>VXBT01004732.1:420280-801122 GCA_013400235.1 Oriolus oriolus
GATCCCTGGTGCGGGCTGTGCCGGCGATCGGGGCTCGGGGATCCCTGGGACGGGCTGTGCCGGCGATCGGGGCTCGGGGATCCCCGGGACGGGCTGTGCCGGCGATCGGGGCTCCGTTCTGCTCCCCGGCGCGGCTGCGGGTCCGTGTGTGGTCACTCGGTCGCCGCTGCGGTGCGGGGGGAAGCCCGAGCAGCGCCGCTGTGTCGCTGCCTTGCCCGCATCCCGGTGGGTGCGCGGGTGTTTTTGGGGATGGCTCCAGCGGTGACAGCCGGACGGGCAGCACGGGTGAGGAAAGGAGGCTCGTCCCCGGAGGAGCAGCCCCGGCTCGGTACCAGCCCCGGGTCGGAGCCCGGTGCTGCCCCGCCGTGCTGCGGGAGCGGGGCCGCGGGGCACAACCGCCCGGTCTGAGATAAGAGAGGAGAGAAATCGTCAATGAAATATATATTTAAATGCAAAACGGCCCCTTCAAACTGGGACCCATTATGCGTTTGGTGTGAAACGCTATCAACATTTAAAACTTCATTGTCTCCTTTGTACCAAATCCCTGTAAATCTTCCACTAGCCTTTTCTCATTTTCATCTGAAAAGCCTGTTTGGGCTGAATAGACAGCAATCAGCAGCCTCTGGACTTCTCCCTCTCTCTGGAATGTCAATTAAAATGCAGATTTTTTTCCCCCCTCCCCAATCGCTTGGTGGCAAAAGACTTGAGAAAAACAGGATAGTCCTGGAAAGCAAATGAAAGAAGTTCAAACAATGAAAAAGTACTGAAGCTGCCACCCGGTTCCCATTAGTCCTCCAGAATTAATGTTTAATAGCTATGATGCTCAGATTTGCTTAGAGATTGAACTCTGCTGAAGAATCCTGTTAGATATGTATGTGTCTATATATTTTTGTAGACGGATGTGTATTTCTGTCATTTTCTGTCCACACAGAATTCCTCTGTCAGTGGAGTCGTGTATATAAAGCTGTTAGCTTTAAAGCTTCATCTACCTGAATTTTTTCTGATGAAGCTACTGGGCTTTTAGAGCACTTGAGGTTTCTTTGTGGAGGGAAGATCCATATTTCAGTCAGATTTTGCTATTCCCCGCCTAACTGAGAAAGATGCTGAAAAGTTATACAGTGAGCAGTGTATTGATTTGGTTAACATAGTCTGCAAATTCTACTGTCCCTGGGGAGTGATAAACATCTTATAAACAACAATGCAAGTAGATTAAAAAGAACACTGAGCATTGAATTTAATTAATGCCACTCCTGAACAAGTACTACTTGTTTGTGTGTGTGAGTGTGTTTAAACTGAAGTACAGCTTGGAGGAATTTGGTTGGGCTCCCAAACCAGTCTGCTTTCCCATGCTTGTCAGTTTGGCAAAGAAAATTTGGGCAGGTATGTGACGAGGTGAAAATTGACTTGATGAGCGAGTGGCAAGGAGAGCCATCAATCACTGGGGGCTGACAGCTCCTCCCCAAAGTGTAGGCTGAGAAGAGAGACAGAGTTCCCTTTCAAGGGGAAAAATAAACACTACGTGTGGCTTTCACTGAGTCTGAGACTCCAGGAGGGATTATGGTATTGTAGTCAGGAAGCCAGAATTGTGGAGGCCAAAAAGCATGCTGGGGCTGTGTTCCAAACATTGAGATAGAGGTACATAATTATCCAGCACAGGAGGTCTTTCCAGAGACTCGTCCCCCAGCGACTGTGGCAATTAAACTATGAAAAGAATTTGGTTTCGTTTCATCTTCGTTGGACTCCAGTTCTTTTGGGAAAGGGCAATCCTTGAAACCTGTTTGCTGTTGTGGTGGTAAAGAGTGGTTTGGCTGCATGGATGGGTCCAGAGCTTTGATTTTTGCATTGTTGCACCTTTGCAAGCCACGATTTTGAGTTTGCTGCTGCCCTGTGGATGAAGAATCCCTTCTCTCTGCCGGCAGATGTTCAGGTGCAGAAGCCAGCAAAAATCTTCAGGTGAGGAGACGTGTGGCCAGGTAGCCTTGTGCCGCCCTTCAGGATTGAGGATGAGGATAGGAACCACGAATGTGCTTTCAGTAGCGTTTAATGTAGTCTGAAAGTCTGAAACTGCAGGAATGTCAGTGGAATTAATGCTGTTGGAGTCTGAAATACATGCTGGCATTCTGGTATGTTTTCTTTCTGCAAAATCACGATTGGATTTTGCACTTATCGACATAGACTTTAATCGGAGTTTACAGGGTGATTTATGGAAATTAAATCAGCATTACATCCAGGCTGTTAATTAGGGGTTTCTACCCACTTTGCAGTTGGATAAACTGAGTTGCAGGGCCGTGGCGAGGTGGGCACTTGACCTGGGTGGCGGCATCCAGGGGGGTTCGCTCCGGTCCTGCTCCAGGCACAAACTGGTCCCAGAGACAGAGCTCTCCTCAGCTCTACACCTGCTCTGTGCTTATTTAGAGAACGGCTGGGCAAGCTCTTTGCAAATGTTTGTGCAGTGGTCTGGTGGTGTTTTCACTGGAGATTTAATGGTAGTTGCTAGCTTGTGGTCTGGGATGCTCGAGCCAGGCTGAAATCTCTGAAGGAGGCTTTGAAGTGATAGCAACTGAGTTGAAAAAAGCTTGCCCTGAAGTATCAGGGATTCGCCTGGGATACCGTGTATTAATTATTTTCCTCGAGTGCCTTATTTATGTCATCCAGAATCTGTTTTTACTGACTCCAGAAGTTACTGTATATAGTACCCAAAATAAAACGTCCCTCAACAGCATTTCTGTCCTTAGTACTGTGAATTTTGTATGTAGCAGGTAGCAAAAGGGTAATAAAATCAGAATCAACTTTTTAATGGTTGGCTTTATAAAAGGAGAATCTGTGTCCCTGTTTCGGTATGCTGAGGTACCACACCACATCCCAATGACAAGGAGTTTGGAGAAGTTTGACTTTATCTCCACACTCCCTGCCTTTTTATTTTTATTCAGATTTTCAAGTGTTGAGGGCAGGAGGGACAAAGAGGTTTTGTGTTATTTTTTCCCTTCAAGACAAGTGCTCTCCAAATTTCAGTTGGGTTTCATCACATCTAAGATGAATCATTGACCAGATTAGAACAATTGCTGCAGTTACTTGTTTTATCCATTTACTGAGGTTTTACCGTCTTTTATTTCTGAAGCGGAAAATCGGGTCTAATTTTCTGCTTGAGCTGTTAAATCACCCTGTGAGGAGGATGCTCTTCTGATCCTCACCTGGCATCTCAGTGTGTGGAGGCACCAAGGGTCCTCTGAAGGGAGTGCCAGTTACTTTGGTGCCATTTCTCTTCTCTGTCAGACCATGCCTGGATTAGCACTTAACCCCATCCATTTAAATTAGTTTTATTGTGAATAAAATAGACTTCTGGTTTTTTTCCCTACCTCTGAAAAATACATCTCAATAAGCATCACTGAGAGACTGAGAAAAGAAAGGTTTGTGCACACAGCTTGGCACATACGGATGGAAAGTGATGCTTTCCTGCAATCTATGCCATAATTTGTATAGATTTTAATTGCCTGTAGTACAGTGTAGCAAACCAATATCACTGCAAAGACTAGAGCCTTTCACCTGTCCAGGACTTTTGGGCTTCCAGAGGAGAGTAAACTGAGTCAGAAGAAGGTACATCCATGGGGGAGCTGGAAGTCCTGAATTGAAATAGTCTTACAGATTTTTCCAAGTATAAGGAGTATGTTTTTCAACTGTTTTTCATGTGGAAAATTACTGAATTCCTGCAAATTCATCTGGCTGCAGAACTGCCTAGGTGAAGGAATGAAAAACAAGGCAAACTTACATAAACCTTCAAATAATAACAAGAATATAATTTGTATAATTGTAGTAATTTTGTAGCATTACAGGTTATGTGCCTGCACATGTGTGCGCCTCTCATTTTTGAAAACCTGTATGTTTTTCTGTCAGTAAAATAGCTCTCAATATGTGCTGAGAAGTGATTTTGTGAAAACAAGGAGGACTTGGTTACGCCTCAGGTGATGATGGAAACTGCTAACAGAAGATGAAAAGTCACTCACTTTTCACATATTCTTGAAGCTGGAAAACTGTTTTTCCCATCCTCCTCCTCCCCTCCCTCTCACCTCAGCTCGGTTCGAGGCTTTATGAAGGTTTTTGGTGTGTGTTTCGAGATGTTTTTGCTGACAGTGTCAAATCTCTCTCCTCCCCACAGCAGCAGCCGTCGTTCCAAGGGAGGAGGCATTACCCTGGCCGAAGGCACGGCTTTCTCTCCATGCTTCTCTAGAGGTGTTCAGATGGGATTAAAGTCCACATGGAGATATGGAAATGGACCAGGAATTTACTCTAAAAAGATGGTCAGCTGGGATTCGAGTTGTCTTATCTGCCTGGTGGTGGTCACCATGGCTGGACTTTGCCTGGCTCGACCTTCATTTAATTTAGTTGTTGAAGACACCACGGTGGAACCTGAAGGTAAATCACTCTAGAATCCTTAATTCCTTAAAAGAAGTTAATTTTAAATGCTTGAACATCTGAAATAGAAGTCACATCTTTCCATGTGCTCTGGTAAATCTGAGGCAAGTAACAGAGCAGCCCTGGAGAGTTACGGTTTCTGACTTTCCCTGCTCTCGCCTGGGCTGTGTTTGTACAAAAGTGCGTTTGTTTATTCTCATGCAAGCCAGTGGTGTCAGTGATTTCACTCGGGACTGTCATCACATTGTATAATCAAAGTGTACAGATGAAAGTTTTCAAGAATGGGTCTTTAAGGAGACCAGTCTGGGGCACTTTGGTGGGTGTTACGTGTTGCTGTCTCGAGGAACTAAGCGGACGAGTGGCTGCTGGTCATTGGGATTGTCTTAACATGAGGAGTCCAGAGAGAAACGAATCTCAGTAGTTTTTATTTGTGAATGTTCAGTTTTGCCGGGCACTCTGGAAAAATGCATTTGCAACTTTGTTGGTGTTTGTACTCAGAACAAATTCCCTGTTGCTGTTGGTGTCCAGGCGGGATCGGTGCAGTGTCTGGATCGCAAGTTCTGGAGGTGTAAATGTTGAGATCCGAATGGAAGGGCTGTAGTTTATTGCTGTGAAAGCAAAGGCTAATCTAGACCTTCACACTGGAAGAGGTGTTTGAATAAAATCTCCTATTTTGAGCCTGCACCTGTTGGTATGTTCTCCTAGGTTTATCTGTTCCTCAGGCTTTGCAAAGTGGCCTTCTTCTCTGGAGAGCTCAGGAGGGGCTGCTTTTTTATTGTTGTGAGCTGATTGTATTGAAGAATAGTTTTACTGTGTTGTGCTGGATCATTCCTGCTCTGTGAGCATCTGGGGGAGGAAGCGAGGCTTCTTTCATAAGGTTATATCTGTCTTTTGGAGGAGTGATCACAGTTCTAATAACTCAGCTGTCAAGCTGATATAATAGTCCACAGAGCATTTCTGACCTGGCAAGCTTGCTGCAGAGAGTTTGGCCTTTACACGTTCTGCTACTCATGTCCACAGATGCAGCTTCGTTTTTATTTAATGCATCTTCATGCAAAACTTATTTGTTTCTATCCACTGCCTCTAAAAATAGACGTCACCAGCTAACACATTTTTAGAATCCAGTCCAAGTACATTTTTATTGATGGCAGGGGATGAACTGTTTAGAGATGATGAGCCCTCTTCCCTAGCAAGCATTCCTGAAAAAAATTCTCAAAGAATAGCAGTGTTGTCATCTGCCAGCCATAGAGATTGTTGATAGCAAAGAGATTTTTTTTTTCTTTTGAAGGTAACCTGAGATTTAAAAAAAAAAAAAGCCCAACTCTTGTTGCCGCTTACTGTATGATTTGTTAATTGAACATCTGGTGCCTTTTTGGCTTTTCAGGAGAATGACAGAATCATGAATAATTCTGGTTTCAGCCTAGCTTTGTAGTGAGGTTCCCTAGATTTAGGGTTAAGTCAGAAAGAATGTGATTGCAAGATTGGTGAAGTGTTTTACAGGAAGAAGAGTAATATTTTTTGAATGGTGACTGATAATCTTTCAACTTTTCAGGGCAAGAATAGCCTTTATTATTTTGGAAAGCAGAGTTTGAAAATATGTTTTTTCCACAGTGAATATGTAGGGGGTGGAATCTGGGTTTTATCAAAGAGTAAATTGTTAAAAAAGATTTAAAACTTCTTTCCTGGGCAGGAATGTTACTGATGTGAAACAATTTTAGATGTGAGAACCCAAATCATTACCAGAAACAAGAAAAAAATCAGAGAACGCTTCTAAGTTAATGGCATAATAAGAGCTTTTATGCTGCAGAATACAGGGAATTGTGTGGGATTTATATCTGAGATTTGGGAAATAAAACCTCCTTTATGTACTTCATTAAACCCTTTGATAAAAAAAACCAAACCAAAACAAAACCAAGTTTTTACACAACCACCTTCTCTGGGTTCTATCACTGCCACCCACAAGCTCTCCAAGCCAAAACAAAAAAAAAAACCCTTCAAAAGATCTCTTCAAAGACAAAGGAGACTTCTTTTTTAATTTACTAAATGCCAAAACATTTTGGGCACAGCTAATTTGGGGGGTCAGGTGCTCTAATAATGTAAATTTTCATTGAGGCTGCTGACTGCAGCCATTAGAGCTATGACATTTCACGCCAACTGAGAAGGTCGGCAGGGCCACGACCTTTGGTGACACTTGCTGATCTGTTCCTGAGTCTTCCTTCATGGACATGCCCTGAATTGTCTTTATTTATTTATTTTTGATAGAAGGTGCTTTGATTGTTATTGCTTATTGCCTTAGTGACTCAGAATATTGGAAAATAGCTCTCAATGTATGCAACATCAATAGGCATTGAGATTTGTTCCTTTGGTTGTGACAGAGAAAATACCTTCTCTCGGCTATGTGTAACTGTAGGGACATTTGCAATAATTTTCTTCTGAGTGTCTGGCTTTGTATAAAAAATACTGAATTATGTGCTTTGTGTGAGCAGTATTTATCTAACAGGGTGATCAGCTGCATGGGTATGGGCAGGGTATGTGCAAGATGTCACACATTAAGGTGCTGTGCTGTTTGGCTATTCACAGTCAATCCTGAGTAAATAAATATCCTTCTGTGACCACTGGAGGTGGACTGTGGTCCATATGAAAGTGTTTACACTGAAAATGGCATCCTGAGCCGCTGTGAGTGATAACGTTGGTGCTGATATTGTGGGTGCTCGCTGAGGATCCTCAGTGTGGTGGGTCTCGGCTGCGGTGCTTTATTCCCCAGCAGTGATGGCAAAACCCGAGGCTGCTGCGCGGTGTGAGCAGAAACAGGACCTGTAGGACTTCTCTGGGGACTGTCAGCTCTCAAGTTATATCTCACATCAAGTGTTTACGTACATGTTTTTTGTCCTAGGCAGCATAAAGGCTTTTTCTGCTTTTAAATATTTAGAAATAAGTCTCCCCCAGCGTGTACAAAGGCACCATTCTCTCTGCCTGTGTGTGCCTGGGCCTTTGATGATAGCCAGCGTTTCACAAGGGCTCTGACCGCACACATGGGTTGAAGGGTTACTTTGTGAACTGAATAATTAGTTTAGACATATATTTGATAAATAGTGAGCTCTCCCTTGACCTCCCCTTGCCCAGGCTGTGTGTTATCATCCTGCTGGGTAGCTAATTTGGTCTCTTACCCACATGCAATGCCTTGACACCGTCCTTGGAGCACCCACTCGGAGCCCCCGCCCGGTGTGGTGACAACCCGTTTCAGTTCTTTTAATTTAGGTCAAATTTCAAAGGATTAATTTAAGCTTTCCACAGGGGACAGCCTATTTCTGTGTCCTGTGAAGAACACAGTAGCTGAGAATGGTCCTACATTTGGGAGGTTCCTAGGAGAGCAGGGAAGGGGAGAGACCCCCTTTAAGGGGTGATGTGTGCTTGCGGTGGAAGTGAGTAACGGGTTGTCCTCTGGATGTTAACTCGGTCACAGCCATTTCCTGACACTAAACAACATACAGAAATAACTGTGTTCAGCACAGAGCCTTCCTTTCTGTAAAAATGTTGAGTCATATGAGCAATGTACCTTCATTTTCGTACAAATGTTGGCAGTGCTTAAAGATTAATGCTGCCTGTGGTCACGGTGGTCAGCACTGTCCACTTGGAGATCCTTCTAGCTGCCTGCGACCTGCTTGGGTCGGGATGTGGGGTTTTGTGAGGTGCTCCAGTGTGTGGAGGAGGGATGCTGTGGTGATGGGATGTCCCCTGTCCCACTCCCCATCTTGGGGTGTCCCCATGGGTCCTCTCCAGCCGACAGGTCACAGGGCTGATGGGACACAGCACATCCATCGTTTTCCTGGTTCAGAAGTGGTGTAGAAGCACCAGGATGCTGCTTCCAGTTTGGTAGGAAAAAAATAAAGCAAATAGTTCACCCTGGGTTCCCTTGTTACTGTTTCGTTTTGGCTTTTTCTTTTTTAAACAAGAGCAGCGGCTTTGCTATCTGCAAGTTAAATTAATAATTCCAACCGATTAGTTAAATCACAGCCGGCTTTATCTTTTTAATTTATTTTCCTTTTAATTTTATTTCAAGGCAGGGCAATTATTAAAGCCCATTATGGAGGAATGTGACATCTCCACAGCTTCGGGTGAGGGCTGGATGCCCTTTCAGGGATCCGGTTCAGTAAGTTATTTGGCCCAGTACAGGATTTGCTGGCTGAGGTTTGGGGGAATTGTATGAACAGCCAGATTAAATCAGTCTTAGTGTGTCCATTCTGTGTTTAAAATCTGCAGCCCTTTAGCAGGGGCATGGTCTTGAGCTTCAAACTAATTGGACGTGGGTAGGGTTGTTATTTACAGTCCGTGGTGATGAGACACTGGGAGTTGGTAGTCTCTCAGTGTGGCTACTATTTTGCAAAGTAGCAGAAATAATTGCATGTTTTAGGCTTATCTGCCATACAGCTGCAGCTTTTTGAAGGGGTATAATAATTATTAACTTTTAGGAATTTGATTCCTTTAGTTTGGGGTTGTATTTTTTTTTTTTTTGAGCCAGAAGATTTTCAAAGATGCTGAGTTGTGAGGTTTTTATCTTTTTATTTTTTTTCTAAACCACTTGTATAGATAAAACCCCAAACCAGCGGCCGACTCCAATGAATGCATAGTTTCCTAATGTTAAAATAGTTCTTCCTTGGCAGAGAAATAGCAACAAATTTCAGGCCATAGCAACTTTTTTACAGGCAAGTTAGAAACCTCTGAAAGCAGAATTTACAATGAAAATGCTGACATCTCCAGTTATGCAAGGTTGTGTATGCATGAGACGATGGACTATTGTGGTGTTTAAATAATACCCATAGCGTAGCTCTTAATGAGCTTATTTCTATATCCAGCTTCCCAGCTTCAGTAGAAATGATCTTTAAATGGCTTTGAACAAAAACATTCAGAGATTAGTGTTTTCTTAAAATGAGTATTTAGTTTAGGATCAGATGGGAATGCAAGAAAAACACTTAGCTATGTCTTTTTCTGTCATGTATAGAGAAAAATTCCTTACTGGAAGTGTCAGATTTTTAAGTGTTAAACATTTTGAGACTCTTCAAGATTGAAGCTTTGCAGTGAAACAGAGACTTTCTTCGAAGCAGTTTAAATCCTGTGTTTTTAAAAGAACCATCATCCACTTTGGCAAGTTATGTCTTGTCTGTGTGTAATAGCACACCTGGTCTGACTAGAGGAGAAAATTTATTTCAGTGTAGTTAAAGAAGTGCAAAATCCAGGCTGAAAAGGGACCATGAATCCCAGCTGGACACAAGTGGGAGCATCTTCTGCAGAAGACACTGATTTGTGTTAGTGGTGGCGGAGGGAAACGGGGTCATATTTGGTTTGGCACGGAGCCTGCCGGTGTAAAATCATCCTCACAGCATTTGGGGGACTGATTCGGAGCTCAGACCTTTGAGTTTAGGTTCAGCACATTGCAATGTGTGTTTGTAGCGGGGTTTTATTGGGAGATTTGGCGCAGCGTGCTCCCCAAATCCGAGATGCCGTCTTGCAGTACCAGGGACTAAACTGACTTTTAAGCTGATTGAAAGAGAAGTTGGAGCAACTGAACAACTTTGGAGCAACTTTGTAAGAGTCAGATCTTAAATAAGGACCAGATTTGCAGGAGTGCAGCAGCCAACAGCTCCTGTTGTAATTACGAAACGTGCGCTGGGAGTGCCACGGCTGTTCTGGAAGTTTGGCCCTTCGGGTTTCAATCGGGGCTGGGAGCGTCAGCAGAGCTGCCTTGGCATTTGCTCCTTGGGGACTGTGCTTCCCAACCAGGACAGTTGCAAAACAAGAGATTCTGTAAGAGGAGTGGATTTTTTTTTTAATGTGGATTTTTTTTGTTTTAAACTTTTCAAACCAGCTTATAATTTATAAAGCGATGATGTATGTCTCTAGGTTGTCCTTTCCCATCTCTTAATTATCACTGGTGGTTTCTTTGTTTAGTTTGGTTTGATTTTTTTCCAAAGAACCCTTTTTTATGGGTTTGTTTTTTCTGGGTTTCTAAGTATCAGAGCACCTGATACAGGGATGTGTCTTGTGGGCTTCATTTTCTGCTGGTTCAGGTTTTCCTGCCTCTTGTCACCATGTAAATACCACTATCCCTTTCAAAGAAAGAGACAGAAAGCTGAATTCTATGGTGCTGCTTTGTTCACTTGCTGTGCTATTATTATTTTAATTGTATTTTAAAAGTGACTGTAAGTGAAAGCATTTGGTGAACCCCAGTGAAGCTGAGGAGTTGAGACCTGACCTAGTTTCATTCCCTTCCTCACACGTTGCAGGTTGTGTGTAATTATTGCTTTTCCTCCCCCACAAAAGAACTGGCTCATCAGTTTGGGACATTCACTGTGTCAGGCAAAGCCACAAGAACTGGGAAGAGGGGAAAATGCCTTTGTACCAAGGAAATGGCTTGTGTTTGTGAGGGTTTACTGGAAAGGGGAATGTGTTGAAGGACGGGAAGGGAGAAAAATGAGCATGAGAGGCTGGTTGGGGAGGAGAAAATCATATTTTATTTGTATTTTTTTATTTTTTCGTCTTTTCTACTTTGAATAGTTTTGTGATATGGAAGGAAAAGGTAGGAAGAGAGTTTTGTGACACCTCAGGCTTTCTCCCAGGGGACTTGTGGCTGTTTCTGCGTGGGATTGGAGTGGGATGTTGTGGCTGGGGATGCCTTGGGTGGACTGCACCGACCAGGACAAGGCTGTAGGAGGTTCAGTTGTGGTTGGATGGACAGAAATTGATCACAGCACCACGCAGCAACTTAGTTTTTAAATGTAATAAAAAGCTGTGGGGTAGAAAAACTCGGTAAGGTTCAGACCACGCTTGCTTTAGGATGGGGGCTGTGTGGAGAGGTGAGCTGCTGGCAGGACCTGCTGCTGGGCAGGAGGAGAGCCTGCTCTCGGGAGACTGGCTTTGCAAGTTTGGAAAGCGCCCTGCTCAGTGTCTCAGTGTTGCAATATTTAATTTGTTTCAAGGAAAGTAATACGACTTCTAATTCTGAACGCCGCCCGACAGTTCTTGAAAATAATTTTAAACCCCCGGTTCAAATTTTGAGTAGTTCTTGAGCTTGGTTCTGATAAACATTGTTTAATCGTGAAAAATAATGCTGTTTAGATCCTACAGCATTGAAGTAGCCAGGCTTCCCTGATATTGTTTACTCAGCAGGGTAGCACAGGTATTTCAGACGTGCAGGATTAACGTGGAGACTCTCTAACAAATCTGCAGTGAACCACAGCGCAGTAATAGCTCTTCCAGCAATTCAGAAGCATTTGAACCCTCTGCCATTAGTGTGGCAAAGTGCCCAGGAGCCACTGCTCCCGTCAGGAGTGACGGAGGTGTCTGGAAGGTCAAGTGAAGCATTGTGTGAGTGGTTGCGTGCCACCTGGAAGGGCAGGTAGCCAGCCTGGCTTTTCACTTCAGGGATTGTGCTGCTTTCTTTGTCCCCACTGGAGACTGTCCTCTGTGTGGAGCTGGAATTAAACAAGCTATGATGCCTCTTGCCTAAATATTGCTCTCGGTTGAAAGGGAGCCTGGTATGCCTTGAGGCTTTGAAGTGCTTGGAGAATGTCCCGTGGTTTGTGTGTGTTGTGGATGGGACTCGCAAAAGTGCTGAGAGGATGTTTTGGGGATATTGTTTCCAGTGACTTTTCTTCAAATCCCGCTTTAAGGAAGCAGGGGGAGATGAATTTCAGGGGAACAGGCAAGATGAGACTTCCAGACGAGCTGCTAAAATTAAGAGGATTTGTATAGTCAAGTAAAAATGGGACCGTGTACAAAAGAAACAACTGCTGACTTGCTTGTAGGGAATCTGAATAGATGTTCTCTGCATCCAGAACTAACACTGCAACATGGAACTGTGCAGTTTTTAACCTCCCAGTTGTAATTTATTTCTTTTGCACGTTGAGCAGTAATAGTCTTGAGCATGGCCTTTGGCAAACCTGGAAGAAAAAGGTTCTGATTTTATGTTTGGATCTATGCTACGTTCTGTTCAGGTTTTATGTTGCTCTTGAAATGCAAATAAAGAACCTGTAAAAGAGCTACAGATTGGAATAGATGGAAGAAAATACTATACCCAAGAAAAACCTTTTGCAACCAAATATACGTGCTCGTACACTTTCCCAAGGCTGTATATCTTATTATGGAGCCTTTCCCAAGCAGACTTTAAGGCTGGGTTGAACAACAGGAGTTGGTTTAATTGCTCTGCCACTTGGTTACGTGCAGAATTCAGTCAGGGAGATTTTTCAGTTCTGCTGTTGCTGAAAGAAGAAACAATAAGAAAATGTTCCTAGTTTCAAATTCTGCTTTTTTAGAGAGAGAAGATTAATTTTTTTTTTCCAGCTTTTCATCTGAGGTTCTGGCAAAAAGTAATTCATTTCCCCTTTGTATTGTATAATAGATTACATGAGAAGACTCTTCTGTAATGAGTTTGAAGAGCAGTTAATTATTTTTGAGATTGTGTTACATGTGTGTTAGGTTTGTTGTACTCCTCAGTTCACTTAACACAGAGACTCTCACTCTTTTACTTTAAGCAGATGGTGGAGTTTATGACTTGAACAGAAATGGTCAAGATTTGGTGCCTGGAACCAAACATTCATGTCCTGAAGATGGCCTGTAGTTTCTCATTGATGAAATTGCAAAAGGCAGCGTGATAGTTTTAGGGGGTTTGGTGTAGCTTCTCAAGGTTGGGGGTGCTCTTTCCCTCCATGGTCTCCAAGTCTTTGTGCAGGAGCCATCCTGGTGCTTCCCTGTTTCTTGCTTTATGTGGAGATCTATCTATGGTGCTGCTGTGTGAAGAACTCTTCATCCTGCGAGGAGCAGACCGTGAGGAATGGGGACAAGCAGGAAGAAGTGGCAGGGCAGTTCCCAGCAGCAGGAGGTGGCCTCCCTGGGCTCTCTGCTGTTTGCTTTGAACTTGGCATGCTCTGAGTCTTCCCTGGCCTGGCTTCCAGCAGCATAAAGCACACAGCCAAGCCCACGAGCATGTGATACTTGGCGTTTTTGACGCAGGTTGCGTGGTTGTGCAGCTGTAACCCAACAATCATGTCTATAAAGACAGGTAGGAGCAAGCAGGCCACGAGTTGTAGGAATTTTTAATCTCTGCACGAAGCCTAGACAAGTACAACTCCTTTCTCTTTGGGAATGAGTCTTTCTTTTACCATGGGGTGAGTGAGACACATCCACCCAGCTGTTGGGCAGCCGTCAAAGCCCTGGTGAAACCCTTCATGTCCGTCACCCTGTGTCAACCAACGTAGCAGGGCATCACCCTCATGATTTTTGGTCCCACTGCTCTCCTCTGCTGGGTGTGATGGCGCTTGGGTGGCTGTAGCCAGGGCCAAATGCTGCTTGGGGACAGTTACCTGCTGCCAAGGAGCATGACCCAAGACAGACGGGATGTAATCACATGGGGATAATTTTTGGGTGCCTGTGCAGAGGTTTTTTTCTTGTCCAAGGAGTCCAGCAAGTGGCAAAACGCTTTGTTGCTCACCAGAAATTTTTATTTTTCTAAGCCTTCAAAGCTTAGGAAAACAAGATACAGTGCAGTGTAATATTTTCCCTTACCCATGATGACATTGGCAAGTTATTGCAATTGGAGGAGATTCACTTTTTTTTAAATGGTTTTAGTATATGCAGCACTCAATAGGAGTTGACATGGTGTGAAGGTCCAAGCTCCAGCAGGTCAGTGTGGCTGGAAGCTCTACACTTGCTGGAGCACCAGCCACATATGATGTGGCAACTTTGTTTTGCAAATGTTCAATTCCAGGGCAGGAGGACTATTCCTGTTCCTTACGTAATTTTTTTTTTTTGGGTCTGCCTTCCTTTCTTCACCCATCAGATGATTACGTCCTTATTCTATAAGGATAACAAGATTAACGAACATGCCAGGAAAAATTTATTTTGGAGAATCTGGCACTTTGTTTTGTGAAAGTCGCTGCTATCAAATAGAGCAGCCCAGGAGTTTGTGTTAAAGGAACAAGTAAAGACTTAGAATCTGCCACATATTTGTGTTTGTAACTATCATGGATAGCTCTTTCAAGTTTTGTGTTTAAAGCTTTTCTACAAGGCCTAGATCTTTTTCATCAGATTTAAGGAACTAATGTTTTTGTACATTAGAGGTGGGGGGAAACAATTTATGCTCTTTGGGATCTTGTTCAGAGACAAGGGATTTAAAAAAAAATAGACTTTAATGTTTTAAAATTATGGGAAGAACTGTAGCAATTTGGAAAGTGTTTTATCAGAACAGAGACTTCCTGATGGTGCCTGGCAGAGGCAGAGCTGGGCAGAGCTGGCAGCTGGCTGACAGAAGCAGCTCAAATGGAACAGAAGGAATCCAGTGGCTTTGGAGCAGCTGATGGATGAATTGCAAACACTGTTTTGTGCCCCTTTGTCTGAGGAGATGTGCTTAGCCTTTGTGGCTTTGGTTTGCTGTTGGCTAACAAAAGGAGATGGTCACCATGGCCAGTAATGACTCTCTGCATTCTTAAACTGGTGGCCGTGTCTTTTGCAGGCTGAGTTTATCATCCATTGTCAGTAGAGGACATGGAGATACTCCTAATATTGGTCTGCCAGCTTAAATTAAGGGAGAATCCCATCATCTTGTCCCTGGGAGGTGGGAGGGAAGGCCGCACACCCGACTGGTGATACCTGGGCTGCCTCCTGGAGAGAGCCTAAAGCCTTGGGCTTGACTTGCAAAGTCATGAGACCTATTTGACATCCCCATTCCATGCTGTTCATCCGGTGTGGTCTTGCTGGACTTCCCTCAATGGCAGGAAAACCACGAGGAGGGGCAGGAGAAGCAGGAGCGGTGGTGGTTGGCAGCCTGGCGTTCCCCGTGGGGACATTCAGTTTTGCACTGAACCTCTTGGATTCTTGACAGGTCAGGTCTGTTGACCCTTCTGGGCACACTGTGGTGAGTGTTTAGTTATTTACTAAAGCCTTTTGAAGTGAAAGTGGCTTGATGGGGTCTGAGGCTTTTGTGTTCCAGAGAGTTGTGTGAGAATCTTTGCTGGGGTTAGCTATTAGCTGATGGTTTCATTATTTGGCTCTGTAACTAAGTAACTAAATGACTTGAGACTGAAGATAAGCAGCTCTTTGTTAATATTTCATTAAGTGGAGACAAATAATAATAATAATGATAATAATTTAAAACCTAAGGAAGTATAAATCTCTCAGTGACCGAATCTGGAACAGAAACATGATTTGGAATACAATTGCGTATCTTAGTAATCTGAAATAGAGCAGTCAGAGTGTCCCCAGTCCTCTATTGTGGTCATGGCTTTTATACAAACAGTCTTTACTCCACTTGATGGCTGGACGGCCTAAACCATGCTGTGAGGCTGTATGAGCAGGCAGAGAAAAAGTTCACAGCTGTTTATTTAACAGCAGCTTGGTTTTACATGGCAGTATTGTTCAACAGCTCCACCTATGAAGTTTAAATACATGGTGTGCACCGCTATTACAAATAAGGATGTAGCTGAGAGCAGAAAATAGCAGAAGCAGTGTCCCCTGTCCTGCAGTGTTTAAGAACACCCAGAGTCATTCTGCACGTGCCTTTGCTGCTTGTTTGGTGTTTTAAGGGGTGGCAGACAGGTGTGATTCACATCAGGTACTGCACCTTTGCAAGAGGAACGAATGCCACAGTTACAGGATTTGCAGGATTTGCTGAAAAAGGAGTCTTGTGCTGCCTTAGAATCAAGGAATGGTTTGGGTTGGAAGAGACCTTTAAAGGCCATCTTGTCCAACCTCCCTGCAGTGAGCTGGGACATCTTCAACCAGTCCAGAGAGCTCAGAGCCCTGTCCAACCTGGCCTTAAATGTTTCGAGAGATGGGGCATCCACTGCCCTTCTGGGCAACCTGTGCCAGTGCCACACTCATTGTAAAAACCTATTTATATCTGATCTGACAAAAACAGCAAAGGGCTGGTTCACAGGCCTCTGGTGGTGGCTGAGGGTCCAGTTCCAAGTCAGAGCTTCAGAGAGGGCTGGAGGAGCATGGATGTGATAGCAGGTCACCAAGCCTTGCCTGGGGAGCTAGGAAAGCAGCCTGCTGTCAGACACAGGGGAGCCATTGGTTTGATAGTACAGCATGGACGTGAGTTCAAAATTCGTCCCTAAATTTCAGAGCGGTGCAAAAACCCATGTGCAGTGTCCCAGGGAGAGTTGACTTTGCAGCACAGGTTGTTTATGTGCTGCTGGGAACTTCTGAACAGTTTGAACTGGTTGATTTTCGCAGTGAAGCTGTTGGGCGGATTCGTGCCTCAGAATCCCACCTGTTCTCTGTTTGCTTTTGGGCACCATTTCAAACCCACACTGGAAAAAAGTTTATGGGCAAACATTATAAAAAGTGACAGTCTTAAGTGCTGCTACATTCTAGTTTGGCAACACAAAGGCTTACCTGAAATAACTCACAATTTCCAAACATGACTTCATTATATCATGACAACACTTTGCTGCATCTTCCCTGATACTCTAGAGAGAAAGAAATGGAGGAGGATAATACGTACCAAATGCTCATATCGATTTGAAACTTGTTTTTCTTTAGTATACCAGTAGTTTTCTTTGTAAAACTGTAATTTTTTAAATTGTAATTTTGAAATAAATTAGTGTTCTCGAGCTTGGATTTGGATTTTTGCTGAAAGACTTGGTGCGAACTTGGGGTTGGTAGTTTAAAAAGAGACGAAATCAGGGATTTGATGTTAAAAAATTATTTTCATTTTAATTTCCTTTTAATTGTGTGTGGGCTCATCCTGTGAGTTTCCTGGCACTGTTCAGCAAAAGGCTCTAATGCACTTTAAGGAGGGTTGAGGTATCGTCACCCAAGGTGGCTTTTAAAACATTTAAACAAAGACATTTTTAGACTCCAGTGCATTGTTGGCACAGTGTAAACTCTGTAAAGGAAATTTTCTTTGCAGGTAGAGCTTTACAAAGAAGTCTTATTAACTTCAAAGTAAATTAGGTAACTGGCTTCAGGTACCTTTTTTTATTTGACAGTGAAATCTAATTTTAAAAAATTCTCAAGCAGACTCAAATACACTCATTACTGTGACAAAATATATGTAGAAAGGAACCCATGCTCCTTCTGGAAATTCGATTTATAAGAGCAAAATGTAGCACTCAGTGAAACACCTGCACTGCAGATCTGTGGGTTCGAGACTGTGTCAGCAAGGCTGAATTAGTTTACAAGGGGTAAAAAGCTGCACTGGAGCCTGTCCTAGACTCTGGGATGGAAACCTGCACACTAGAAAATTTAGAGACCTTGTTATAAAATCTAAATTCAAGAAGCTTTACAGTCTCCATAACTGGTCCTGTTGGGATGGGTTTTATGTGCCACCTTGGTGTGATGCCTGTGTCAAATCTGTTCTTTGAGAACACATGTTTGCCCCAAGGAAAAAGGCAGGAGAAGCTTTGGGAGGGCACATGCCTGGAGTGACAGGATTGCAGGATGAGTGGGAAAGAAACTGGGCATGCTGTCTCCAAGCCCATCAGTAGAACCTGACATCTAAAATGCATGAGTCCTCCACTGTGCTGGCCCCTTCTGGTGCTCATGGAATCATATTTCGAGTTGGAAGGGACCCATGGGGACCTTTGAGTCCAGCTCCCTGCTCCTTGCAGGGCTACACAAAACTCAACTACTGACAGAACTTCAGCATTTCCAGACTCCCATCTACAGGCCTGCTCGGACGTGGTGCTTGTTTTCAGGCCTCCGTGTTAAAAGCGTGACACAAAAAATGACAATGCCGTGCCCCAAGGAGGAGGAAACACCAGTTTCAGGGGTTTGGTGTTCTTAGAAGGAAGCATGGGCATCAAAGAGTCACCTCTTAGTACTCCCTCAGAGTCCCAAGCAGACATAGAGGTGTTTTATTTCTAGGTGCACAGTTGGTGCCTGTGCAGGGCAGGACGTGTCCGGGGTGCGCGGCGAGCAGCTGTCTGTGCGCTCTGACCCTCCCCGTGAGCAAACAGAAGATGCCTCTGTGCTTCTTTCCTTTATTTACCATTCCTGCTGCCCTTGGTGAGGCCCTTGGCAGAGGAATACTGGGGTGGAACCAGTTCCAGAAGCAGTGGCTGTGTCTGGGACAGCCTGAGCTCATCGTAGGTGTGCTGAGCCTTCCCACTGCACTGTGGAGACAGTCTGGAGTGCCCGGGGCTGCAGCTCCTTTCCTCCTGCTGAGAGCTGGCCTTGCAAGGGGAGGATGAAGCTCTAGTAACTATAGGCAGATGTAGTTTTCCAAGGATGTTTTTTTGGAAAAAGACTGTGGTTTGACATTCTTGTTGTTATTGGGTTACAAAAGGGAGCTGACGGATGAGCCGTTTAGTTCTGAACTTCTGTGCGTACTTTGACTTTGAAAGCTTCGCTTGTGCTCCTGGGTTTCTGCTGTATTCCACTTGGGAGAGGCTGTGAAATAATCAATGAAGCAAAAAAGAATTTAAAGGAAAAAGTTACTGTCATGGAGAGAAGTGCTGGCAGTGTAGAAGGCAAATGTAGAGACTTTGTGATGGGTGCGGGGAGAAAAAGAAAAGACATCATATACTCTGTGTATGGGGATTCATGTTTATTGGCTTGGTGAGTAAAGAGTTTTTGGGTGTCCTTCTCTTTCAAAACAGCCCTTCTCAGGTTTTAAAAATAAAAAAGCAACTTATAATAAAATCAGGTGGGGAAAGATAATTATTCACTTGAATTGTGGACCCAAATGCTAAGAAAACGGAATTTGCCTTTTGAACTCCTCCTACTGCTACAAGTCCATTGAAGCCTCCAGGTTCTGCAACCCTTATTGCCCCCAGCTCTCTGTGACTGATGAGAAGTTATGTGTTAGTGTGGCACTGGGGACAAGGGACATGCCAAGACACCGATCAAAAGTGCCTGAGCTTTACTTGTGGTTAACTTCTTGAAAATAACCTGCGTGTGCTTCAGTTTTACAACGCAGAACGCTGGGCTAATCTGGATGAAACTTTTTTTTAATTTAACGTTAACTTGATTTCCGTGGATGAAAAGGGCCTTCACTGACTTGTGTTGGAAATTCTCTCCTTTCCCTTCTCTTTCTTCTATTTTTTCCTCCTTTCCTTCCACCTTTGCAGAGCCGCCAACCAAATACCAAATCTCTCAGCCCGATGTTTACTCGGCACTTCCAGGAGAGCCGCTTGAGTTGCGCTGTCAATTGAGAGACGCCGTCATGATCAGTTGGACTAAGGATGGGCTCCCTTTGGGGCCCGACAATAGGACAGTGATTATTGGGGAGTACTTGCAAATTAAGGATGCCACAGCCAGAGATTCGGGCCTCTATGCTTGCACTGCTGTTAGGACCCTAGACAGTGATACTCTGTACTTCATTGTAAATGTTACAGGTGAGTGAGTCAAACGCAGGTTTTTTGCATGTAGAAGCTGTAAAATGTGATGCTAAGACGTGTTATGACATAACATGAAACAGTCCACTTGGGCACAGCGAGTTAAGATGAGTTCTGTAGCTGTTTCGGGGATTTTTCTCCTTGTCCTGACCCTGAAATGGGCTCAGTTTGTATCTACTTTTTGCTGGGCTCTGTAGTGATTAACAGCTGCTGAAGAGCTCTCTGTTTTATGCCACTCTGACAGGATTAAATTGGACGGAGTTGCTGTGATGATGATAAAGCCAGTAGAATTAATACAGTTTTTGCCCCCTGCACCAGAGGAGGAAGAGGGGTGTTCTGCATCCTTCAGGTTCAGAGATAAATTTTTCTGGAGATGCTCAGTTCTGTTCAACTGAATTTCTTTAACAGAAGTTAAAATTTTAAGCGGAAAGAGATGTTTGCAATTGCCAAACTCCCTTGGGAAACGTTGTAGCACTTCAGGATTATTAGCTAGTTTTGTTACAATTTTATGTGGAAATGGCACATTTTGTGGCTGGATTTTCTTTTTCTCTATCTCCTGCACAACTAACATAAACACTTGTTCTTCTTGATACACAGTCTAAGATGTAGCTTATCAATTTATTTGTAAAAAAATTAAAAAAAAAAACCGGGCTGGTTTAAAGACTTGGTTGTTTTTAACGTGCAGATGCTCTTTCCTCTGGGGATGATGAAGACGACAATGATGGGTCCGAGGACTTTGTGAATGACAGCAACCAGATGAGTAAGTAACAGCGAACTGCCAGAAGTCACTAGCAAGATCCACGTGGAAAACTATGTCCCATCTTTTGCACTCCTGTCTCCAGAGCTTCTTGATTGTTAACTGCATGTACTGTCAAATAGCGGTGTCTTTGTCCTCCTCTGTTTTCTGTTTCACGTAGCTCGTAACTTGGAAAAGAAAAATAAAAATAAACTAATATTCTTTTGAACGTGCTTTTCTGGTCTGTACTTTGTTTCCTCCCTTCTTCCTGCGTTTCTGCAGTTTCCTTTCTTTCTGAATCAAAGTTCAGTCTTTGTCTGGTTTAGACTCTCACAGATGAACTAACTTTTCCTGAACCTGAGCAGAAACTTACCGGAAGAAACAAAGATCCAGCTCATTTTGTTAAAAGGTGGTATGGAAACTTTAAAAAAAAATTAGGTTGTAATGAGGAAAATTCTTCAATCCCTAATCTCAGCAGAAATCTCCCCAGGGAGAGTGAATTTGGAGACAATGAGGTTCTTTTGTCTGCAAAGGACCGTAAAGGTTTGTTGCAAAGAAGGCAATTCAGCGCTAAACCCACATTTTATGTTACTTATGCATGATGAAAATGGGCTAAAAGAGCCTTAAACCTGTCTGAATGTTAAACTTTGTCCCCTTTAGAGAATTCGGAAAGCTATTAATAAGCTCTAAATAGAGCACTCTATAAGAGGAAAAAAAAAAAAAAAAGTATGTAAAATTCATATTGGTTCCTTGTGCCACTGTGCCGTGCCGCAAAATGCCCTCGGTGCTTGGTGAAGTCAGTGACACGGGGAGCACAGAGATCCTTGGGGGGAGATGTCAGAGAGCGGCCCCCGCGGTGGGCAGGGAGCGTGTTTGCTGCTCGGCCCGACCAGCGACGGCGGCGTGGGACACTTGTCCAGGTGATACAGCACGAGCCTGATTCCGGCTGCCCCGGTTCGTGCCTTTGGTGTACGGCTGCCCCTGCTCTGTGGCTGTGAAACATTAGATGCTTTTTAAAGTGATATAAGTTCCTAGCTGCCTGTTTGGCCCCTGCCATCTGTTGGTGTGATTAACCCGGGCTGATGCACAGGTGCCTCTGGAAGGGGCTGAGATCAGGCAGCTGGAGGCTGCCCTGACACAGGAATGCGGTGGCAAAGATAATTGGAGAGTTTGGAAGAGGGACCCTGCTTTTAAAAGAGGTTGTGTAGGCAAAACCCCCCAATCCAGGCAATGTTAGGGCTGCCCTGAGATGGAACCATGGTTAGAAATTCCCTGTAGGAAACAGTTCTGATGTTTGCTATTTCTTACAGCTCTGTTGGTAGTGGTCAGAAAAGGGCTTGAGATATTTTCAGTGACAGTTGCGCTTCTGATCTGCAGTGGTGGCTTTGGTGATCCATTGTGAGCATAAATGGCTTTTGGAGTAAGTAAAGGACCTGCTCTCCTGTGCTCTGTGATGGCCTCAGAAGGATCCCTGCCCTTCCAGCGACAGGGAGCAGTACCCAGTGGTTGCGCTAATGACGTTCTTGTAAAACGAGCTACCATTTTGAGCTACTGTTAATCAATCTTGATTGGGGAGCTGGTGAAAGGCCCTTGACAGTGTCCATCTGCTGGGACAGGGGTGTGGGCTGCAGCAGGGGCCAGGCACGCTTTCCCTGCTCCAAGTGAAAGATGCCTCTTGAGTGCAAACGTTTAAACATCGCAGATGGCAGGGAAGGTGCAGCCGTGGAGATGGAAGGGAGGAAACTGCAAGAAGACAGATTTGGGCCTGAGCAGAGTGTTCCACAAGCAATTCCACAAGCAATTCCGTGTTGGATTGCTCTTTAAAAGGTGCCCACTGTCTGCTGAGGGAGCAGCACATCCTCCCGGGGTCTGAGCTGGAGGCAGGACAATGACCAGAGGGTTGTGGCACCGCATCCCTCCAAGTGGTCTGTGTTCAGTGAAAAGTTGCATCATAGTTACTCCCTTGGGTTAACACAAGGCTGCTGAGAGAGGGTTGTGATTTGGCAAGATCAGAGCTGTGTGAAAGTGAGGGGTGGGACTTGTGCTTCGTGCCTTGTAAGCCTTCTTTTCCTCTTCCAAATTTTCTATCCCATCCAAGAGGCCACATCTAATTGAAGATCCTGTGTTACAAGGCAGATGGAAGAGTGAGCCAGGAGCTGTGCCTTCCCTGTGTGTGCTGTGGGGCAGGCAGTGGTACACAATGCCCAAATGTCCTTTGCCTTCTCCTGCCTGTGGGATGTAGAGCCTGGGGAAGTCCACGACCTCACAAGAGTCCCTGGCTGCTGCTGTTTTACAGAAGGCTTTTAAGTGTTTCCTGAATCATGGTTTGAGCTTTGCAGATCTCAAATGATTTAACTGATAATTTACATACAAATTACAGCTGTGATCATTAAGGATAAGCAATGGAAATTGGCCTGGTTATGCCTTTACTGATGGAAACAAAAGGCCACAGTCTTCAAAGGTTGTTGCTTTTTGATGAAACAATTCTGATAAAGTCCAGCTGTCTTGGCATGTTAATTATGATGAGATGAGGCAGGAAATGGCTGTAGTGCCTTCAACAGGAAGCTGAACCTTGGCATTCTCATTCCTGCATACTTAAAGCTAAAACAAACCTTTTAGAGCTGTTTTATTTATGCTGCTAAGTATTCTTTTAAGCAGTTTTATTTTCTTTGCCTCTGTTACAGATACATATTTCAGAAGCCAAGGTTTTCAAATGCAGGTGGAGAGGCTGTTGAGGAAATCTAGTGTAATTTTTAAGGCTGCCCAGAAAATACAATTGCTCTTGAAGTCAGTGGAGGCTGTAGGTGACTCTGTAGCTGTGAGGAGCAGGTCCTCCTTGGGACAGGAGGGCACTGGTGTTGTACCCATGTGCCCATGACCACTGGCCCTGTGTGTATTTTTCAGTAAGAGGCATGCAGAGCAGGTTTCACTCTCCGTTTGGTGTCCCTTTAGCTTGACAGATATTTTAACTGTCTGAAAAAACACTGTGGTAGATTTGTTCCAGACTGCATCCTGAATAGCTTTTTATTACTTCCAGCTTTTGTTGGAGGGATTAGTTCTCGTGGGGAAGGTGCAGGATCGGTTCCACTGCAAAACAGTCCCCTTTCTCCACAAAATGGCTTTGTTGGCAACTCGAGTTTTCCCCTTTGTTACCCTAAAGAAGTGCCTTAGCTGGGGTCTGGAGGGTCATCTCCAAGGACTGCCTTTTACAAACTTGGGTGCTGATCATCATTCTGGCAGCAGTGGAAAAGGCATTGCTGGCACTTACTGCCTTGTCCTCATTGTGGTTTTCAGAGGTAGCCCTAATTTGAGGTATTTCTATAATCCTGACCTGATGCAGGTGAGGCAGCAGCTGTTGTGGAGGTTGCAATCAAGTCCACCAACTAATTTGTTCTGTAGACCCCTGGGTAGGCCTGAAGATGCTGCTGCTCTGCCTCGAATTCTGGTCAGGCAACTGGAAGCTTTATGACTTTTTTCTTTTCTTATCGCCCTTTAAACAATTTCTTCTGGGCCAAGCAATGGTAAATTGGCACCAAGAGCAAAAAGTATCTAAATGTAATCCACATGCTGTTCCTTTCATGCCTTGAAGAGTTTCAGAAAGGATGAAACAAGGTTCAAATTCATCAAATCCTGTAGAGTGGAAACCCACTCAGGGGAGCAGCGAAAATTGGATGTTGCCTAGAAGTGTTTTTTAATTAAAGGTCAAATACAATAGTACTGAAAACCTTGGAGGGGTTTGATGTGGTCACTTCAGGCACTCTACTGCCTGCTTGAGGTGCTTGTCAGGCAGGCTTGGAGTTGACTACTTTTGTATTTCTTTGTATAGATAAGTCCAAATAAAAACTAAAGAGTCCTGAAGTGAAGTGGTCCCCTGGGCTTCCTAATTTCAATTTCACATGCAGCAGATTTGGCTGATTAGATGTAATGTCTTTGCAGTGGAGTGCAGTGTGGGTCAGCAGGATATTTTCTTCACTAATGAGAACTCTGAAGCAATCAGGAATTCCCACCCGTTCCCCTGCTGCTTGTTACTGCTTCATGCTGGAGTCTGCACTGTGAACTTCCAGCAGTGGTGCCACCTACTTCCCCCTGTCCTGGTAGCAGTGATGGGATGTGATGGGCATGGCCCGTGAGGGCAGTCAGCGCCTGGTGGTGTCTCCTCATTAACTGTGTTCATTACTGGCTTAGTGAAGCTCAGTGTTTTTCCTTTCAAGACAAATTGAAGCAGTAAAAGGTGTTTTTAGGTTATGATGATTTAATCTATACAGAAAAATGCTGTGTGTGTTAATCAGATCAATCACTGGATGAAAGCACAGTTTGAGGGCAAGTGTGATGGTTTGTGGACGTTGCTGCCTTTTCCTCTTTCACTTAAACATGCCGAGGAGCTGCCAGTAGTAAAAAATGTAGGATGTCTTGAAGCATTTTCAGATGGTGTTTTCCATATGTGAAGTCTGCAAGTTTGTCTCCAAGCTGACCTGTAATTCAGGAGCATTGCAGGTTATGCTGAGGGTTGTGTGAGGGGAAGCTTTCTGAACAGTCCTTTCTCCCATCCTGGGATGTTTCCTTTCCCCTTCTGTGGGACGAAACTGAGCCACTTCTCTTCGTTCCTGCCTGCATCTGCCTGGCCTCTTTTCTGCAGCCATCTCCATCAGAGATTTCCCTCCCCGTGCATTTGTTGAATTGGAGCTTTCCCAGGAGCAGATTGTTGATGGAAAGGATAGTTACTTTCAAGAAAACCCAGAGGATGGGCTGTACTATAACGCAGTACAAACCTGGCTGCGTGAAGCAGCTTAGTTTGGGGAGCTGCTGGTGGTTGTATCCTGACCGACTCCAATGCCCTGGTCCCAGTCTGCACCCCGATGGGAGCTTCCCAGAGCTTGGCCCATCCAGCCCGTGGGCTGCAGGGCGTGGGTGCTGTGGGTGAGCCGTGGAGCCCGTGGCTCAGAGGCTGTGCTTGCCCGTGGCTGCATCCGAGCTCTTGGTGCTCCGTGCACGTGAGAATGGTGCAGGCGATGGATGTGATGAGGAGCGACCGCCGTGCTCCACGACCGGCACCCCAGACAGAGCTGCTGGGTTGGCAGTACCCATTTGGAGGCTAAAGCAAGCACTCTGCTCTGTCTGGGGTGCTGGTACAACTGGTTTGGATGGTTGATTGTCTTTGACCTGCCCCAGTTTGCTTTGCCTTTGTGGGAGCTGTGAGTAGGGCCCAGTAGTGGTCGCCTTGTGTTGCCTTGTGCAAGAATTTTTTAGCAGTCCAGAGAAAACAGCTTTTTAATCCCTCAGTACCAGCAAGTAATTCTGCCTTTGCCTGCTGTACTTGTAATGTGATTTGGCCTTTGCGTGTAGTAGTTAATTCTTCTGGTTGGCTTTGTTTAAAGTCTTCTGTTGTTCTAATGTGATCCTGCTTTTAGCAAATAATGTTAACAGTGATTTTTCCTTGCATCCCTAATTCACTTTAGCCTGCGTAACAGTTTCTTAGCGTTGCAGTTAAATTTTCAATAGTTACTTGATTTTCTATTTTGATTACATGCACAAATTTGCTTTGCTTTTCTACTTCATTAATTTTAACACTAATTGCCACTTCGGGCAAAAAAAAAAAAAAAACCCAAACACTTATCGTTCATAGCATCATTATGGGACTTGCTTTTAGAATGTTTTCTTTATACTGAGAGAGACTTTGTTAAAGGATTTATTCCTGTATTTTCTGTCCAGCTGTATTTTTATTTAGAGAGGGGGGTAGCAGGATTTCTGAGTTTGCACTGATTGTAAGAACCGCTATAAATATTTGAGGAACGGAAGAGTTTATTTATAGTGGAGTGTTGGCCTGCTAATGAAGGAAATGAAACAGGGCTGAGAGAAATGGAGTTATTTTTCTGGACCCCTCTAGTCCTAAAAATTCCACGCTAATCTGATTTGCTTCAGGAAAACTCCATTGTAAAAGAAATTAATGTTTCCTACTATTAAACAGATCTTGAATCTTTAACTTTTAAAAAAACTATTACGGTGAGACGACTGAAGCAATGCCTTGAAGACGTTGAGAAATGTGGATGAAGTGGTGCAAGGATCCAAAGCATGAGATAACCTTGTATTTGGATCTGTGTGTCCAAGTTTACTTCTGTGAGGGTAAAAACATGTGGGTAGTTGTAAATTTGGTTCTGCTGTGTTTCCTCTACTGGTACATGACAAATGTGCTTCTCGTGATGTTCGTGTGGGCAAAGGCTGGGCCAGGACATGGCAGGGAGTGAGTGAGAGCCAGGAGAGCCGTGTCAGGGTCTGGGAAAAGCGATCACCTCAGAAAATGTGGGCTGAGAAAGATGCTCTCATTTTATGCCATGTTTTTGGGTGTCACTGACCATTTGGACTTCAAGAGGCTCATTAGTGTGGGAAATCCCTGCAAAACGATAAATGTTTTTTGCTGATCCACATTGACTCGTTTGGTTTCCTCCTCTCGGGTTAAGATTTCAGCAATGTGTTCCATTTGTGAATACATTTCAGTGGTTTCTGTAGCAGCAGCAGCACTGTTCACCTTGGCATCACATACTACAGGTTTCAGCGTGCTGTCAGACAGGTGGGCGTTCTTATCCCCCGTCTCACAGAAGGGGAAAGGTGAAGGCTGATGCTTCCAAGAGTCTTCTGTCTTGGTCAGTCTGGCTTCACAGCTGAGGCCCAAGAATTCTGAGTTTGAACCCTCACAGTGACTCAACTCGAGGTCAGAATTGTCCGATCGGTCCCTCCGTCTTACTTGACGTACGCAAAACAAAGGTTGTCTGTGGTTAATTGTTGGAATTTTGTCACAAATTAAATACTCAGAGCAGCAGACGGAGCCGTTTGCAAAACCCTGGCTGACACTTGCAGCATGATCTCCAGCCGTGTACTCTAAACCGTGCTTAAAACGAGTACATGCGGCTCTCTACGCCTGGGGAAGGGGCTGCAGAGGGGGCTCAGTCCCCAAGTGCTGATGTTTCTGGATGTCTCCCTTTGGAACAGGGGCACCTTACTGGACACACACGGACAAAATGGAGAAGAGGCTCCACGCCGTGCCAGCCGCCAACACCGTCAAGTTCCGCTGCCCGGCCATGGGAAACCCAACGCCGACCATGCGGTGGCTGAAGAACGGGAAGGAGTTTAAGCAGGAGCATCGCATCGGCGGGTACAAGGTAAGGGCTCATAATGGGATTTTGTAATTTGTGTTCTTGACCAAAGCTGTAAAAAAAAAAAACCAAAACAACCAAACCTCTCAAACCCAGCCCTCCTCCCCCGCAAAAAAACCCAAACCAAAAACTTGCTGAAGTCAACAGAAAGTCTTTTAATGGCCGTGGATCAAACGTGGAAGCAAAAAGAGGTAGTTGTTTTCTTCTGGGGAAGGGTGGGTGGTTTCTTTGGCGGTTACCGAGCACTAATTCTATATTTATTTTTTTTCCCTGAAACTCAAGCTTCTAGCCTAGCAGTGCAGCTGAGGATTATTTATAGAGGCGTATTTGGAAAACTAAGGACTGACTTTGCAAAGCAGATTAAGACTGTTTTGCTCTATTCCTTTTTGGCTGCATTGTTAAAAACATGACCATCCGCTTTGGTGAGTGTAAGGCAGTTTAATAAAGGAAGGCTTGGAAGTCAAAAGTTATTATTTTCTATAGAGTTTATGGCCTGTGAAACTGAAATGGGAAGAAGAGTTTGAGGGAAAGTAACAGCAATTACTTGGAAGGGTTTGTTTGAATTTTAAACAGCTTCAGATTAGATGTCTTATTTTGAGTTGGTGGTTACTGATTAAGAGAGAGTTTTAGGGAGGCCAGCTCCCTCTGTGTGTTAGTGCACGTACCTTTAACCTCGCGGTATCTGCCTAGGTCAGGTCAGAAGTCAGGATTTGGTCATCTGATCCCGCTCTTCCAAGGAATTGGGAATGCGTGACTTTGATGGCAAATTGCTGTTCAAGCATTGCCATTTCTGAGTTCCCTGTACCTCTTCTGTGGGTCTTCTCTCAGCAGCTTCCTCACGTCCCCGACACCTCGGCAGCCCCTCCCCAAAGAGGAGAAGTTTCTGAGGCAGTCGCCTCGTGTCAGGGTTGGAATCCCCAGCCTGGAGCTTGTGCTGAGCTGCTCCGAGCAGTTTGCAGTGGTCATTAGACACAAGTTAGCTGAGTTTGCCAGACAGAGCTCAATTCTGAGTCCTGAGGCTGCCCCCCAGTCCTGCACCCCTGCCTTGCCCCTGCGATTGCAGCGTTGTTGGGGGCTGCCTTGGTTGAGCCATTGCTCTGTGAGCTGTTGATTCAGGTCCTGCTCGGTGCAAAAAATCTGTTTTCCAGCGCAGAGGAGGACAAGCCTCAGCCTCCTTTCCTCTCTAGCTGGATTTACTGTAGAAAGTGTCAGTTTTTCCAACATTTGTGTTAGCAGAGAGCAGAGCCCAGAAAGTCTCCCCGCATGAGCACTAATTATCTAAGTAGACTTTTCCATCTATGTTTGCTTACACCATAAATTACTGTTGCTTATGAGTGTACACCTGGCAACACCTTCTGCCTTTCATAACACTGTGGAGTGTTAACGAATTGGCTCCAATTCAGTGGTTTTTGCCCTTCTCAGTGCTTTTTTAAAAACAAAAAAGTGCCAATTAAGGGGGAAAAAAAGCCCAACCAAACTAATCCTGTCTTGGAAAATAATAGTAACTGTTCTGGTACTAAGCAGGCTGTTATTTGAACACTTTGCATCTGATGAAGGGGAAATGAAGATATCACTCTTGAAGACCATGAAGGAAAATGTGTGTCTAGAGAGGCAGGATGGAGATACCTGGTGTCTGGTTTGGGAGGGGGATCTTCGGTGGGGTGGATCAGCTCGTGAGGGGCTCCAAGCTGGCACTGCTGGTCTGTGTTATGGAGCTGGGGTGAGATCATTTAGACTTGTGCCCGTTAAGTGCCACAAATTAAATTTTTGTGCATGTGTATTAAACGTATGCAGTTTCCGAGGTGTGTACGTACTCTGGGAAGGAAGCACAGATGCCTGTTCCTAAAACCAGCTGGATAAGTGAAGTCTGTATCTCTTTAGTCCAAAGGAAAAAAAGATTGGACACAGCTGAGGACTTCAGACTTTCTTGTTGCTCAGAAATACATTGCATTTTAAATTAAGTTGTAGGATTTACTTACAATTGTCAAATCAGCCAAATCCATGTATATTCTATATTCTGTCATTTTGAATAATCATCTTTGAAGATGGAAGCTTGTTTCCAGTGAATGGGTGTTAAAAGAGTGAGGACTCCAGAGCTTTGGAACCTGTCTCCTCATCTTGTCAGAGGGGCAGGCTGAAGTCACTGCGGGCTTAGGCAAAATTGTATTAGAATAGAGAGAGAATTACATTTTCTTGACACCACCCCCACACCAAGGAACTTTCAATGAAGAAATCCTCAGGAAGGACTGAGTCGTCGGTCTGTGTTCAACCAGGCATCTCAGCAGCTCAGGATAGATCTTGCACCTTAGCTTGTCTTGAATCTGAGGGTTGCTCTCAGCAAGGCATTTTTGCTGGAGATATTCACAATACTTTGGGATAGAACAGCTGGAACCAAACCTGGCCGTATCTGATGGAAGAGACAATCACACCCTGAAAGCCTTAAGGGACAAAGGGAAGGGAGAGAAAACGTGAAGCTTCCCAATAATCCTTCAGCCACCTCTTTCCTGCTAAGAGCTAAGAAATCCCTTGGTGTGTTGTTTTTATCAAAATCAGATAGTGGCCTGTAGCACTTTGTCTCTCGGTCTGGGGAATGTCTTGAGTCAATTTGCACTCGGGCAGGCTAGCAGGAGGGTGTATGTGCTGGCCAAGATAGCTTCCAGGGCGGAATTCCTGCACTCTGACTAATTCTGGGTGGTGAATTTAAAAATTGATCCTTTTATGACCTTTCAAGATATACCCAGCCTCCTTAAAGTAAAGAGAATGGGATCAGTTATTGAATATCTAAATCCTTTTTACTCTGACTTTTTTGAAGTGATGATAGCTCTTGTTTGTGCCTTTAGAGGCATTTTGTATTTTCTTTGAGTTGATAATCTAAATCCTCTCTGAGACCACAGGAGCCTTTTCTTTCCTGTACACCACCCAGAAAGCAAATGCCCTTCTATCAGCTGTTACTGTTTAAGCATTAACACGTGTGTGTTTTCACCTCTGCATTTGGATAAGCTTCATCACTGCAGTCATCGTATACACACTTAAATTCAGCCAGGTAAATACAGAGTAAGAAAAGTTCTGATTATAGGAACAACTGCACGAGCCTGTGGCCTTTGCAGGGGTGTTCTGAACTTGTTCTCTTTGCAGTACCACTGCACTGCTGTCTGAACCGTGCTGATTTTGGGGAGAGTTGTATTTTGGTTTCTAATCCTTCTTTCTTTTGAAATTAGTTTAAAATTGATCCATTTTTAGCTAAGTGACAGCTTTTCATGACATTATCTATTCAGTGAAGACACATTTTAAGACTGAACAGAATTGTCCACTATTCTTTCTGGGATTCTCCAAAAGCAAAAAGTTACTATGAAAACTTGCCCTTTCCTAGTTCTCTGACCAATATTTCTTGGCATTTTGATTCCAGTTTGTTTCCCACCTCCAAGCTGTAACTTAAGAGTGCAGTTTGTATGCATTTGATCTTGATAATTCAGTTTAAAAACTGAATCTTTCAGAGAGATTGTCTGGAAGAACTGGTTAAAACTTTGATGGAGAAGATTCTCCCCCGCTTCTAAAAAAAAAAAAGCACATCACAAATTTGCTAGAAGTGTCCATAACTAGTCAGGAAAAAACCTGGACTAAGGGATGTGGCACTTCAGTTAAAAAAGCCACGTTACCAAAGCCTGTGTTTCAAGCTGTGTGGGTGCAGGGACGTGGCTGGACTGTTGCACGTCCGAGAATGAAATGTTGAATTTGGAAACCTTCAGTGAGGGAAGAGTCTGCTCATCCCCAGCAAAGGGGGTTTTTCCTGGACTTTGCAATGCTGCCCTTGTATCCAGAAAGCACCAAGCCAGCAAGCTGAATCTTGTTGAGACCAGAGCCCTGACATAGATCCAGTTGTGTGACAATGTGTTGTAACTGCTTTGGGCCTCTACAGCAGTTGTTTAGCTTAAACCAAAGTGGCTTAAGCTGTTGTTTTGTTATAAAGATTTTATCTCTGTCCATGGAGTTACAAGAAGGGAAATTGCACAAATACTTGTTAATATTGCCATCCAGTATATCCACTTGTGGCTGTAAGTTAGTTATGTTTTCTTATTGAACGTAAACAATTTCTTGTGTTTTCCTATCAGATTAATTACTTGCAGCTTGTTTACAATTTTTGTTTTGTTTTAACTTTTGTGGAACTACGATCTGTTCTTCCTGTTTTGCAGTCAGATTGGTTGAAAACTCTTGCTCTGATTCCGAGAAGTGTGTTTTAACTTGTCATGGCAAAAAGTTCATGTCACTTTGACCAAGTGTCCTTCAGAATAACTCCGTAAGAAGTAAAATATTCAAAACATGCAGCTGTTGTATTTGTTATTTACCATCTGTTTACAACAGTGATTCTTCCTGACCCAAACTTTGACTTTCAGAGTTGCTTAGCAGAACAATGAGATGCTAAGGTAACACTGATAAACTCTTTCTAGCTCTACAAACTTATTCCCTAGCTCTTCACAGAGTGAGGGAAAATCAAGATATCATTTTGATGAAATCAGTGTAATTGTTTGACCATCAACACAGGGGGCTGAGGAGAGGAGCCTTAAGTTTGGGCTGGAGATTTTGAGGCCGTGTCACATTTTTCTGACGTTAGCTTAGCATCCATGCTCTTCTTCTGCTGCTGGAGTCTTGTCCACACTTTCTTTGCTTTTCAAAGCCCACATGGCCAGTCATTAGCTAATATTATTAGTCCATAACTAAGCAATAATAGTAATATCCTGCTATTGAGATAATTACTAGCTGGGGGTACTAGGAGAGCCAGGAGCCCCTTACAGAGAGAACTTCTCTTCCAAACTTTGAATTGAAGGCATTTTTACCTCCAGCAAATGCTCTTGGCACTGGGATGTGGCCCTGTGCAGCTTTTTCTGCTAGATAAGGACCTACAAAACAGTCAGGCACGATGCAGGATTTCATAGCTATAGTTGTAATGATGTTTTAAGAATGTATGGTTACTGGAAGCGTCACTGTATGGTCCATAAATTTTTCTGGTGTACAGCACTGAATTACTGCTTTCCATTTGGCTGATTAAAATGACTGTACCGGATTGTGTTCTATTCCATTTGCTGAAATACGTACTTTGCAGTTGGGGAACTGTACGTCGCAGCTACAGAATGTAAAGCTTTCTGAGCACTTTGTCAAAAATGTAATGCTAAAACAAGGAATTAGTCCATAGCCAGCAAAAGGTCATTTTGGGAGCCAACTTGTGATGCAGGAAATACATGTATGTACCGGATGGCTCTGTATCCTTCCAGTATTGGGCTGGATCCTATTTTCTGTGAGACCAATGCCAGCGCTCCTTTGGAGTTCAAATGGGAACAGAATCAGTACCTTTAATAAATTCTGTCTGAGAGGGATTCTGTGAGATAAATGTATATCCTTATGCTATGTTTCCTTGAGGATTTTCTTCAGGCATTTTTCATGAGGCAGCATGATTCTAGGATTCATTTCTTTGTTGCGGTACCCCAGAGCAGCAGGAGGTCTGGGGGAGGAATCCCAAACATCACCCCTGAGTTCCTCCAAAACATGAGTTGTGTAATGGAGCTTTTAGGAAGGATGGAGAGTTAGATGTTAGGGGATCATACCCATCCTCTGCTCCTGATGGGTGGTCATTACCAGGTGGCTGTTTGGAGGCAGATGGGGAATATCCTGGGGGTGTGCATTCACTTTAGAGGGAATTGAAAGGTAAGGTCCAGTAAGACAACTGCTGCTAATTCCATCCAGGTCAGCCTGGGATGAGTGAGCGTGCACTGACATCTGCAGTGCTCAGAGCAGGGGCCAGGTAGATTTATAGCAGAAGGTGTGAAAGCTTTCACTGCTGCAGCCATGCTGTCCTGGATTGGGCATAAATCATTTCAGTGTCTAGAACTGTCAAACGAGCACAGAAGAGGCTTCCAAACATGGATTACACAAGCTTAATTATTCAGGGAATGGTTCTTTTGGAAGGGGAGAGGGTGAAACTCTGCTTGAGAAGATCCCAACCTGTCTGGTCCTATCCCCCAGGTCCGTAACCAGCACTGGAGCCTCATCATGGAGAGCGTGGTGCCATCGGACAAAGGGAACTACACGTGCATCGTGGAGAACCAGTACGGATCCATCAACCACACCTACCACCTCGACGTGGTCGGTAAGTGAAGCTGTCACGGGCAGGACAATGTTTTTAACTAATGACTTTCTGTATTAAAGCATTTAGAACTGAGCTGATATGTTCTGCATTTATTTTGGAGGTCATTTCACAGTGCTCTAAAGATAAGATTTCACTGCACAGCCAATTGCTTCATAACTTTATGTATTCATCTGTCTCACTCGTGTCTGTGGGATTAATCTGCCCCTGCCTTGGCAAAAAGTGTAATATCCATGTGTAATATCCACCCACAAGTTTACCATGACGACCAAATAAAAAATGCTGATCCAATTTTAATCATTAGTATTACAATTTAATTATTACTTGTACAATTGTACTAACACAGACTTTAATAACTGCAGTTATGAAAACTGTCAAGCAATCCTTTAGAGTCCTGTTATTATAGCTGAAATGATTTTATTTTTTTTTTAATGAAAAGCTGGATACTGACTTTGCAGCTAGAACAGATCTGGAGCTTCAGGAAAGGCAGTTTGCATTCACAGCAGTCTAACAGAGATCTGACTGGAGCCTGTTGGGTGGGCTCTGAGCAGTCCCCAAAACATAGATGATAAAAATCCTGAAGAAGTGTTTTACCTGAGGACAAATTCTAAACAGCTGTGTGAATTTTTAAGTAGTAGCAAAGCTGTGATTATGCAGGACTATTAAACACAGGCTTAATAATGTTACCTTATTAATACCTAAATCCTGTTGACTTTAATAAGGCTTACAGATATTTATTTAAGTGCTTAGCTAAATTAGAGCTTGAAATCTCAGGAACCATTTCTGTTCACCTCTAGCCTTGCTGATTAGCCTGGATGGGTGTGAGCAATTTTATTGACTCTGAAGGCATTGCTGTCCAAAATAATCAGTGTGGCTTTTCTTATAGGACCTGCTGGTAGGGCATTTAGGGATCTGAGCCGTGGTTTCTGAAGTATCTCTTGAATGGGCTTTGCTCTCTCCAGCTTTGTGAGGTGATCTGAGCATTACAAGCTCTGTGAATAGAACTTCTGATCAATCAGTATTGAAAGCAAAAATTAATTTGATTGTTGTATGCTGGTTTGGCTGGTGACAGGCAGCCCAACTCTATAGATTCTTTGTGGAATATCTTACTTTAAGTTTGGGCTTATATGACTTGAAAGGTGAGAAAATGTTATTTTCCCTAGTTCTTGATTGGTTTTACATGATTAAAAATATATCCCTTGCATTGTTTTGGGTGGTCTTTAAAAGTAGTGTCTTGTTTTGTGTGAGACCGCCTAAATCTGCGGAAACCCCCAAATTCTCAGCTTCTCTGGGCAGAAGAAAAGAAAACATTCCCTGTGAAAATGCCAAGGAGAGCTAGCCTTTGTGGAGCAGAGGAAGGGAAAGATGGCTTTGTGATGGGGATGCCATCAGACTAAAGCCCCACCACCAGCCCTCATACATTTAAATCTTCAGAGCCCGTGAACCACCCAGCTCCCCCTGTGCTTGGGTTTGGGTTGTAACACTGAAAGCAGCGAGGATTTCCATAGCCTTGGCGATATTTTGTCACTGAGTGAGCCATGGGTATTGTTGAGGTGAACTGGGTGGCTGGCAGAGCCATTTTTGTTTGAACACTTGTTTAAACAAAGTTTATGGAGGGCGCAGCAGCAACGGCTGCTGGGGCTGGCTGTCAGTAAGTTGTGTTGTGTGTGGTGTGGTTCTCTGCTGGCCACCTCACCCAGGGCTCAGGCTGCCTGCAGGGGCTCTAGGCCTGACTCAAACCCTTTCCTTGCTGAAATGAAACTGGTTGAAAATTCCCCATCTCTACCTCTTGTTCGTTTTCCTGTCCCAGCCTGGCGTGTTTCATGTTGACCATAAATTTCTTCACCCATTTTTTTTTTTCCTAGCAAATGTGTTCATGGATGATGCGGTCACTTGAGCAAATATTTGTCAGAAGCCCTCTCACCTCCTCTCCTGCTTTAAGCCTTTTGAATGTCTTGCTCCGAGGAATATTTTGCAGAAGTTTATTTTTCCTGGCAGTAAATTATAGTGACCTGCATGAATGAATGGAATGGTAGTAAGGATTATGTCATTTATTTAAATGTCTAGTCCTTCCCTATAGAGAGGCAGAAAAGTAAATAATGAGGTTTTCAAAAGTGATGAGAGGTTTGGGGTGCTGGGTATCCAGCTGATGGCACTCAGAGGACCCTGCTTGTGTCCTGTAAGAAATGAAACCATGAGTTCAAAAATTACTTCTGCAAGTCACAACCTGCATTTTGGAGTCCTGCGTACTTTGTAATTTTACCACTCTTTTTTTTTTTTAAATTTCATTTGATGAGTTCAAGGGTATAATTGTGAGTCTGTTTGAAAACCTGTGCCTGGGAATGTGCACCCTGGGTTGAGTTTAGTGTGAGTTTCTCAAGAGATACAGCATTGGGATTTCAGCCTAAAGGGGGGTTGATGTTGGAGTGCTCAGCCATTCCTGTGTGGCTGGAGGCTTGCTGTAATTGTGGAGCATAAAATTGCTGAAGCAGTAAATTAAAGCTGGCCAGAAGGGGAAACTCTGACAGTTTTTCTAGTTGAGACAGTTCTACAGTTAACTTTATGCCCTTTTTTTCTGTTTTCATATGAATTTTCAGTTCCCACAGGGTTGTGGAGAGTTATGAATGTTTGTTTAGAGGCAATTGCGTATGTAGACCGCATCTTACAAACTTCAGGTCGTAATTTTAGGTCAAGTTCTGTGTAGAAAACTGTCAGTTGAAAGCCTCTGAAATTACTTTTCCTATATGGTTTAACTGGTTCCAGAGCTGATTAAGTGTAAGTAATAGCAAATGGTATTAAACATGGTAACATATTACACTAACATGAGCATCTGACTATATGGTGTAATGTAGAGAACCCTCTGATTATGTCACAGAGTTGGGAGGTATCCCAGCAAAAATCGTGCCAAATAGTGACACAATGCTAGTTAGGAATATGCCAATAACTTTCCAAACCTTGAACTCTTTTGACAATTAAAAGCCTGGAGCCAGCAGGGCTGAGAAGTTTTCAGTCAGAACGTAGGTGTGAAGTATTCTTATTTTTACCTTGTAATTACTTGCAAGAACTCTTAAGAGTCAGCTCAGATGGTCTTGCTCAAATTTACAGACCTGGCAAAACCCTTGCACTGACATTTTTTTTTTTTTTACAGTGGGAGTAGAAAATAGGGAAGAAAAAAAGCAGCAAGTCACTGGCAGCCTCTCTCTTGCACAGGATCCTTGTGCACAGTGACTGTGTTAGCAGGGAATGGCCCATTCAAGTTGGCCAGGATGTTCTGTGCTGGACAAAGTTATCCTTTAAGTGTTTGGGATACCCCAATCAATGGCCTTTTTCTTCCTGCTCCATTTCCAAGCAGGGCTTTGCTCAGAGACTCAGATGTGTGAGGTTGCAGGAGTGGCAAATGGTGGTGATGTGAAACTCCACCAGGACGCTGTGAAAGGGAGATGAGTTGATTTTAGCTTTTTATTAGAGTAGTACCCAGAGGCTTCAATTAATATTGGATACTTATTGTCCAGGGCAACGTGCCAGCACACAGTAATTGCTTACAAGAGAAATACGGCAAGGCCAGGAGAGGGAAATGTCACTGTCCATTTTAGAGATGAAAACCCGAGCTGTGGAGTGATGAAATTTCTTGCCCTGGGTCACACAGGAAGCTGGTGACAGAGCCAAGAAGCAAAGCTGGTCTTTGAATCCTAATCCAGTACCTTAATTAAAAGAATGTTCTTTCCCTTGTATAGTTTAGCCCATCAGCTGGTTTTTTACATGCAGCTGAAGTGCCTTTTCTCCTCCTTTGTATTTAACAGTAGGTAGAAACTTGGGTTTTTATGGTAAGCTTACTAATAGACTAACTCCATTCTCATTAAATGTATATAAAGTCGTGCAATCTTGAGGGAGAAGGAATGAAAACGATGTGGTTTTCACTTACGAGTTGTATTGTAGTGAATCCGGGTTGTAGGAAGCAACGTGGGAATGCAGCCACTGAGACTTGTGTATAATTAGATCACTCTTGGATTGCAATTATTGCTGGAGTGCAATTTCAGCAGCGGCTGCTCTGTTTAAGCATGGAGGAACTAATTGAATTTGGGTTTTAACGGCAGAAGAAAACAAGGTTACTCTTTGAGCAGGCCTGGTCCAGGTAGCCATTTCTGCCCTATTTAACGTTGTCATCCGGGGAGACAAAGGATGGTTTGGTTTCAGATGGAGTTTGCCATGTTACCTCATTTGCTGGGATTTATAAGCAGCTGCCAAAACACAACACCTCTACAAAGAATGTGGGATCTGACCCTGCTGTTTACTATAAAAATGAACATGTCACAAATATATTCTTTTTCAGAAAAAGCCCTTTTGCAGCCAGGTTAGCAGTACTTTGAGCAGTTCCTAATTTGCCTAATAGCCTTGCCTTTGGCTCTCCTTGCTGAGGAGTGAGCTCCAGGGGTGGCAGAGCACCACACAGCCGTCCCTTAACAGTAATTCATATTTTCATATAAAACCAGTGTGAGAGTAACTTCTCATCCAGAAAGCATTTTAAATGGCTCTCAGTTTAAAGCTTGTGCCTCAGAAATCTCATGTATGAGTGATTTTACTGATGGCTGTGCAGAAAAACACTTGTATTCTGAACTCTTGGTGGTTTTAGAGGGCTATAGGATGAATTTTATTCTTGTTTTTTTATGGCACACTGTTAAAAATCTTATTAAAATGGAATCGACATTTTGCTATTGGTACTTCACTGTTTATGTTTCCCTTCATTTAGACACAAGGAAAAACTTCTGCTTTTGTTTCTAGTCAAGTTTTATTTTTGGACTTTCATGTGCTCTCAGAGTCTCTAGCTGCGAACATGACATGAGCACATTTTTTTTTTTTTTTTTAAGGACATGTTTCTATTTTGTCGTCCCTGAATTCATAAAAACATATGTACAGTTGTTTTGCTTTTTGCTGAGGCTTGTTGAAATAAAGTTCAGAATTAGTTTGACTTAAGCATAGCTCTCCCCTTGATTTCCAAAGAACTGTTTTTAGGATTCAGGTTACATACGAAAAAGGAACTGACACCAACTCACTGACATGCCTTGGGTGTTGCATCATTAATGTCTGGCAGGAGTTAAGGGCAGGTATTACAGCCAAGCCTAAACTTGCACTTCTGGCAGATGTTCTCGTGGTTGTTGACTGGCTCTTTACACGGACAAGCTTCGGCTTGACGTCTTCACCCCGGCGCTCGCGGCGTGGGGCATGATGAGGCAGGGACAGAAAGGAATCCAGGCTGATGCCTGCCCTCGGGTATCTGGTTGGGCTGAGAGGGAAGATGCTTTTATTTCATGTGCTGATAAGCCCAGAGTGTGGACTTTACACCTGGCACCGGGCTTTTGGCAAGGTGCGTGCATCGCGGGAGGAATTACGCAAATTGTTTAGCGCTGGGGGCTGTGTGGTTTGCTCCTGAAAACAAAGCCCACACTGTGATGGTTCAGCTCAGGGAAAATGAAAGCTTATGGGTTTTTCCCCCCTCTTCCTTAATAAGGTAAAAATATTCCAACCCTGTAGTTTTATAGCATTAAAGCTTCTGATTTCATTGGAGTAGTCTGGCTAAATTACATTTTATGGACAAATACTAGTGTCATTACTTCATCTGCTGGGTGAACAGTGAATTTGTCATGTTTGGAATGCTTCCTGCAGAGTCTGCTGGGGAGGACTGGTCTCTCTGTCCCACTTTCTGTCTTATTACAGCCCCAAGGCAGGTATTTCTCTTTCTTTTGATGAGTGATGAACAGGATATTGTTTCAGCTCTGTTATTATAATTTTTAATCATGCCTTCTAATTTGTGCAGTATCCTACTCGTGGAAGTGCAAGTAGGAATTTGCAGGAGCTGTCTGAAGAGGCAAACACAAGACTGTTGCCTCGTTAATGTGCGATTGGCATGTGTTGAAAATCATATTTGTGCCTAATAAGAGGGGCTTTCTGACCTGATCCAGGCTTTTCTAACAGCTTTTTGAGTGAAAAAATGGCAGTGTATTTGGCAGTAAATTGGTAAAGCTATGTCTTCTTACAGATTTGGAAAAAAAAAGCCTAAAAAATCATAATAAATATAGAAAAGTTGTAAATGAACTGTGATACAGATTGGATGAATGGATCATATTAAAGACAAACACAACAGTTCAGGAAAGAAAAAAACATTAAGGGATGCTATCTATCAGGGTGAGAAAGGTAAGAGGGTGAGGGGTCTGGCAGTACCAAAGCATGGATAAATCAGTAAAATGTAAAATTCTGTGTCTAATAAAAAACCAGGTTGCACTTATAACCTTAGTGTTGGTCTCCTCTCCTCTCCCTGCTCTGCAAACCAGTGTGTGACCTGGCTTCCAGAGGTGGCTGTGATTTACAGCTTTCCAGGATTTTAAGCCATTATGTCATCTTTGGATTGCTACTGTTCCCGTGGTGCAGCTTCCACAGCTGCTGTTCTGTTAAAATGTAAAAAGGCGCATTAAAAATCAGAGTTTGGTAAACACTTTTGAATATTGAACTGTTCTGTAAAATTAGGATACTGAGTTTATTTTTTTCAGATTGCTCTTTGAAAGGTGGCATGAATATGTTGAAATTTTTGACTTTTCATGAAAGTAAAACATTGATACTGTCAGAACTTTAGCTAAGGGAAGAACTCAACACGATAGTGTGTTATTTGGAATAAAGTCATTTCTCATTTTTACAAGGTGCTCACAAAGTCGAAAATTGTATATACTTACAGAGATTTTTTTATTGCCATCACAAATAAGGTGGTCAAAGCATCAGTTGTTTAGTGTATTCTGCATTTACAAGTGAATCTCCATGCACTGATTAGTGTTTACACCTGCAGCACCGTTTCTGCTGTTCAGTTGGATTATGTGCATTGCTGAGCAACATATTTCATTGCAGCGGTTGGTTTCCTTTGATATTTGTGCAACTTGGGTGTTTGTGAATATACCTACATTTGAGTGAAATACTCCAACAAATGGGTTTTATTGCCCCAGCTGCTTTTCAGTGACATCTTCTCAGAAAGCAGCTCTGGCACCTGCTGCTCAGCCAGAGGCTGTTGGTGGTGCTCCTGTCTCTGCTTCCTGGGAAGCTGTCCATTTGTGCTGAAAGGCAGGAAAATGGGGGTGCAGGAATGTTGTGGATTATCCCCAACAGGCGGCTAAGCCCTGCACAACTCTTGCTTACTCCTCACCCTGGGATGGGGGAGAGAATCAGAAGGGCAGAACTGAGACCTCGTGGGTTGAGATAAGAAGAGTTTACTAATTTAAATATACTCATCAAAACGAAAAGGAAAATAGGGAAAATAGAGGGAAATAAAACCCAAGAAAGTCAAGTGACGCAAATGAAAAACAGTTGCTCACCACTGACCGACCAATGCTCAGCCAGTTCCTGAGTGGCTCCTGGCCAGCTTTGCCCCCAGTTTATACCCTGAGCATCTGGTCTGGAATATCTCTTTGGTCAGCTGGGGTCACCTGTCCTGGCTGTGTCCCCCCACAAGCTTCTTGTGCCCCCCAGCATCCCCCCTGGCAGCGCAGCACGAGGAGCTGCCAAGTCCTTGACTGAATGTGAGAGCTGCTCAGCAACAACCAAACCATCAGCGTGTTCTCAACATTGTTCTCATCCTAAATCCAGACAGGGCACTGTAGCAGTGCTAGGAAGAGAATTAGCTACCCCAGCCAGAACCAGGATAAGAGCTGTAGAAAGTTAACAGATAAGCTTTGTAATTCTGGAGCACCAAGTCTGTGTCCAGGCGTGGCCAGCCTGCGAACGCAGTCGCATGTTGTGAACTTTACTTGGATTTACCCAAATTACTGGAAATATAATGACAAATACGTATAATCAGGGTCTTCCCATGAGCAGTCTTCTTCAGCATCTGGTTTAACGTTCAGAGCAGTGCATTGTTTGTGTGTGTTGCAGAAGGGAATGCGGTGCTGATGGAGAGATGTCTCCAGACTTCATCACCAGGGAAGGGGAGCCCAAAGGGCTGAGTGAGGGCTGACGCAGACATGTCAGGAGGCTGAGCCAGGACTGTCCAGCACTGAAATTCTGGGTGCTGGAGCTTCTTTTCTGCCCTGAGACCTGCACATTAGGTATGGTCAGCCAGCTGCTGGTTGGCTGTGTCTGGCAGGGAGCTGGGGAAGGGTGAATTCCGCAGTGCTTCCAATAATTTCACACCTGCATCGTTCAATAGAGCAAGTGTGCTGTGTAAGAAAAGGGGGGAAAAGTGTAGAAGGGTAAGGAGTGCTTTTAAAGCTTTACATAATCTTTTCCATTTTACTTTAAAGGCAGAGCTGTTTTCAGGAAAGGAAATTTGGCAGATGAGAAGTATGTAGTTGGGTCACAATAACAACAGAAATAATAACTCCCCCTGTGTGCTTTATGGCATCACCGGGTGCACTGGTGAGTTAAAGCCACTGCAGCTGGGAGAGGACATCATCCCTGTGGGAGGGATCCTGCTTGCCAGGCATGCAGTAAACCTTTGGCAGAGCCTAGTGGAGAGCCCATTCCAGTGGATGCTGGACCCAGCATTGTCTCTGGTTATTATACAGCAGCCGAGTGCTGGGAGCTGTGCACGGTACAAAGGATGATATCTCTGGGTGTAAAAATTAATGCAGTCTCTGGAAACAGCCAGAACAATAAAATTTTACCACTTGTCTGTGAGAAGTCACAAGCTGGTTTTCATATCCTCTTGTAGCCTTTTTCTTTTAGGGCACACTGAAAAGAATATCAGTGAAAATTGTAGCCTCTCATTGTTCTGTTTCCCATAACTTTTTCACACTAAAATAAGGCCTCTCCACCCTTTGTTCAGACATGTATGAAGCATTTGCTTATGCATGCACTGTGTGAGGGATACTGCAAGGGAGCTCCAAGATTAGTGTTGTACAGCTCTTGCTGCTGCGACTTTTCCTGCTCCTTGGGGCTGATGAAACCCACGCTGTCAGCCTGACAATAGGGCTTTGCTTTTAAGGACAAACTGGTCTTAAAACCCTGTTGATAATTTCATGTTTTAAAACAAGAGCATTCATGTTTCGTGCCTTAGCCCCGGGCTTGCTGGGTGTTCCCGTTCCTTTTAACCCTCAGATATATGTGTGATTTGAAAGGACAGCTTTTAACTAGTTCCGATTCTGATTTTTTTTGTTGTTTTTTTGGTACTGTTTTCACTGACATTAATGGGCTTTGTATCAAGCCAAATAGGTCAGTCTTGTTTGCTGTCTTTTCCCTGTCTTGCTGCCATGTGAGGAAGAGGTGTGCAGGTGCACTTCTGCTGTGAAGGTGTGCAAAGATGGATTTTTAGCTAAAACACAGATAGGACAGCGAGCTGCAGCTCTGCTGCAGAGCTATCCAAGGAGACAGATGGGATAACATCAGTGGGAGCTTTGCCTGCTTGGGAAACAGTGCCATTACTTAAAATTAGAGGTGAAGGTGGTGAAGCCAAGGACAAAGAGTTTGAACACATCTGCTTAAGTTCTGTAAAGATTTTAAAGAGGCACTGCCTTTTCCTTGGCTGGCCTTGGTGGGTAGGAGGGCCTGAATGTCACAAGGAGGTTGGATGGGGTGGCAGAGGCTTTGCTATGGGTACCAGATGGGTCTGCTTTTGATATATGTGACAAAATTTTAAACTTTAGCATTAAAATTCTTTAATAGTGTTCAAATGTTCCATTTCTTGTGAAAGTCTTTGGTGGCAGCAGGGGATAGGTGGAGCCTGGTTCCCTGCTGTCTCACTCCGTGCTGACTGCTGGTGCTGCCCAAACACCAGAGCAGAGCTGGGTGGTGGGGCCCAGTTGCTGGCAATGATGGAGTGAGAGACACAGCAGCAGCAAGAAGTGCCTCAAGTTTGTGTAAAAGGCTTCTTAGTTGAAGCACAAAGGGAGCTTAGAAAGTGGTGGTGGAGGTTGGGCCCAGGTCCCTGTGCCAGGTTCACTGGAGCTCCAGCTGCAGCAATGCTCTTTTGAGCTCTTGGCCACCAAAATGACTTCTTCAGGTAGTGTTGGACCAATAGGAAATGCTGTATGTGGAGATTCCTGCTGTACTGGAACATGGAGTAGCACGAACCATTTGCTGGCTAAGAGCTACTGGTTAAAAGATGCCAAAATTTGTAAGGTGTGGTATCAGCAGTACTGGTAATGCTGGGCTGATCCATAAGCTGTTCTGCAAACCTGCCTGAGAGGCTCCTGTTCTTTGTCAAGAGTTCTTGCCAGGGATGGTCTTTATCTCTTGCAGTTTTATGACAGTGATGTTAATCCTTCCAGCCTTAAACATATAGTGATTTTTGCAGAGTTTAGGAAGAGAGCACCGTCCCCAACTTGCTGTGGGCTCTACCTTGGCGTGTACAAACTCCCCAGGGAGCGATGATTTGGAGGGGTTTGTATGTATATCTGCTGAAATAGAACATGACAGTTGAGCAGCACTTCTGAATTGGCCGTAAACAGCACGCAGAGCTTCACCTTGTGCAGAGAGAAACCCAACCTGACGTGCAGCTGGTGGAGGCTGCTCAGCTCCTGGCTCACGGACGTCTGGCACGTGACATTAATTAGCAGAGGTGTCCTGCCTTCACCTGCTCGGCTCTTTCTGATCTTGTGAAAGAGCAGGCAGCACTCAGCCTTCCTCCTCCACACCATGCAGCAAGCAGTGGAGTTAGGAGTGCTCTGCTTCCAGGTTTTCAGGGAGCACAGGTTCCCCTAAGCAATGGCTTTGTGCTGGGTAGAAGAAGCAAGGGTTTGGCTTGGCCTGTGTGTAGAGAGCTCCCTCGAAGGAGGAAATTCCTGTGGGGACCGGCATCTGTTTGGTTGGACCCCTCCTACGCCGCTCCACCTTGGGGTGTGGAGTGCAAGCGTAGCTCCAAACGGGGTCCTTTGTATGCACTCGGATAACGCTGGACTTACAGAGAAACCTGAGCTGCAATTCCTCACTCTGGAGCTGTTCCTGGAACTCGCCTCAGAAAGGCTCTCTGATTCAGAGAGCAATAATTAATCCAGCCTCTGAGTGCTTATGGACTGGTTTGCAGTTAGTGTAGGTGGGATCTCTCATGAAGGATGGTGATCCTTGCGTTCCTCCTTGCAAACCGGTTCCTTTGCTGTCAGCTAGCACCGGGTAGAAACCTGAAAGTCATTGCACACTGAACAGTAAGGGATTGATAGTTTTATAATCTTTCTTTTAATGGTTGACATTTAGCCCAAATGGATGGTTACCAGGCACTGATATCCTGTGGCTGGCCCCTTGGCTTTAGTAAAGGCTCCCATCCTGTAGCAGGTACCCACATCACCAAAACCAGCATCAGAGCCAGCAATAATGATGCTTACATGTACAGTCTCAACAGGGATGCCGAAAAGGGAGCACAGAGACAGAGTGGCTCACACAGATAGAGGGAGTTGTTCTCTCAAACTGTGGCTGAAATGGTCACTATTGTCACTTCTGAGAAGAAACTGCGTTTCAGCTTTGAGGTGTTGTGGGGTGCACTGTGGGAAGCTGGAGTTACACCTGAGAGGCTCCACCTTCCTGCCAGCTCCAGGCAGTGGTTAACTCACCTGAGAAGTTACCACAGAACTGCAGTTCCTGGTGGAGCAGTTTTGGTAATCCCATGGGTATGGTTTGGAGGAGGGCACGAGGAGAGGGCTCTGGGTGTCCCTGAGGTGGGTGACACTGCTGCCTTCCCACTCTGTGAGGTCCGTGGGTCACTTGGTGGCACAAGGGGTGTGTCAGGTAGATTTACATCTTGTCTGTAAAGGGAACCCCAAGGGAATCTCCAATGTGATGTGTTGTTAATTCGGGGACAGAGCCGTGCTCCTCCATCAGCAGTGCTGCTCCCAGGCAGCCTTCTGAGATCTCCTGGGTTAGGTAGATGGCTCAGTGGGAATGGTGGGAAAGTGCTGCTCTTGGGTGAAGATGAAACACAGGGGAGGAATATTTCAGTCCAAGCCTGTGATGAAAAGGCTGTGGTTAATTTTTTTAAGGCTTGAAAGTCAGTCTTGCAAGTTTACAATGTGAAGCCAAAGCCAATGCAAGAGGCTGTGATTACAGTCTGGCCTAACATGCTGTAGGATGCTTTTGAGAGCCATAATTTACAGCATAATTAGCATCTCCAAAGCAAACAGATGTTGCAGGATCTGAAGGAAGGTGGTTGGGAGTGGAGAGTGTTTCCTCCAAACAGGGTCCAGGCTGCTGCTGAATATTTCCAAAGCTCAGAGTCGGGCAAAATAAGCAACTAGAGATGAAGGTGCTGTGCTGAGCAGGGCAAGAGAAGAAGAGGGTATGGCAGGTCTGTGTTTTCAGTGAATACAGTGACAGCTGGAACTACTTAATTTCTCATTCAGTGGTGGCTGAATACACAGAACCTCTACCGGGGGCTATCGATCCAGAACTGACGCTCAGAAGCATCATTTGAGGGGTCCCTCTGCAGCTTCTCAGTGGCAGCCATCAAGATGAGTCCTTAGAAGGCAGTAACATTTCAAAACCGCTATTAAAGGCTCTGATAAATATGTCTAGTTAAAAATTATGGGAAAGAATTGGGTAATTTTTTTTCTCCCTCTCTTCCCCCCTTAACTGAGGATCTCTCCGTTGTCCCCAGAACTCATGCTTGGTCTTGCATTTGCTATTAAGCTTTTATTTTTCTAGCCCACACTTGAATCACACATTTGCAAGGAGAGGAAACAAGCACATTCAAAAGGAGAAAATAAGAGTAGTTTTCATTTTCTTTTTTTTTCAATGAGTCGGATGCCTTATGCAAAGCCCATTGAATTCCATGTGAGTTTTCCCCCTGACTTCAATGGGCTTTGGTTCTGGCTTTTAGCTCCCGTGAAAGGTCCTGAACTGTCTGTGCTAGGGTGACGAGGAGGCTTGGAGAGACAATGCCCAGAGCTCTTCTCAGCCCCTGGCACAGCCAGGTTGCTAAGGAGACTTGGCCTGGCCAGGGTCCTGGAGCTCCCCCCTTCCGGGGTTATTGTCTGCTGTCCCTGCCAAGGCTCTCTGGTGGCAGCAGTGCCGCTCTCTCAGCCACAATCCTTCTCCCCTGGCCTCTGACAGCAGCGATTCCTGCCCTACATCTTCCCTCCGCCAGCGTGCTTGGCGAGCAGCCTCCCTTCCCGTGGCTGTTCCATCCTGCTCTGGGGCTGCAGTGATGGGGTTGTGTCTTCTGGTCTCCCTTGGCACACTGAAGGTTGGGGTTTGGCCCCTGTCATCCACCTCCGCACCCCAGCATCTTCACCTTGTACGGCTGCATCACTTTCCTCTTTCTCTCCTCTCTCCTTTCCCCTGGCCAGCAAAAAAAATTGGAAATAAACCCAAGGATGGGGAAGAGATGAGGCCCTTTTGTAGGAATCCTCTGTTCAGGGGGCTTAAATTCCTTAAAAAGCCAATTCTCAGGATTCCTTGCTAAGTGTTTAGGCTCCAGTAGTCATTCCCAGTGGCAGGACAGGCTCCCACCATCTCTAGGTGTCCTGCGGTGCTTAGAAACTTCCCGGGCAGCTTCTTCCATTGTGCCAGTTTTTTTGGAACTTGGAATTTTCCAGCCTTCCTGGGTTCTTTGTAGTTTTATCTCTTGGAGGGGGAGGTATTGTGAAGTTTCAACATTAACAGGCTGAATGACAGTTTCCTCTAAGCCTTTTGGGCAAGGTCTCTTTGCCAGTCATCCCTTCAGATAGCGAGTCTGTTTGTCTGCAGATAACTGAGCAGAAACGCTCAGGCCCTGGGCACTTTTATGGTGGTGTAAAATTTAGGTGCTTGTGGCCTTGAATATGATATTCTTCATGTGAGCAAGCATTTTTGTAGATAATTAATTCCTCAAATAGGGATGTTGTTGGTTTTGTATCTAGACTGCAAGCTGGTGCCTGTCCCTTACGGTGGGATCCAGCATGAAGCATGGTGGGGGTGATTCTCTGTATTATGGCATATGTTTTTGACTTCATTTTGTAACAAATTGTGTCATCTGTGAGATTGTAACACTGAAATTTCAGTGTTCAGGCAGCAAAGATTTATTTCTCGAGGTGGTTCTTCAATATTAATGAAAAAGAGGAGTAGTGAAATCAGGCTACAGAGCCACAAGATTTGTTGCCAGCTTGTTTTGTATGAAAATATTATTTGAGTTAAATAACAAGAGATGTATATGGTCACTATATTTTAGCGATGAACCTGATTAGAATTATTAGGTAATGATAAAATCACTTTCACCAGCCTTCAAGGTTTTTTTTAAAGGCAACTTTGACTCCTTTGCTGGTGTTCAGTAAAAGGGAACACGCTGTTTCCATCTAATATTAGTGCAGCTAGTTGTTTGAGTGATGATATCTGCTTACAAATGTACAAGTTGTGTTTTAAATGCTGAATAGTGATGTGAGATTTATGAATATGGCTTTGACAGCACCTGTGCTTAACAGGGTCCTTAGATGTGTGTGGGTTTGCAGAGAAGTAGGATAACTTCAGGATGTTCTTGGATAACATCCTGAAATGAGTATTTCCAAGAAAAGGAGCTGTACAAAATTAAGCTCGGTCATTGGTAATCAGTGGGAGTTTCTTCATAGTTCTTTTCCCCAATCCTGAGTGCATTTCTTGTGCTTTTTGGACCCCAGGTTTGCCATGAAGCCTTGCTGCATTTGTGTGGTGATGGTTTTGTTCTCCTGTGCTGTTTGCCTGTGTGGGCACAGGAATATTCCCCTCTGCTGAAGAGGAGGAGCTGGTGAACACTAATCCATGTGTGGGAGGGCAACCAAAGTTTATTTTTAACACATTTGCCTTTAGAGAAGAAATTTCACAAATGGCTGTACGTATATACCCATCCATATGCACACAGTTTAATTTTTTTTCAAATGCAACTGGGGACCAAGAGTGTGAGAGCTCTGCTTTCATTCCCTTGCTTTGCCTCCTCTTTTTTGGTAGATGAAATGCTTGACAGTCATCAATAAAAGATATCATTGATGGCTATCGGGATAAACTAAACACATTTCGTGTGTGGATGCTGGCATAGTAGGAACCTTTCCAAGATGTTTCAGGCCTCATTCTCTGGTTTGTTAAAGGGCAGAGAATAAGGTCACAAAGGAAATCAAACCCTGATGTGGAGAAATGAAACATGAGGCCTACTGACTTCTAAAAAACATTTTAAATAACATTCTCTAAGGTTTCATTTTATACTGAAGGCAGCTGTAATAAGTTTTGGAAGATGGTGTAAGGTTTCTATTAAAGAGAGATTTTTGCTTGCTGTTTTTGTACCCAAATGAAAGAATGAGGGAGATGGAATTAGAGCTTATTTAGTATAAGGTGAGAAACTAAAAGTTCTCTCCAGAACTGTAAAATAATAATTTATATGTTCTACTGCAATTTACAAATTAAAAAATATGAAACTGTTCCTAGATCTTCGAAAATGACACACATAGCCATGGAATAATTTAGTAACTGCAACGCAAATGCACTTTTGCCACAAGTAAAATAAGACTGCTGCTTTGTAGTATGCTGCCAGCATAGCCTCAGTGAATAAATTCCCAGTAGATGTTTGCTGCATGCCAAATATATTGGGCTGTATAAAAGATCCCATTGTTCAATGGCATCATTATTTGCTATTATACTCACAATGTTTGCTTGTGAAACAATTTATTGGAGACCGGTATGTTTAAGAAGGAACGCTTGGTTTGAAATTCAGCTGATTTGGCTTGTAATGTCAGAGCTTTTACAGAATATAGCCTCTAAAAATAAATACTTAGGTCTGCTATTTTTCACTTATCTTTGAAAGAATTCCTGGAGCAGGGGAGAACGGGGAGCTGAGGCTGGGGATGGGCAATGAGCATTTCACTTCTGATTCGTGGAATTGTTTAGGTTGGAAAAGCCCTCTAAAACCATAGAGCACTGTTGAGGCCGCCACTAAACCACGTCCCCAGGTGTCACATCTGCACAGAGGGCTTTTAGATGCCCTCCCCGGGCAGCCTGTTCCAAAAGCTCTACAACCCTTTTGGTGAGGGAATTTTCCCTGATATCTGATCTAAACCTCCCCTGGCACAACCTGAGGCCATTTCCTCTCGTCCTGTCACTTGTCACCTGTGAGAAGAGCCTGGCTCCCACCTGGCTAAAACCTCCTGTCAGGGAGTTGTAGAGAGCGAGAAGGTCCCTCCTGAACCTCTTTTTCTCCAGGCTAAACAACCCCAATTCCCTCAGCTGCTCCCCAGGAGAGGTTGACTGAAAATGTGAGATAAATGCTTGTGCAAGGGCATAGATTAGAAGCTGAATTGGCTCACGTTAAATACACTTCAGTCTTCCAGAGAACTCTGTATTTCGCTGTGTCTTGGTGAGGGTAAGAATGAACCAGTGTTTCTGCCGCAGTGTCTGGATGAGGCAGAGAGCAGTGATGGTGGTGGCACTGATCAGGGCATTTTAGGAAGTTGAGCTGCCTGGTTTGTGCATCCTGCACGTGGAGTTTCAGTGCTGAGGCTTCTGCTGCTACTTTTGAGAAATTCCCTTTGGTTTTTTTTGAACACGTTTTTAAAATTATTCAATAATATTTCTTCTTAATGTGTGGAGGTTTAGTCAAATCAACATGTTTTAGAACTCAGAGGTAACTTTATTACAGTAGCTTAAAAAAAACCAGAAGGAGATATTATACCTAATTAGGTCTGAGTTAAAACTATGGAAAATGAGTAAAGTGTTTAAGCAGGGTTCCTCCCCTCCCCCCAAATGGCTATTCTTTAAATTACAAGTGTAGTGCTCGAGCCACCTCCTTTGAACTGCGGGTTTTGTTACACGTTTTGGCTGCAGTGTTATTTCGGAGGAGTCAGCCAACAGCCTTACAGGGCTTTTTGGCTGGGCTTCACGTACAGTTTTCTTGGCAGCCCTGCTTATTTATGCATCTTTATTTCTCTCTCTCTCTCTCTCTCTCTGTCCCCCCCTCTCGCTCCTTCCCTGCCGCTGGGTGCCGGGGCAGAGCGCTCCCCACACCGGCCCATCCTCCAGGCCGGGCTCCCCGCGAACGCCTCCGCCGTGGTCGGAGGGGACGTCGAGTTCGTCTGCAAAGTCTACAGCGATGCCCAGCCCCACATCCAGTGGATAAAGCACGTGGAGAAGAACGGCAGTAAATACGGGCCAGATGGGCTGCCTTATCTCCAGGTTTTAAAGGTGAGGCTTCACAGGTGCCAGCAGTGGTGATGTCTTCTTTAGACCATGGCATTTATTTGGTGTAAATCCAAGGGGTTTGAGTTCTGAACTTCTTTTGAAAGTGGAGATGTTTATGTTACGAATGAAATGATGAGTTAGATAAACATTTGCTTGTCTAAATGCTAATTGTGCAGCTGATAGACATTGTTTTGCTCCTTTTTGCTTCCATAAAAAGGCCTTTATCTCCAAATGTTTCAGGCATGACTTGTTCAGAAAAAATTGAAAATCCTTCTAAAGAACATCATTGACATTTTTATATTGGTAGAAAGCATCCAAAACATACCTGGGACAATCTACTGCATTTCTTTCATGTTTCTTCAGCCTCCTGATTTCAAAGTAACACGGCATCCACTGCCAAAAGCTCGCTGCAGGACTGGGTTGTCTGGATGCTGAGCCCGCAGAGGTGCCTGGTTTTGAGCAGTGTATTGGTACTGTCATTCCTGCCAGCAGGCATTTGGAGCGAGCCTGACCAGGGAAACTGAAGTTTTCCAAGCTGGGTGGCAGTGCCAAAGCCCAGTGTGCTGGCAGGCAGGACAGGCAGCTCTGTCCCTGCCTGTGCCATGCAGTACCTGCTTAGGTGTTTTGTTTTCTTCCCCCCACGCTGCTGTTTTCTAACTCCTCGTGTGATGCTTCGGATGTAAGAAAACCAAGCAACAACAACCAAAAGGAAAAAAAAAAAAAAACCAACAAAAATTCCAACCCCAAACCCTTCAGTGTGTAGAGGCTGATGTGGAATGTTCTGGTGACATGTTGGTGGTGGGACCATAGACAGATCGGTGTCCGTTCCGGGCAGCAGTGACGTTGTTCTCCTGTGTTATTGGTCTGTTCTAGCACTCGGGGATAAATAGTTCCAATGCTGAAGTGCTGACACTGTACAATGTGACAGAGGCGGACGCTGGAGAATATATTTGTAAGGTCTCCAATTATATAGGGGAGGCCAACCAGTCTGCCTGGCTCTCTGTTCTGCCAAGCGTACAAGGTAACAATGTTTTTTAAAGCAAGCTGGAAAAAAATGGTGCTTTGGGAGACTGCAGGCAGCTTGTAGGATACTCTCTGGCCTTGGTGGTATACGTGTAATCCTCCTTCGGTGATGCAGCTGGTGTTGCACCAGCAGCCATGGAAAAATTCCCACAACATTCTCTGTGCACCAGAAGCACTGCTTTTGGTTTCTGATGCTGATCTTTCTTCTCTCTTCGGTGTCTTTGTGTCTGCGTGTGTGTGTCCAGTTTTGCTGTCAATTTTGCATACTCTGCAGCTCACGCAGAGGGTGCTCACTGAGTAATGTAATTACAGCCTCGTAGCATGTATTTATATATATACATAGGTGTGTATATGTATGACCTGTCCATGTAAGTGCCCACTGGAGCATAAGTCAGGTCAGTTTAGCCACTTCTGACTTCCCACCTCCCCTGTGACTGTGCAGGTGGCAGGGTTTCTCCAGGTGTTACTCACCCGTTACTAACTGGTTTTTACTCAGCAGTAACAACAAAGACTGGCAACCCTGTGACTACTGCCCACCACTAAATTTACCTCAAAATGGTCCAATAAAAAGGCATTTATTGCCTGATCGTGTATTTCAGAGTAACATTTTTGAATGGAACAGAGATCAAAAGCAGCAAACGTTAATTTCTCTAAACCTCCATCACTGAGACCTTGATGCTGATACCCTGATGTGCCCATCTTGGGACAGCAGGGAAGTTCCAGGCCTAAGATTTGCTCCATTTGTATGAGTTTGGATAATCACTGCTGCTTGGTTTGGTGCACAATGTCAAGACAGCAAGTCTGGAAGATGACCAGTAAAAAAGCCCTAAGCTTGCAGGGTTTCCCCGCCGCCCCCCACCCCAATCTTTAAGATGTAGAAAGATATATTTTATTTCCACCTCCTGGTTCTCAAACCTTTGGAGTCTTTTTTCTCCCATCTGTGAGAGCCACAACTGAAGAAGATCTCTGATTTTTGAGCAAGAGTTGGCATACTTTCCACTGTGCTTCTAAGCAAACCACCAAATATTTGCAGACTGGAGATTAAAATGAGAATGGGCAGCTCTGCACAATGTACAGTAGTAGCTACTACACACAAGTGTAGTGCAGTGGGTGATGCAAGGATCATACACAGCCTAAGACAGCTACTAAGTTGTCTTTTGGGGCAGAATTCACACCTTTTTTTATCATTTTAGAGTATGCTTTTATGGTAAATTCTTTCCTCTGAAACAGGTATCTACATGTGAAGGATCCCACGTTCTGTCCTACTTCGCTTTCTCTTTGTTTTTCTTTCGACTTTCCCTTGTTAAAAAAAGAAGAAGAAGAAAAAAAAACAAAAACAAAAGCTTTGTGGGTGAATTTTTCCATGTCTTTTGATTGCATGCATGTTTAGGTGGTGAGTTTAAGTCTGGTGAAGGGTGTTGATTACTTTCTGAGGTGAGCTGGGACCTGTTGGTAAACGCCTTTTGGACGAGGGATTGTGGATGGGGAAGGAGCTTTGCGTCTCTCCACCTCTGCCTTTACCAAGTGCAAAGCCCCGTGGCTCCATCTCCCTATCCACAAAAATTCTCTCAGTGTCTAGCTTTTTCTCTTGCTTCCCTCTTGTTTTTTTTTTAGGCTGCCGGTGTTAACACCACGGACAAAGAAATTGAGGTTCTCTATATACGGAATGTAACTTTTGAGGATGCTGGGGAGTATACATGCTTGGCGGGTAATTCTATTGGGATATCCTTTCACACTGCATGGTTGACAGTTCTGCCAGGTATACACTGCTCTCTTTCTGTGGTTTTTCCTCTTTTTTCCCCCCCCCTTGTTGATTGCTGCAGAATTAGCACAGCTTCTGTCTCAAAAAAAAGGACTTTTACAATGATTTTGGTTTTTTAAGCACAGTTGTCTCAAGCCAGGGAGTTGTTCTGTCGTCTGTTTGCAACTCCAAAAACCTAACAACAACAAAAAGGGGAGGGAAGCGTGTGGCTATTGCACTCAATTGAAATATTTTTACATCATCAGAAATGCTAAGGAGCTGCATTTCCTTAGCACATCGGTGAGACAACTGAAAATCAGCCCGTAAATCATTGTAAACTTTTCCAAGAGGATGAAATTCAGTTTGTTACGAAGTTTGGAACTAATTTGGCCACGATTACGTACTGGCTCATTAAAATACCTGAGCTATTCAGTGTACGTCAGTTCACTTTTACCTATTGTGCAAATCTCTCACAGAAATTCCAATTTCAGTGCCAGAGGATCAGGTACAGAAGCAGTGCCTTCCATATCTTGGGAATCGGCTCTGTGCATCTTTAAACATTGCATGCTCTAAGGAAACAAGTAGTCATTTGCTTTTACTGCAAAGCATGTCTTGCTGTTCTGGGGTTGATGATGTTTCTGTCCTCAAAAGAAACAAACATCAATGTGCTTTATTGCCTGAAAATTGTTATCAGCTGTTAGAAGACGTAACCGTAGCTGGTTTTGACATTAGTCAAATTCTCTCATTTATAACTGTTGGCAGCTGCCTCAGGAGTTCCTTTGGAAAAAACATGAACCACCTGAGGTTTGCTGGGTCATCTTGTGCCTAACGTTTATTAATTGTTAATCCTGAGTAAGAGGTACAAAACGTGCATGTGCGTGTTGCTGAGGTTCACAGGGTGGGAGTTAAACGTTCCCACTGTCTGCAGATAATTTCTTACCTTTTATTAAAATACATTGAACGAGGCAGCTTTATTCCATCTCACTCTGCATTGAACCCCGAGCCTGTGAGGTGTCACCAAGCAGGCAGAGCAGTGCTTGTGTAGAGCTCGCTTCTGCTGGCAGTGTTTGCATTTTGCAAGTGCTTGAACAGCATTTCTTTTTTTTTTTTTTTTAAACCAATTTTCTTGAACAAAGTATTTTTATAAGCCTGCAAAGGCACGAGAAAATTTCAGCTTGAAACGTGCATTGCTTGCAGAGTGACCGCTGATGGCTGTGGAATGCTGTTTATCCGGGGGTTGAATCCCAGATAAGGGATTAGGGACACTGTTTGCACATATAACTGTCTTGGAGATAGCTTCAAAATGGTTTCAATCAGGGTAACAGCTCTGTAGAACCACTCCCTCCAAAATCTAATCTCATAGACCAGTAACCACTGATGAGGTTACTTGAAAGACCACAGTCCTCGCAGAAGAGGGCTCGTTAATTAATGTGTTGCTAGCAATTCGTTTTTCACTTCAGTTGTGCTTTTTAATCCAGCACAGGGCTCCTCAAAGGACCTCAGGGGAGTTGGGCACCCAGCATGAGGCACAGCTGGTTAAGCAGCTGGACAGCCAGGTCCTTGAAACCCTTTTGAAACCCCTAAGTTGAGTTTACAGGAATGATGGGGGACTGGTTCATCCTCTCTTCCCTCTGTATTTTGAGATCCTACTGAAAATTTTGAATAAACAGGAAGACTCAAGCAGGTTCAAGCCCAAACATTTATTTGCAAATTTAAGACACTTTTCTTTCAGGCTAGCTAATTCACTGTTTTATCTTTAGATGTGTTTTTGTGTGGTTCACAAGAATTGCAGTGCTTTTAAAGTTTGACTCAAGTAACAAAATGAACCTGAGCTTAGTTTGAACAGTTTGTTCTTCCCTCTAAAATTATCCTTGATCATGCAATATTTCAATGTATATGGATGTACCTACTCAGGCAGACACGTGTATGTGTTTGTGTATGTATACATAGATGCACAAGCTCCTACTCAGTGCAAACTGAGAACTCAAAGCAGTAATCTGGAAAAAAGAATTACTCTCAGACTGCAAGATGGCCTAAACATTCAGTGTTCTGACCATCACATGAGAATTGATTATATTTCACCATTACTTGCTCCAAGTGCTGTGCCGAACCGTGCCCGTTCTGTGTGCTAACCCTGTGGCGTGATTGTTCCCTCCTAAAACCTTCCCATCCAGCTCCTGAGAAAGAAAAGGAATACCCAGCCTCTCCAGACTACCTGGAAATAGCAATTTACTGCATAGGGGTGTTCCTGATTGCCTGCATGGTGCTGACAGTGATCCTGTGCCGCATGAAGAACACCACCAAGAAGCCGGATTTCAGCAGCCAGCCCGCTGTCCACAAGCTGACCAAGCGAATCCCCCTGCGCAGACAGGTAACAGAAAGTAGATAAAGAGTTTCAAAAAACTTTTTTACCCGAGCAACTAAGCCAGCACATCGTTCTGCTGAGAGCTTTGGAAGCGGGGATGGGTGAGGAAATTAATAAATAAATGACGCCAAATTGCGGTAGGGGTGGGATGGAGAGAGCGTCTTAGCACAGTGATGTGTGCCTCAAGGAGATCAGGGTAGGGCTGTCAGGGAGGGGAGAAACATGAAAACTGAAATATGTTCTGTATTAGCAGGCTGTAGATGGGGGAAAAAGCAATGTATTTCAAGTATTTTGGGGCCTGATCCCACGGTTTGTTGGAGTCAATGGAAAAAATGTTACTGACTTAAAGGGCTTTGGAAGAGAATCCTATTTAATTGTATATTTATGATGTTTCTAAGGTGATTATTGTTGTGGTAACTAGGTACCAGATATAGAGAGGTATTTTTCAGGAAGACTTTTGAAGACCGAGAGGAGGGAGTTTCATAGCCAGGCATCCAGAGAACACCCCAAAATAGAAAAAAGACTGTAATAAAGTAAAAATAGGGGAGGTACTATATCAGATCTTGGACAGCTTGATTAAGATAATGATGCTTTTGAGCAAGGAACAAAAGCAAGTGCCAGATTTAAAATGCACACAGCAGCATCACATGAAATATATTTTACAGTTGTTTGTGGCTGGCAGTGAGAATTTCTGGAGGGGGCAATGCCGTGAGCAGCAAACCAGTTGAACAAGTAACAGGACTTGGGCTTTATCACAGGCCACCACTTGCCAAAACAGCGTCCATTCCCACATACTGTCCTCTCCTGAAAGACTTGGGGTTTTTTTAGAAGCTGGAGTATAATAGGTTTTGATTTTCTTGCAGTAGGTCTTGAGGCCAGGCCTCTGCACCCCCAGGTTTCAGCCCTGCAGGATGGGGGACATTGGAGTCTGAGGCTGGGGTTCACCTCAGCAGCCAAAAAAACCCTGTCTAGAGGGGTTGGATCCAGGCTCTGGCCAGGGAATTGGGCTATGAGGGTTCCCTTTGTGTCCATCTGCACCGTGAGTAAGTGGTGCAGGAGTTCTGCGGATTTGTTTTTTACAGCCTGCCCGGAACATTGTCACTGTCAGAGTAACACATGTACCTTAAAAATGGCTCTTCAGTGTGGGTAAGTGTTCGGAATGAGATGCATGGGCACACAGAGTGGGAGATTTTGAGCAGCATTACTTTTTTCTGGACTCTTGTTTCATGGTTTCTGAAGTTCCTTGGTTGAAAATACCAGGGAGCAGGAATGCTTTAGCCATCTTCCTCTGAATTCAGTGTTTTTCAGAATCTTGAGGTGGGGCACCTGAACTTTTTTCAATCTGAAAGATATTTGGTTTGTCCTATGAGCAAAAATGTTAATTCTTATTTTTTCTGACTTTCTTTGCCACTTGAAGTTGTTTTTTTCAGGTTGTTTTTTTTGGTAATTTTGTGATTTTATTCATTTGCTCGGGTGTCACTGGGACGAAGAGGGGCTTTTCACTCTGAGTGTGTCAGAAAGAGTGAGGAGAAGCCCTCAGCTCAATTCACACATCTCTCTGGCTAGAAATCTGTGTAGATTTCTGGACAAAGAAAGCTTTTCAGATGTTGTATGTTTAGCCAGAGAGAGAGATACATATCAACTGCTTGGACAGGAGACATTTATTAGATTTCTGCCTGAATATAAAAGCCTAATGACTCAGAGATAAGTTGATGGCATAAAAAATACCTAGGGTTTGGTGTGAGCTCAGTTGTGTCAGCTGAAAATGGTTCCTCAGGGAGAAGAGTGTTATTTCATTGTGTGTGACACCAGTGCCAACCACTGCCCTCAGTTTAGCTATTTATCATTAAATGATGCAATATGGACCTTCTCCAGAGCTATTGTTTTTCACAGAGGGGAAAAAACTGTCTTACAGCATGTTTGTCACGTTGAGTTTTATCAATTTATTTCAGCTTTTTTTACTTTTTTTTAGCCAAAATGGCATTTTGCTTTTAAAAGTGGGAATAAATGTTTTTGAAAAACGATTTATGTTTGAAAGTGCAAGTGCTGTTTCAACCCTTAAGCAAAAATCCCACTACTCCCGACTGTTCCTGGTACTGTTTTGTTAGCAGCAGTTGCTCCTTGAAGGGCTCTCTGCCTTTGTGTCTGCGTGGAAGAAAATGTTACTGCTTTAAGCATTGCCTGAAATCTTGAGTTTCTGGCTTGATGATTTCACTGGTCAGCTTGCTAAGGCAGGGTGAGACAAGCAGTCCCTGAAGACTTGCTCGTGAATATTCCTTAATTTTTCAGTGATCATCTCCGTGGTGCTGAGGCTGCAGCAGTTCTTTAGTTTCTGCATCTTTTAAAGCTGGCTTTGGATTTTGGGACTGTTGTCACAATGAAAAATAGAAAAACAATCCAGATGTTTTATTTAATGGGTGTGTGTTTCTGGATCATTCAACCCTGGTTTATTGTGCCACCAAGCTTACTTTGTTTCAGTTTATTTGTATTTCAGAGGATGGTATTTAAACTTGGTGGGGTTTTGTCACTAAACCTTTGTTTATCTGTGGTTCGCAGAAGGTTCTCCCTTTGTGCTGTGTGTGGGAGGGGTGAAGTGGCTGAGGTGGGAGGGTGGGAGAGAGTGAGCAGGGGAGATGCTCGTGGCAGGTAGGCTGTGAGAATGGGGCAGGGATCCAGGGCTGGGTGATGGGATTTAATGGAATTCCAGAGAAATGAGGCCATGGATTGGGAAATTCTTGGTACTGTTTTCAAAGCTCTTCTGCTGCTGGGTCAGGGTCCCTGAGGATCCGGGTTGGAAAATAATCCTGGTTTGCAGAGAGACATTTGCACGGCTCTGATGCCATCTTGTCTGAGCAGGAGAAGAGTCTTGCTGAGTAACAGATGGTTTGGTTTGGATCCTCCTGCACTGTTTAGCCTGAGCTACTACAGGATTTTATCATTCCCCACATGCAGGCATTTTTTTCCTGCCAAAACGCGGTTCTTTTCGCATTCATTGGAAGGGTCAGGATGAAGTCAGGCATTACCAGTGCCCATCCCCAACAATCCTCATCCTCAGCAGGATCTGGTCCTCGGTTCTCATGTTTTTCCAGGGATATCCAGCAGGCAGCTCCTCTTTTGACCAAAGCAGTTCCAGTGTTACCCATGGCCTGCATGGAGGCACCAGCTTGAGAGGGAGGGGATGAAGAATTTGTAGGATTGAGCCTCACGAGCAGATTTGCAGGAGAGGCTTTAAGTGACAGGGCCGCTGAACCGAAAGGTAAAGAGTAGCCTCCTGTAGGATGTACATCTATTTTGTAGAACCTTTATTTTAAGAAATAAATTATAATTGAAACGGACAAAAAGACAGTCCCATCTCTTGTGACTTGCTCAAAGTCAAGTGCAAGTGTTTGTCATCACTAAAGGTTTTTGTTAAGGCTGTCACAGTCAGTCTGTCAGATCTGTACCCCCTCAACATGCGTGTCTTAAACAGGAAGCAATGATTTTCTTTTTATGCTTAGTATTTAAAATACACTCCCATTAATTTATGTCTATTGTTGTTGTTGAGTCTAATCCTTCATAAAGATACAGTGGGTGTATTTGTGATGAAGAAGGACTGACTGGTTTAAACTAAGGCTTGAGCTCACCCAGCAAATTAGTTCAAAATGATATAAATTCAAAATTATGATGGCGACTGGAACATGGAAAAAAAAGAAAAGTGATCAGAAGAAAGGAAAGTAATGTAGTATTTCATGTAATATTGAGCAGTAAAATGGTAATTTTTTAGAGGACTAGACTGTGAAATACTAAGATTAATATACAACCGTCAGTAGGATATTGTTGAATGGAATTTACCTGAAGTATTAATTATTTTCTTTATCCTTGGATTTTTCTATGTGGAAACCACTGTCTTGTCTAGTAGTACTCATTGGATATCATTTTGTGTGTGTAACCAAATGAGTGCTTTTCATGGAGGGGTGGTGCCTGTGTTTTGAATGTCAGTACCTAACATTAGGATTACTCAGTTTTGTGTAGTGCATTTAACCTTATATTTTCCTGCACCTGGTCACTCAGATGGGCTGTTTCTGCCAGCAGCTAACAGCATTATTTACTAATTATAATATACAAATACGCATATGATTTCAAATTAACTTTTACGGCAGAGCCTTCAGAAAGGCTGACAGCGATAGGAAATCACTGCATGGCTGCTAAAATGTCCCAGCATGAGTGCCAGAACTGACAGATCCAGGCTCCAGGACATGGTATGAATTATCAGTGGAGGAAAACACCCTTCATAATCAATTACAGACAATTACACGCTGCTCTGCAGCTGATTTGCCACATGGCACTTAAAGATTCCAGCAAAGATTTGTTTGTTTTAAATGCTCCGCTGCTTAGAAATGCTTGTAAAGCATTAACTGAGAGCTGATTAAACTCTCAGTTGTGTTGGCCAGAGGAAGACAATTAAGTTAAAGTGGGGATATAACCATGCATTGATGCATGAGGTTTGGATGCAGTGGGCTTTTCTCCTTCTCGAGTGCAGATATGGAGCTGAAGGTCTGTCTGAGGCTGGTGCTGCTCTCACTTCTGGCCTGCTGAAAGCACAAATGAAGCACACAAGGAGTGTCTTCTGGTGGAGCTCTGCCTTCCTGTTGAGCTTAACACGGACCATAATGGCCCTTCCAGTGCTCTGATCAATTCAAGCTGACTCTTGCCTTTCTTTCCTTAATTAAGCACTCGAAATACCTCCCTAGTGCAGTGTCATCACATAAAACAGGGTGTCAATGCACTGAGAGGGCCCCCAAGGTGTTTAATTCACCTGTATCAGGAGAACCTGTGTGATGAGGGGTTGGGAAGCAGGGCTGCACGTGGCAAGCTGGAAAAAAAGAAAAAAAAAGCGTACAGAAAGGTGCCACTTAAATGTAAATTAAAGCTGACCATGTCTACTGACCTTGGAATAGGTAGGATTTGCCTCACTCTTTTGTAGTGTGCTCTAAGGCAGTGAAAAAAGATGCTTGAGGGAGGAGATCAAAGGTTAATTCTTTATTATTGCAGGAAAGGTGAAAGGCCATTTTGAAACAGAAAATCTCCCCCAGCCACAGGCCAGACTGGGTTGGCTTCATCTTTTCTGGAGCAGATTTTTATAGCCCTTGAGCTCCTGTAACTGCTCCAGTTAATCAATCAGGAGAATATTCCCTGGGAGAACAGTCCATTTGTCTTCTCCCAGACACGGAGTCGTTCCTCTGGATTTCTCATCATTCCCATCCACATTAATGCACTTTGGTTACCTCCAGCATCTCTGGCCCATCAGACAGTTCTTCTGTGAAGTAAACGTGCAGTAGTGTTAAAAGGGAAACTGGCAGAGCCTTTAATCTGCTTTTTTCTATACATTATTGCTATTTAAGCTCTGTGTTTAAAATGCATCACCAGAGTATTTCAGTTTATTGAAAGTTTATATTTATAGACTTTAACCATGCTAAGGCTGCTGAATGGTGAGTGTAAAAACCTGTGAAAAGATGAAACTTTGGAAGAGATCCAAGCAGTGTCTAATACAATTATTGTATTTGTGGAAAAAAAAAAATCCAAACAAAACCAAAACAAGACCCCAGAATTCTGGGCCGTTTCTGATACCTAAGGTATCTAAATTTTGTTGCTTCACTTCCATGCCTTTCTCTCCCTTGAAAACAATGGCTGTAATGGCAAAGACAGGCATGAAAGTAAAGGCAAGGTTAATTAATAAAGAATATTAGAATCAAGACTTGAATAAAGATCTTGGTAGAATGCCTGGCAAATAGTAAGTAGATTTTGGAAATACAGAGGAAGTGGTCATAGAGTATTGATATATTTGTGGTGAGAGATGAAAAAATGGAAGCCACAAATAACAGAAAAATGGAATTCAGGAAAGCAGGGCTGAGGGCAGAGGAGCTGCCACATTGTTCATGGAGATTTGCACATTTCTTTGTGCTGAGCTGGTTCATTTCATGAAGCATCGTTCTCAAACTGTAATGAAATAATGAAAATGAGCAAAAAAAAAAAATCAGGTCAGATTCCTGCCCTGGTTCTCCTGCTGGCTTGTCCAGCAGGTGAGTTCCCCTCTGCAGGCTGGGCATGGCAGCATCTCTCTCTCAGACCTCCATTCAGCATTCACTCACTGATTTATTTACAGCTCCATAGTCTGCCTTAATAGAACTTTTCTGTTTGTATCCCAAGTGGTCACTGGATTTATTTTCCTAGAGGAATGTGCCAAGTACTTATATTGGCTGAAAGTAAATATTAACGTTCATGATGGTGGGATGAATGAGGGGGAAGCAGTCCACCTTTCTTTTTGAATGGTGGCCTTGTGTTTGTGCAGTTTTACTCTCTCGTTCCATGGAAGCCACATCTTGCTTGCAGGAGCTGTTTCTGATATCAGGAAAGGTCTGTCAGCTGCAAATCTGGTTGCCAAGATTAATTTTTTGATAGCAATCCTTAACATTTTCGTCCTTATGAAACCTTTCCACTCTTAATCTCTGGTCTTACAAAGATGCCATTTTAAATCTAAGGCCTGTGGAACGAAACTGTAGCCTGGTGACATTTCACGTAAACAAACCTGGTGTGAAAGTTGATCCTCATCCAGGTGAGGAGGGCGTAGGTACTCTGGTGCTCCAGGTTTCCAGCTGAGTCCAAGAGAAGAACCTCCTGCTGCCTGGTGAGAGGATGGGTGCCAGTGATGGCTTTGTGAAACAACCTTCATCCCGGCCTGGCCGCCGGATTTGGGCTTGGCCAAGACGATCGCAGCCTGAAGAGAGAAGGAGGATTCACACTGGGAGGGGAAGACTGGCAGTACAAGCCTTTTTGTTTTGTGTTAGTATTCACTTGAAACCCTGAGGTCAGCAGATGTCAGGCTGCTGCTTGCAGGCTCCAGGGAAGAGCCTAAGAGAAGATTCACACCAAAACAAATCTTGTTACATGGATGGAGCAGCTGCCTCCTCCTTCAAAATGTTTGTCGTTAAGTACCTTTGGTACTCTAAACAAAATGTTGGGGCTGATGAGAAATCACACTCCAAAGTTTCAAAACTGAGTTATTTTTAGGAGCTCTTCCCCACATTTCCTGTAGAGTTTTTGGCTAAGAGTGCAGTTAATTGAAAATTGAAGTATTGTGATAGCTTTTTGATGCTTTCAATATTGAGTGCTTGGAAAATAAAGAGTAATAGAATCATATAGGTTGGAAAAGACCTTTAAGATCGTAGAGTCCAAAGGTAAACCCTGCCAAGACCACCACTAAACCATGTCCCTCCTGCCATATCTACACATCTTTTAAATCCCTCCGAGGTTGGTGACTCCACCACTGCCCTGGGCAGCCTGCTCTGATGCCTGACTGTCCATCCCTTGAAGGAACTGATCCTAATATCTAATCCAAACCTCCCCTGGAGGCCATTTCCTCTTGTCCTACTGTTTTTTCCTTGGGAGAACAGATGGAGCCCCACCTGGCTGTGTGCTGATTTAGGAAAAGATGTGGTGACATAGACAACTAGGAGTGGAAGGAGAGAACTTGCTGGTCACCTTTGCTCGTGGTATAAACTGCCCACTTAGATACCTGAGGGTAGCGATGTAAATAATGCCAGTTGGTTTAAAAAAATCTTAATGTGATAAACAAAAATACCTTCTGAGAGAATAAATTTAAAACTGATGTGGTTTTTGATTTATGGGACAGACTTACAGGCTTGGCAGCAGTTAGTCAGGGGAGGCTAAATGTAGGAGCAGAGCACTACAATCAAGACTGTAGTTTCAACCACTTCCTAATACCATGGTTCTGAGCTGGCTTGGTATCAGGTACCGGTGGTTTTCAGATTTTGGGCCAAGATTACATCTCCATCTTTTTTTTTTTTTCCTTGTTGCATCTTGCATTGCAACCACAGGTGTCGGCCGACTCGAGCTCCTCCATGAACTCCAACACGCCCCTGGTGAGGATCACCACCCGCCTCTCCTCCACTGCTGATGCCCCCATGCTGGCAGGGGTCTCGGAGTATGAGCTGCCAGAAGACCCAAAGTGGGAGTTCCCGAGAGATAAGTACGTAGCCTGCTTCCTCTGACACCACCTCTGCATGTCTGGACAGCCTGAAACAGTATGGGAGGAAGCACCTCTCTTCGTGTCTCCCAGGGTTTCTCTAGTTTAAGGAAAAATCTCAGTTGCCTGAAGCTCCTCTGAAGATCAAGATTCAATTCAATTATCTGGAATCAGTTTGGTTAAATAGAAACTAAATTTCTTCTGCCTGCCATCCCAATTATATTTTCAGATTTCTTGCAGGTTTTCAGGTACTTTGCTGAAATGTAGCTCCTCTGTAAAGAAAAGACTTAAGAAAATTAGATATGATCTAGACTGGGAAAAATACCTGCATACAAACACTGTTGAAGGGCAGTGATGATTTCTCCAGGCAATACCTATGAACATTAAACCATGTTTATTGCTTGACTACTTAATTGGCTAATATTTAAAAAACAGATAATACAATATGTAGGAGATAGAGAAAGTCTGTATTGTGCTATTCAACCATCTTTTCTTTCTGTCACAACTCTGCATTTGGTGTTGATTTTGTATTGATATGTATTAATGGAGACAATTATTTTTAATTTAGGGGAACATGTTGCATGTTGGGTGCGTGTATGTGCAACTTCTGTGGCTTTAAAAGCGTTAGGTTCCAAGCAGAGCATACTGAATTTTGATATATTCAAATTCGTGTGGTTACATAATATTTTCTTCAAAGCCTGTTGACTAAAATGCAAAATGAGCTTTTGAATAATCTAATTAAAACTGTAACCATATTGCTTAGTATAAAAAAAAGACATGCAAAAGAGAGAGAATGGTAGCACAGGTAGAACCATGATTATTTATCAGAGTTAGTGCTAGCTTTAAGAAATCTTTAGGTGGCTTTGAGAAAATAACACCTTTTATCATGGACAGTTCTCTTTGGAAGTTCAGGGTTGTGACTTTGGAATAGAAGAACTTTAATTTTCAACCTTCTGACAACTGTTCTGGAAATTATTTTATTAATTTTGCTGAAAACTAGAGTAAAAGGCTGTAACTGCCACCTGCAGCATTCTGGTCAACAGTGGGGGCCTGTATATGTGCTCCTGTCAACCCAGGCCCTGGGGGGATACACTAAATGCGGAAAATTTTAGAGTTGCTAAACATTTAAACCCAGTGTTCAGCACAAATGTAGGTGGAGCAGATTTGCAATGAAAGGAGGCTATTTAGAGGCAGTTTATTAGGCTGGGGGGCAGCAGGCACACAATGAGGGGTTTGTTACTTTGGTCCTAGCAGGGCAATAGCACATAAATTAACCAGTTTCCAATGCAAATGTTTGTTCTCTGCCAAGACCCTAAATTCAGTTTTAGTTCTGGAGAAAAGGCAGGATGACCTCAGCATAGCATGTGCTGCCCTTCAGTCTTTGCACCTTTTTAAACTTGCGTTTGCTTTAGAAACCAATCCAAAACAGCTCGAGGAATTCTCACCAAGTCCAAGCCCACGTGTGACAGAGTGAGCTGGCTGCCCTCAGGAGGAGCTGCCTCACTTCTGTCCCGTGCCCAAGCAGATAAGCCGGGTTTCAAATCTCTTAGCCCTGGTCTAACTCTTCTGCTGATGGTATGACAACCTCTCCCTGTACTTCATGGTGGAAGATGGATGCCCATGCTTTTAAGAATGAGTCCCTACATCTGTGGTATCTCTGCAATCCTCCTGTTGACCATGGAAAGTCAAGTCCTTAAGAACTCCTTTATGAAAATGCTTATCTGAATCTGGCCCCTATACTGGATAACGTTATCAGCATCACACTCACTGAGCACCCTCCCTGATTCCTGCCACAGCACTGCTGCTGGATGTTAGGTGCTATTCTCTGCAAGTAAAGGAGCCTGGGTCTGGCTCTCAAGCACTTAGGCTGGAATCAAAAAGATTTTGCCCAGAGGCTTTCAAGTTTCTTTATCATTTCATCTCCTTCTCCTCATGGAGTAGAGATCGACATCTCTGTGTCTGTCTGTGAGAGCTGAGCAGGCTTTGCAACAAGGATTATGCTCCACAAAATGCATTCTGCAGAGCCCACTTAGTGACTGCTACTTTTAGGAGGGTTTGATGTTGGTGCTGTGATTACAGCTCAGTTTGTTTGCCCCAGTCTCTGCTTCCCCTCCGTGAGCAGAGCCTGGGCTCTGTGGGCAGAAGGCGCCTTCTGGTCCCTTCAGCCAAGACTCTTGTGGCTGCAAAGAGCCTGCACAAGAAACAGCCACTGTGCTGGACCCTCTGTGGCTGAGACTTTACTCTCATGTCCTCGCAGTCAGTGTGGAAACAAAGACGGCCAGCCGTGTTACGGCGACAGGAGAAGCTGGCCTGTTGCCGGCTGCTCCTGAATTCCAGCCATGGTCTGATGCTCTTTGAAAGCTCTGCCCCTCCACGCTGTGTCTCCCCACCAGCCATCAAGGGCAGCCTTGAGGAGAGCTTAAAAGCTGGGTTTAGTGACTGATGTGCCTTTCTGAGGTGCTCACTCCACCCTCCCTAAGAAAACACGCTCCGGCCCGCGTGAAAACCAGCGCGCGCCCAGGGCCTTATTGGTTCCATATGATAAACGCCTCACACTGCAGCAAGTTGTTGAAAGTTTTTTTATATTTAGCCCTGGAATTTCACTGGCTGCACCCTTTCACCAGATGCTGTGTGTTAACGTGCTGTTTGCACCTCCAGGCTGACGCTGGGCAAACCCCTGGGAGAAGGTTGCTTTGGGCAGGTGGTCATGGCCGAAGCGGTGGGGATTGACAAAGACAGGCCCAAAGAAGCAGTGACCGTGGCAGTGAAGATGTTGAAAGGTAAGAAAATTGGGTGATTAGGGATCAGAACGGGCGATATGGCAGCGCTCTCATCCACAGAAGTTTCTTTTGTGGCATCTGAACTCTGTCATCGTTGTGGGGGGGGTCAAAGAGCGCATAGCTGACCTCAGCCTTCAGCAGTTCGGGGTGTAAATCTGCACCCTTGACAGCCTGTTTATCTTGAGCAGCGAGTATTTGGGAGCCAGGAGATGTATTAGCATCGTGTGGGTCTCTCTGCTTTGTTTATTTCATGTCAGAGGCTATCCTTGTGTAGATCTGAGCCCATTCAGTCCAGGTGGTTGGTGCCTATTTGTTTTGAGTATAATTTCAAGGTTAGTTTGCAGGAAAGGCGGTGTTATTGGAGGTTTGGTAGCTAAGGACAGCTTTTTTATGTCTGATCGTGCTGTGCTGCCTCTTTACATTATAACACCAAAGAGTTGGCCAGTCCACCAAAGAGGCTGAGACTATTTTTTGGTAAGGCATAATATATGATGTGCAGTGTAAACTGGCAAACAAATGCCACATTCTGCATTTTGAGCTGCTCGTATTTTACGCCAGCTGGTGAGCCTTGCTGGAGCTCAGGCTGGCACACTAAAATATATGAACTGAACCCGTGTCTTCTGCAGATGATGCCACAGAAAAAGACCTGTCTGACCTGGTGTCAGAGATGGAGATGATGAAGATGATTGGGAAGCATAAAAATATCATCAATCTTCTTGGAGCCTGTACCCAGGATGGTGAGTAGGGAAAAGAAAGTAAACCAGGACTTTCCAACAGGTCTGTGAAAGTCTCATTAATCATAATTTTTCAAGAGGTTATAAGGAAGCAGTCATGCCGTGATAGGATTTTTAGGTATTTCTCTAGCTTAACAGCAATATTTTAACTTCTGTTTCTCATTACAGTTGCAGCCTTAATATGAGAAAGGCTCCTATATCATATGAAAAGTCTCTAATCCCTTGCTGTAAGGAACAAATGACCTTTTGCAGGGCCTTTACCCATGTCTGCTGTTCTGAATTGTCAGCCCTGCTTTCGGAGAACTTGCACCCCACAAATTTGAAATGAGCGCTTTTACTCCAGGAAAAGCTAATTATGCCACATAAAGTGATGCAGAATGGCATAAAACTCCGGGAGTAAAAAAAACCATTTAAGAAGCACTTTCCCTTTGTTTGAGATCTCACAGTATTTTTTGGTTGAAAATGTTTGTTTTTCAGTACATGGCGTGCTCTGAAAGGAATTGGGGCAGGGTTTAGGTACTTTAAGCCACCAATTGTGGCTCTGCCACTCTCCTGCTGCGGAGCTTTGGGCAGCCACTTCCCCATATCCAAACCTTTCATTTTTTTTTTTCCAAGTGCTGCTTACTGCTTTCCCATTTTATCGAATCAGTTAATTTATTACAGAGCACTAAAAGCTTCTTTACATAAAAAAACATTTTAGGCTGCGACCTGACCCTGCTTTCCCCACGGTTCTGTTCATCCCAAGGTCCTCTGTACGTGATAGTGGAATACGCTTCCAAGGGGAACCTGCGGGAGTACCTGCGAGCGCGCCGGCCGCCCGGCATGGAGTATTCCTTTGACATCAACAGGGTGCCCGAGGAGCAGATGACATTCAAGGACCTGGTGTCCTGCACCTACCAGCTGGCACGAGGCATGGAGTACCTGGCTTCCCAAAAAGTAGGTGGAACTCAGCAAACGCAGCGCTTTTTTCAGTTCGGTTTTGTCCTCGTCTCGTTTATGTTCCGGAGTTTTCCGGGAGAAGGGTCTGTTGTGTAATCCACGCCCCTGCAGATCAGTGGGAGGATTCATACACTTGGAAGTTTTTGATCTTTGTTTAGCAATATTGCTGAAACAAGGCCCGGAATGGATCATTTAAAGTAAATGCTGAGCACGGATCTGCAGTTTGAATCCGTAAGCACAGGTGGTCGCTTGAGTTCACAATTCACATTGCTCCACCCAGCAGCAGCAGGCTCTGCTTGCCTCCTGTTTCCAGTCAAACCAACCAAATCCTTTCACATCATGACGTAAAACAAATTAATTCAGTGGCTGAAAGGATTTACAGTATAGCAACAGGCAGGGTTGAAAAGAGCCAAGACACCAGGGCAAAAACAGCAGGCAGGAGAGGCAAAAACAAGTGGAGTGTATTAGTCACTTAAATGATGCACTTTACTTAAAACTGGTGTTCTCAGGACAGTGAGCTTGTTGAAAGAATTTATTTATCCTGTCATGGCCCCAGACACTTATTTCTAAAACCTGTCTTCAAACATTTCTTTTTAACCAGCATTTTGATTAAATTATAGTTATAAAACCTTAAATAGCCCTGTATAACTAACTCTGCAAACATACTGTGGCTTAGTGGATGAGCAATCCTGGATACCCTGGGTGGTGTTTGGACCCAAAGGCTATCCCAGAGCAGCAGATACCGATGATAAGTACTTCCTGCAGGGTGTGGGGTGGTTAGTGGGATTTATACCGATTTCCAGTCATGTCCATTCCCAAGTATGGAGCTGTTTTTAACCAAAGACTGGGGCTGAGGGTAACCCTCCATTCCTGTTGTGTGGAGTCATGATTTTGTTATTGTTTTTTCTGCACTTGTAGAGGTTGGGGAAGAGAGGGAATCCAGGTTTAATTTTGCTTTTATCCTTCTGTTTTGAAACAGTAAATCTTAGCACAGCAGGGTTGGCAGGATGACATGCGTGACAGCAACGCAAAACTCTTCTAATGGGGTAAAGCAGGGGTATTGATTAGGTGACACACCTCAGGATATCCCTTCCTGAGCCTGCCTGGCAGTGAGCCACGTCCCAAGAAAATAAGAGCTGATGTGAAAGGAAAACATAAATCTTTTGATCAGCAATCTTGAGAGTAAGTGTCCTCCTGAGGAGCTCTGAAGTGCTGCTGTAGGACACTCCCGAGAGCCACTGCAGCCTGTTTTGTTTGCAAAAACACTTGGTTGGTGCTGGGCTGAGCTGGACAGAATGAGAGGCACTGCACAAGGCAGAGGGAGAACAGGGGCAGCACAGAGCAGAGCTGTGCATTCCTGTGCTCCAGGTACCCCACCTCTTCTGTTTGTATTTCACCCATTCTTCTCCTCATTTTCTGAGCTGCAATAATGAGAGAGCTGCTCTTCTCATGGTATTCCCATCCTGCATGAGCTGTGAGAAGGGCAGTGTTCTTGTTATTTCAATCCAATAAGTGGCTCACTGAGACTTCGGTAAAGAAAAGGAAAAAGGTGAAGGTGATGTTTGTTCACCTACCCTTTGTCTCACAAGAAGTTTTTGCCTTACAAGCGGTTGTACTTGGAAACAGGATCCCATTTCCAAAGTTGGATGTCTATGCACGTGCTGAAATAAAACACACAACATCAAGAGTAATCCAGAATTGAGGAGGGGAAGAAATATATTTAACTTGAAAATAAATAAAATATCCTGGTGGGATTCCAAATGCGGTGTTTCTTACTATGCCCCCACTGCCACCTTGTATCAACCCTAATAATATTTGAACACAGAAATAATATCCAGAGCAGTCACAGGGTCCCCCTCAGTGTTAGGATAATGCTGACATGAAGGAAACATCTCTCAGGAGATAATAGGTTTAGTTTCAGTATCAAAGCTGCCTTAAAAACAAACAGTCAAATGCTGGTTGTTTTGGGTTTTCTTTATTTTCCTTTTCATAATTAAATTTTTATAGTCTCATGGTTGGAGTAATAATACAAACCCTAGACATCTAGTGTACAATTATTTTAATATTTTTAATATTAAAAATGGTTGCACTGATCCAGACTGGCTGTCAGGTTTTATGTCTGGTGAGACAATATAATTTACAAGAAGCCACGCAATAAAAATGTTCATTAGCAGTATTTCTGATGAAACTGCGATACCTGTGCCTGGGCACATGTAGCAGAGAGTGGATCACAAAGTGCTTGGCACAACTGGGGTCACCACCCAGCTTTCAACCTTGCCAAAAACGTAGGTTTAAGTGGACCAGGACTTTCTGAGACACTCCGTAGGGCCATTGTTCAGCCTGGAAGCACCAGCTGAGGGGATGGATTGCAATAATTAAGATAATCATATTTCACAGCCTCGTAGTAAATGTGTGGCTTTCCCACCTTGTCATTAAGGTTGAAATCTGTGACGGAGATTTAGTTACAGTGTTGAAACACTTCCACTTTTGCAGCAGTTTATTTCAGTGCATTGTTTTTATCTTCTTTTTTTTTTCCAGTGCATCCATCGAGACTTGGCTGCGAGAAATGTTTTGGTAACCGAAAACAATGTCATGAAAATAGCAGACTTTGGTTTAGCCAGAGACATCAACAATATAGATTATTATAAAAAGACTACTAATGTAAGTGGATGGTTTTCTAATCTCTGGAAACAAGTGTTTCTTTCAGTGATTCATTTCAGAGCTATGGTTGTAAACTTAATGGATTTCTTGTACAGCAGCCTCACTTTTCATCCCAGACAAAAGACAGGGATCAAGGACATGAGCATTTCTGTCTCCTCTTACAGTGATAGTAAGTTAAAAAGATAAGCAAAGAGGCTGCATATTGTAGGATTAGAAATGCTAAAATTCAAGAGCTTTTTTTTTTGTTGTGTACCTGACTCCAGTCAGCTGTAATTAGTGGAAACATTCCTGTTGATTCCAGCTGGTTTGGTACCCAGCCTAGGATCTTGAAAAACGCTGTACAAACACTGCCAGCAACAACCACAACAAAAATCCTGTTTACTTGTGGTGGTGCCACGTTCAGCCTTCTGCCTGTGCCTGTACTTAGCTTGGTAGGGACAGGTTTTGGTGGTGGTCTCAAAGTGGGGCTAAAGGTTGAGAAAATTGATTTGTACTCCCCACACTGTCAGTGTTTTGCTGCTTAGCCTGTACCAAATCGAGAAGATAAAACATTTTGGATGTAGCATTGACACATGGTTTGAACTCCTTGCGCCTCCTCGGGGGATCTCTTAAAGTCCTGCTGAGCTGCACTTGGGTTTTGATGGGAGCGCTGCAGAACTCATTGAGTTCTACAGATTTTATATGTATAAATATGACTTCTTATTAACAATCACATTAAGTGGCTTATTTATGAAAATCACTAAGTGGTTAGTGGCATTTTAATGGTAACATCTTCCTGCTTCCAAAAGCCAGAACTACCATGTACAGCAGCCCTGGAGGGGCTTGAACCTTCTTCGTTTCAGACTCAGTGCAGTTCCTGGGCTCTGTGTGTGCAAAGCAACAGGCAGCTCTGACTGTGGGCTTTGGGTCGCTGCAAAAGGGACAGGAAAACAAAATTACTGAATTTAGTAATCAATTTATTTTTGCAGGCAGGCATGTTTTTCAGGAGTTTATTAATTGTGGGGTTTTTATCTTTAAAGAGCCATAGCAGAATGATACTTTTGATTTTGATCCGCTTTTCCTATCATTCTCCTAGCAAGCAGTCTGGGAAATTTTTGGGAACTCTCAATGCTTTTAATTTTATCTTCAGTGCTTAGATCCATTTTTATGACAGTCTCTGTACTTTAGCCCATTTTACTGTTTTCTCACTGAAAATGCTAAAGGTAAATTATGTGCTGCTTTGCATTAGCAGATTGCTCTTAGAGAAATCATCCTGTAAATTGCTGCCATTTTAATTTCTCTTCCTCCCCAAACTCACAGGGACGGCTTCCAGTAAAGTGGATGGCTCCAGAAGCTCTGTTTGACAGAGTTTACACACATCAAAGTGACGTGTAAGTGGCCTGATCTCAATGGGGTTTTGGGGGTGGGAAGGAGGAGGTTGTTTTGCTTTGTGTTTGTTAAAGTTTGGGATATTTCAAACGTGTTTTGCTGTTGTCCTTTAAGAGTTTTCATTCTGTTTCACATATTAATAGATGGAACAGGACTTGCCCTTAGAAAGTGAGGATTTTATGGTAGACTGCTAACCAGTGCTCTGTTACTAATCTGCCCAGCTTCAAAGCACATGAAAGGTGGAAAATGCTAACCTCCTTCTGTCACTGCGGAAGTTTCCCCCCTTGAACTTATTTACGGATGTGCAGCTACAAAGAGTCTATCTAATTTGCTTGCCTTTTGACAAACTCTGGACTTCCTTCAGGTTTAAAAAAAAAAGAGGAGAGAGAGAGAGAAAAGAACGAAAAAAAGAAAGTTCCTGAAAACTTCTTATAAAAAAAAATCTGTGCTAAGATTGGGTGTGGTAAAACATAGGCTGGGTATGCTGGAAAAGCTTTCCCTGATTTTCAGAAGTGGTGTTGCCTCACAGCAGTGCTTCACATGCAGTAGGAAATCACTGGACTCTGACACTTCAAAAATCTTTTAATGTGTGCACAGAGCCACTGGCTGATGCAACTGCTCAGGGTTTATTCTGCTTCCTATTACAGTTCTGTGTGCATTGTGCTTGAAGTAGACGTGTATTTCTTATGCAATACAGATGAAGATCCTGTTTTTTATTTCTCCAAGAAAAGCTGTTAACTGTAAAGGGCTGGATGCTTCCTAGCAGAGGTGCAAAAGGTTCTGCCTATCAGTGCAGGGTTAAAAAGGAAAAGAGCAGGATGGAGAAAGTAAGAAGTATCTCCCCTTTCTTTAACCTGGGTGCAGTTCCCAAGCTGTTCTCTCCTTTAGAAAACCATTTACTGAGGCGTTTCCTGCAATCTCTACATCGTTTACAAAGGAAACTATATACACAGGTTAAGGGTGGATCAACCTTGTGTTGTAAAATAACATCTTGGCAAAATATTCAAGTGAATGTGAAGTAAACCACTTCCCTGGCTCAGGACTCAGAGTCAGGCTGAGCTCCTCAGCAGCCAGGGAGCATGAGGATTTCAGTGCTGGGACTTGGAGACTCTTGGCCCCATGGTGGCTTTGAAGATGGCTAAAGAAAATATTATTGTAAGTTTGTGCAAACAGTTTGCTAAAATACTGTGCTGCAGAGCTGGGGGAGCTGCGGAGGAGCTGGGGAGCCGGTGCAGGCTCTGTGCTGGTGCTCACCTGGCAGAGCTGCCTGCCAGAGAGCCCCAGCTTGCCAGCCCGGCAGGATGAGGCAGGAAAACTGGCTTAAAATTATCCCCCTTCATTTCCTAGCAGAAGTTAGCAACAAAAGAAAAAAGAAAACGGGAAAAAAAAAAAAAAAAAAAAAAAAAAAAAAGGGNGATGCAAAATATTTTTGTTTTGAGCAGTCTGCTTTTTCCAAAATATGCTGCCACGGAATTGCGCCCCAGCTGAGCTGTGAGTGCTCTGTAAAGCTGTGAAGATGCAGTGCTGGGCAGCAGCCCCCGAGTGCTCAGAGCACACCAGGCAGAGGCAAAGAGGATGTTTGGGAACATGCTGGGGTCAGTCCCCATCCTGTGTGCTGTCCATGCATGTGATGCACTTCCCAGCCCCCTGCCCTGTTCCGGGCAGCCAGACCTGGGCTGATTTAAGCATCTTGTAGGAGGGGTTTAGGATTCTCTGTTTTCAGCAGCAAGTTTTAAAACTAATGCAGTTTTCTGTTTGATTTGCAGGTGGTCATTTGGTGTGTTAATGTGGGAGATCTTCACCTTAGGAGGGTCACCCTACCCAGGGATCCCAGTGGAGGAACTTTTTAAGCTGCTTAAAGAAGGGCACCGAATGGATAAACCTGCCAACTGCACCAATGAACTGTAAGGACCCTGATTTGCTGTACCAGGGTTGAAGGGCACAGCTGCACTGAATTCACATGTCTAATGCTACCCCCAGAAGAATCAAACACTTTCAGAAGTGCTCGACTCTAAAATTGTGGATGTTTGTGAGGGTGTAGATGTGTAAGGAAAAGGTATGGGAAGGATTTCAGGAAATGTTTGGCAGAGGATGCTTCTTTGCACACCCTGCTGTGATCCTATTGCAGAAAGAAGAAATCATCTACGAGCCGGTCTCTGTCAGTGTTTTCACACCCGTATTTGTTTGATTTTAGTGTTAGTAACATGGAAATTCATAAATGTTGCACATGCCACTAATCAAATGTGAGGTACATCAGACTCCTTTTGTACACAGCAAAATACATCTGGGAACTTCTGTGTTAACACAGCATGGTTGATGTGTGGAGTGTGATTTCAGGTATTTCAATACAGACCTTAACTATATTTATTTCTTTCCCCATTTTGATTTCTCCACAAAGACTGCAACCCCTACCATGCAAAAAATATTGACACGTGTGTAATTTAATCCCTTTGAAGTTGCTGGGCTGCAGAACTGCTCCCACAAAAAGGTAATTTGGACACTGAGCAAGGGAGAGACAGGAGTAGAAAGCCCCTCTGAGGGCAGGGAGTGCTGCCTGGATTTGGGGATTCAGTGGTCCATCAGTAGAGCTGTGCTTGCTCTCTGCTCCCCTTGTGAAGGGCAGCGCTGGCTGGGCACGGAAAGGTTTGTGAGGGCGACGCGTGATTTTAATTAAGCCGAGCAAATGTGTGTTTCTTACAGCTATATGATGATGAGAGATTGCTGGCATGCTGTGCCTTCTCACAGACCCACTTTCAAACAGTTGGTGGAGGACTTGGATCGGATTCTCACTCTCACAACTAATGAGGTAGGTAAATTGTTCCCCCCCCGCCCCCCCGCCATAAGCTGCTGATCGAGACAAATGGTTCAGGAGACAGATGGAATTTATTCAATTATGAAATCCTGCTCAAGTTCACTTCTTGTTCTGTTTGTCATTGTCCTCTGAGGTTACACGCAGCTAAGCTATGTATCCTGTGAAATCATCAGTCTCTTGCCATTATGCCTGGAATTATGTAACTAAAGAGAAACACGTCTTTGAGGAGTTCTTGTTTATTTCTCGCTGCATCTCTGGATGTTTTTCGCGTGGCAGTGTCAAGGGACTGCGTGTGGCCGGTTGAGGGGCGGTGTTTGTGCTTCAGCAGGAATTGCACGTGAGGCAGAGATGTGGAGTTCGTGGTGGTTCTCATTTGCCGGCTCAGTTTGATTCCCAGCCATGCTATGTAGGTCAGAAGAGGAGAAATCGTCAATGGCAGATTTCAGATGATGTGTCTGAGAGTGAATTAGGTTCACTGAAATAGCTCTCTGCAGAGGGAATGAGGACCCACGGGGGATGTGCAAACAGCCATCCAATTATCCAAAGGTCCTGCCTAGCACTGCTTCAGGTTGGGATATGTGAATGCAGAAAGGTTTTATTTGAAGAGCGTTCTTTCAGAGGTCTGAGATATTATTAGTTTTAGCAAGGAACACACTGATTAGGGTATTCACACAGGAATCAGTCCTCTTATCACTAAACCACATGCACCTTTGAGGAAAATCACAAGTGATGGAAATGTTGATTCTTTTGGTGGAAATTTCTTTTGAGAGAAAATACTTGGTGTCCCAGAAATATCCTACAAACTCCTATTACTTCTGAGAAATGAAATGTTTAATGGGAGCAAAAAAAAAGAACAAAGCAGTTACACAGGAAAGTTGCAACAACTTGGTTTGACAATCGCAGAACAAGATTTTTGTAGCTGTTATTGCTTCTTTGTAGAAAAAAAGGAGATTTTAGTCACTTTATGTGGCTCCTCAACATTATGTTCTAATTTTTTAGAATTGTCGGAGAAATAAAAAATGGATTGTGGAACAGCTTTGGGAATGCCTGTACACAATGGAGATGACAGGAGAACCTGAGTGAAGAGATGGCATTTTTTATGATCATATTTTGCCCAGTAGATCTGGTTGAAGAAGATTCTTTGGCTTCAGTAGCAGCTGTAAATTTATCTGGGTTCTGTTTTTAAGGCTTACTCTAAAAAGTGGCAGCAGGAATATGCTCTCCCTGTGGACTGATGGATGTAGCTCTGTGTCCTGTTACCATTTTCACCTCATCCAGTGCTGCCTGCGTCTTTTTCTGCGTAATTCATATATGATTTCACAAGACCAGTTGGAGGTGGGCTGGCTGCCACTGCAGAGTGCTGGGTGGCTTGGACTGGATATGTGTTTGCAAATTCAAGAGGGAGGTTCTGGGCTGCAGTTCCGAGCCTGGGAAAGGATATTGCTTTCTTTCTTGTGCCTGTGTTTAACCGTCGTGCCTTCCCAACTCCGTACTGCTCGTAGACCTGGAATGAGCTCAAAGTTAACCTGAAAAGGCCTTTAGGGTTATGTAAATTACTTTAGACTAGAATCATAGGAAAAACGGCTGGAAAAAGCTTAGGAACACATCCAGTCCATCTGATGGGTCTGTCTCAGGGCCGCTATACGTTTGTCATGCCTGACAGATGTTTATGTAACTTGTCCTCACAGATCTCCACTGCTGTGTTTCAGCATCACCCCTTGACAGCCTGTTGCTTTGTTTTCCTAATCTCTAATCTTTCAACATCAGATATTGCTTTTGTCCTATTTACCCTGGACACAGAAAGCAAATTATTCCACTTGTCTTCGCAGCACGTTTCGTGTTCCTGAGCGCTCGTCGTGCTCTCAGTGTCTCCTGAGAACTCCAACGTGTCTCGTTTTCCTCCACAGCTTTTAAGATCTCTGATTCTGTGAATTCTGCATGGTTTTCCTGAAGTGCAGGTCCTTCAGGCTTCAGTGTGACAACACTGCTGCTTATCCTCTCTCCACTTTCCCCCCAGAATCACACTGCTGGCACAGGGTCAGCCTGGTTTACCCAACAACTCAGTTTGCTGGGGCAGCCAATAATCTCTTCCGCTTTTGTGCAAGTAATGATTTCTGCTTAAATAGTAATATCTCGCTCTTTTCCATGTTGAATCATCACTTGTCGGGTTTTTAATGTGTTTTCTTGAGTTTTTTCCCCCAAAAGACTCTTGTTCCCATGTTTCTGTGACCCACATGAGCAAAGGTCACCAGTAGTCAGCCTCGTGGCTGTGTTGCTTTATCAACACCAGGAACCAACCTGGTGTTGGTTCTTATGCCCCTTGATGTGACTCTGGCTATAGACATGGGATAAGGATGTGGGAGAGGGGATAAGGATCCTATCTTCAATCCTGAATCCATATCTGAGTTACATCAAGTCTTCTAATGTGATGAGCCATGTCTGATAGCTCTTGGGAAAGCCCTGTTTCTTCAAAGACTGGGATCCTTTCCTCTTCTATCTATTTAGAAGATGTCTGATTATTTCTGCTTATGTAGGACTGATTTTCTAATCCATAAATATGTATTAGGATTGCCCTCGTGGATTTTTCAACAGCCTGTGCAGACACATAGTCAGTAATCAACAGATCCAAACTCCCTCCTTTTGCTCCCTATTGTAGTTTCCAGCATTTTAAAACTTGCATACCACACCCTCCTTTTAAAATGGTGACCATTTTTTAACTATAAGATGGTAGTGATGGAATCTCTGACTTTAAAAAGGAATGTTAGCCAAAGGACTAAATTAACCCAAACTTAAGCACAGCAGCGTAAAATACTGGCTGAGGTGGAAGACTTGTCTCGTCAGTACGATCATGACTTGTGGTTTAGCAAATGAAGAGATTGCATTTAAATGAATGCAGCTGCCTTTAGAAGTTGAAAGAGAAGGAACATTTCAAGGGGAAAAATAACTTTATTCTCTTGCCAAAACTGTTGTTTCTAGCAAAAGGGCCTTAACGCAAAACTTGGATTCAGCAGATGATATTTCCTTTTTTAATGACTGCTTTGGTCATGGCTACTCTGGGACGCACAACACACAAATATGTAGTGTAAAAAACCCAAATCCTGTGAATTTGATTTTGTTTTTCTTTCAGATCTTTTTTGCAAGTATGCCACTGCATGTTGAAACACAAATTTAATATCACAGAATATAAAACAGATATTCAAAGTGACCAAAGGAATACAAAGTTGGAAGCGTCTTTCCCTCTCCAAATCACTACCATGTGCTAAAGAAAAATGGTTCCATTTAGGATGAAATTTCATTTTTATCATTGCAAGTGAAAAGTCCTCTTTTGATGTGGTTGCCATGTTTATTCCCACTGACACAGCTAATGCTGGTGATGTTGGACTTCAGAAAATACCGTGTTATTGGCTTGGTTTTTCTTTCTCTAGTCGAGCTCCTTGTTTTATGAGGTATTTAGGCAACAAGGCAGTTTTGAATGCAGTCGATTTACAGAAGTGAGCGTCGTGTTTAAACTGCTCTTTTCCAAAACCCGAGCGGCGGTGGCGTGTTATTGTCAGCTCTCTCCGCTGTCTAAAAATGGATTTTATTCCTCTTGCCACAGGAGTATCTGGACCTCAGTGGACCTCTGGAGCAGTATTCACCCAGCTACCCCGACACGAGGAGCTCGTGTTCCTCGGGGGATGACTCCGTGTTCTCTCCTGACCCGATGCCTTACGAACCTTGTCTGCCCAAGTACCAGCACATGAACGGGAGCGTGAAAACATGAACAGAGATCACACAGAGGGACAAAGAGGCGAGGACATCGAGCTACCTACAGTATGCAAAGCAAAAGCTTTTCTCCAGGACCTTAACACGTTCCTGCTTGTACATAGGAAATATGGGAAAATAAAGAGGAAAAAAGGAAAGAAAACTTGGAGGAAAGCTGTCAGAACCTACATAAAGATTCTCATCACTTGCAACTTTTAAATGTTCCCAAGAAAGGAGAACGTTTACGAGCCGTGTCTAGATACCCATTGCTATCAATTTTCTGGCTTCCTGTGAGCTGCAACAGACTTTGTTTGTACAATGGACCAGTTGGACTTGAGGCAAACTCTGGGTCTGCCTTTCTTGTTTATTTTGTAATATTTGGAGAAAATATATGTTGGCACACACTTACAGAGCACAAATGCAGTATATAGGTGCTGGATGTATGTAAATATATTCGAAAATATGTATAAATATATATTATATATATTTACAATGAATTATTTTTTGTATTGATTTAAAAAATGGATGTCCCAATCCACCTAGCAAATTAGTCTCTTTTTTAACAGCTATTTGCTAAATGCTGTTCTTACACAGAATTTCTTAATTTTCACCATCCAAAGGTGGAAAATACTTTGCTTTCAGGGAAAATGGTATATCATTAATTTATTAACTAATTGGTAATGTACAAAACAGTTAATCGTTTATAGGGTTGTTGTGTTTTTGTAATTTAAATGGCATTTCTATGCAGGCAGCACAGAGGACTAGTAGATATATTGCTCAGACTTTACTAGTTTTCAGATCTATAAGAAAAGAAATATTTACAGTATATAACTAATTTGGGGGAATTAAACTTCTGATTTATTTGTGTTTAAAAACTGCAGTGTCAGATGATTATTCTTATCAAAACCAAATCCTTTAACAAGAAAATCTTTTATTCTCAGTACCTGTCACTTTAACAATTTAACCCCTTTAGCAAGGTTTCCCATGGCCAAAAAGCAGAGTCATTCCACTCCAAAAAAAAAAAAAGAAAAAGAACATTTTGAAGAAGGTTCTTAAAGTAAGGAAAGACATGAGTTTGTCTATAACCACAGCAGAACAGACTGCTCTAAAAGGAGCTGAGCTTCTACCCTGAGTTGCACATGCATCAAATTATCTGCAGTTCTCTTGCCTCAGTTGGATAATAGGTTCCAGACCTTTTGGCCTGGATCTTTTGCCTTTATCCCTCTATTGTAACTTCAGTTAAAAAGAGAGAAGTTGTTTATAATGACAGCTTGCCATAGGAATATCAGTATCTTTTTAGGGGATTAATTCATGCTGACTCCAGTATTTCCTTCTGAACCATTCCATGACAGTAGGTGTAGCACTGGCCTCTGCTAGAATATCACTGTTGTTTGTATCTTTTTTTTTTTTTTTACAGAACCTTGTATTTTTACTTTCAGAACACTCGCATCGATACGGCCATGGAATATGAATGCAAATTTCACTGTTTTATGTGGTGGTGTGTTTGTTTTTGTTTTTGTTTTGTTTCAATTTGTTTTTTAATAATTTTTTTAATTGGGTAAAATAAGTATTAAAATCTGTTAACTTTTGTACTGACAATAAAATGTTTCTACAGATATTAATGTTAAAATTACAAAATAAATGTCATGCAGCTTATTTTTCCTAATCCTTTGTGTCATACAAAATGGTTTCCTGAACATCAAGTGATGGAAGACGTCCAGAAAAGCTTCCTTTAGCCCTTATCATAGATCCTGTATTACAAAGCAGTCCTTTCAGGAGTAATGCTTTTGCATCTCTCTTGTAGAATGTCTACTCATGAACAGCACGGGTTATTTGAGTAAACATATGTACACTCTTTGGTGGAAAATGGGTTGAAGTGTTCATAACGCAGACCTAAAGTATGTTCTCTTTTTATTTAGGCTGCATCCTTTAATTAGTGAGGTTTCTGATTCATTCTGGAGAGGCTGGAGGACCATTCACATGGGAGATTAAAAAAAAAATCAAAACAGATGGAAAGAGGCATCATGGAAAGCGTTTAAAAGTTTTCTGTTGGATTATTTATTTTTTTTTAACTCAGAAACAGAAAGAAGACACCCGAAAACAGCCTGTGCTTGAGGCAGAAATGGGAACTTTATGGTCACATTTTGCTTCAGGTTAGCCTGGAGAGGGATGTTGGATGTGATCTTCACCATGTGCTGCACAAGTGCTCCAGGCACCAAACTGTTCTTTGTTTCCTTTTTGCCTCTTCCTACTCTGACTAGAAATCCCAACCCTAAGAAACTTCCTTAGAAAGTTCCTGTTAAAAACTGGTGGTTTTCAATTAAGAATTATCTGATTGGAAAATTCCCACTGGCTTCACTGGAAACCATAATTCCCTTTCCCCACAACCTCTGTTGCTATTAGCAGCAACGGTGGCTACTGTGACAGAAACCACAATGTTTGTAATGACACGTGTCTGGTCTTAAGATTCTTTTAAAGACTCTCAGAAGATCTTGAATCTTGCTCTGCTTGCTTTGAAATGGATTTAAGTGTATCTCTACTACTTTGATACCTTTTTTAAATAACAGGACGGAAACGTGCAGAAATGTGATGGAAAGGTGCTGTTAATTAATGTAAACTTATTTGTTACCCTGATTTTGTCTCAGAGGGATGATTTGGTTTTTCTGTGTTCATTTTTTAGCTCTTGAAGAATTGAATTTTCATCTTGGAGGTATTCCACAGTTCCACAGTTTTCATGTCTAGCCCTTGAGAAAAATCCGCCACAGAAGAACCCTGGGGTTTAGAGACCATTTTAGTGAAAGGTTCAGTGATCTCAAAGTGATCAATTACACCAAGAGAAAGTTAAAAACAGTGATGAGTCTCAGAGATTTTTTTGTAGTCCAGGAAATGTTAAGTGTGCATCTGTTCAGGAAAAGTAAAGAATTGTCAGAAGACAAGTCCTTCAGCAAGCTTCCTAGGAACTTTAATAGATTTTAGTTTTATTTATATTTTTTTAAGCAGCCAAACATACTTGAGGGGGGAAAAAAAAGTAAATAGTTGCTATTCACAAAAAAGAAGCCCCAGCCATAGAAAGGGGGAAAAAAGCCAACCAACACCTGTTTTTGAAAGGTCATCTGTCCATTCCATAATCAGGAAGTTCTGTAGTTGCCTAATTTGATCTAATAATTTTTAAAAATTCATTGATTTTTCCACAGTAAATGTAATAAATTTGTTGGGATGAAGCGTAAGCTACATCCAACAATTTGTGCGTGGGAAGACTGTCAGTCCTGCACCTGGGAAGATGTCTGTACTTCTGAGCTCTTGTTGCCACGAGTCCTGAATGCCACAAGCAGCTTAAACACAACAGATTTTGTGGAGCAAGTCTTCTTTTTTATCCCCTTTTATCAGATTTATGTGTTAACCAGATTTTCTGTGAGGCTCCTAGAGGAGAGAGAAGATGGAGACAGTGCTGAGAGAACAAGGGGAAGAGGCACCAGTTGCTTCAGGAAATTTCTATCTGAATTTTAGAAGCAGTTTTTTCACTTTGGGACCACTTGGACACTGGGATAAACTTCCTGGAGAAGCAGTGGAATCTTCCTGGCCATAGATATTCGAGAACTTGGCTTGCCAGGGCCATGGATAACCTCATCTAAGGCCCTGCTTTCGACACAAGGTTGGCCAAGACAACCTCCAGGGTCCCTTCCAGCTGAAAGTTCTCTGTGATTTTGCAAATCTGTGTTGTCGGCCAAAGGTGACCCAGATCTGCAGCAGAGTCCTGGAAAGCTGTGCTGGCACATGTGGAGGCTGTCAGTAGGATGTATTGTTCAGCAAATTCAATTTAGTGATGCATTTAACGAGAGAGATTCCCCTCTATGAAGGATGTTAAAAGTCAGGTCCTGGCTTGTTTGTGATTATCACAGCTGGCCAAAAATGCTGTGATTGGGATTCCTGTGCAGTGCTTTGTCAGAAGCTTTCTAGAGTGTGAGTGCCCTGCAGAAGATGGAGTATTTTGACTTTTATCAGAATGACATGACCCTATCAGAGTCAGAAGGAAATGAAGTCCTTCCATGTTGCAGCTGTTTAGTAGCAGGCAGTGGCATAGAAAGTCAAAGAAGGAATGGAGTATTTAGGTTTTATCAAACCAGAGTGGTTAGACTAACTCAAAGTGGCATCCAGGTACCACAAATAATTGCACTTTTCAAATGTTTTATTTCCAGTTCAGGCCGAAAATGAGGTTTCCTTGAAGAATACACTTTGAAAGATCAAAGATGTCCATATTGCTCAGATTATCAACCAATATTTTGACAGGCTTTTCCCTGGTGCTCCAGCATTTGTCCCCTCGAACCAGAGGCTGTGAGCGAGGCCAGGCGCCAGGATATTTTGGGATGGTTGGTGAGGAACCTGGTCCCATTTCCCTCGCCCAGCACTGGGTGCTGCGACCAGGTCGCCTCCTCTGAAAGAGTGAATCACTGGGAAAGCTTTTCCAAAGCCTCAGAGGATTTCCAGGGAGGCCTGATACTTCTCTGTGGCAGAGGAGCAGCTCATCCCTTCTGCTGGGGCATCACGCCTTTGAATGGGCTGAGAGGGTGGGGAGTCAGGCCAGTGAACAGGAGCCCTGCTGTCACTGCTGTCTGGGGAAATCTATGGCCCACGACACCAGAACCAGCAGGAAATACAATTTATGGGGGAAAAAATCAATACTCCCAAGGACTGTTGTAAAGACATCTGAGAAAAGGTAGCCAAGGTGCAATATTTTGTCTAGACATGTTTCCCTGGCACAACTGTAATTTTTTTTCAGGCTATTCAGCAGCATGAAGGACTTTCTATTCCCAGTGTTTGCTGGCACAGAGAGGCACAAATTGCCAGCTGGATAATGCTGTACTAAATTCAGTAGGTGAGGGATCTGCCAGGGGAATGATGCTTTGAGTGTCCAGAAGAGCAGCTACATCCAGGGCTGGACAGAGTGGGTGTGACACCCCTGGAAAAATTGGGGTTGCATCTTCTTACATGGTCCCAGAATTTCAAGGGTCATGTGCCAAATCCTGAGTGCCAAAAGCACTTGGGAACAATTTGCCACCACCACGAAAACTCCCAAGGAAATCCTGGCCTGCAGCGAGAATGCTGAAGCATTTTCTTTCATGAATACCCCCGTTCTTACCAATTTTCTTGAGTATATTTCACTTATTTTCAGTAAGTTTCTTTCTTAAAGGTATTTTCATTTTTCAGGTCACAGAATTGAGAAAACCCCCCAAACATTTGGATTTCTGCTGGGATTGTAAGTAATAAAAATTTGCCTATTTATTTTTCCAAATTGGTATTTCCTCTGTCCTTTAGAACTTCCAAGGCTTGTTCCCTGACAGCTGTTATAACAAATGGTGGGGCTTCTTCAGCTGATGTAATCCAAGACTTCAGCCATGTCAGTGGAGATGCAATATTTATTTATCAACTGGTCAATGAAATACAATCTGTTGATTTGTTCTTTAGAGTTAAGTAGCCATTTTGTGGTATTTTTCACTAAAAATAGTGTATTTATTTCTAGTTATGTATGCAGCCTAGGTCTGTCTGTACAAGAAATTTTGTAGGTCCAGGTTTGCAGGTTATTAAATCAGGAGGCTGATGCCATGTAAATGTTCAGTAATCACATAATAGGTGTGATCATGACAGGGTCCTGAAAGAGTCAATAAAAATGTTACCAATCAGATTTAAATGGGAAAATGGGAAAAAAGGAAAAATGTTATTATTGTGAGTTAAAAGTAGTGAGTTTTTTTCTNCCCTCATTTGACTTTTTGCTTCATTGCTCACAAATACTCTGGATCCTCATCTGGCTTAATATTTGGGAAACAGCAGTTACGTTCAGGATGGTTCCAACAAGCCTTAAAATCACCCCAGAATTTCGTGCCTGGCCTCTCTTGCCATAGCCCTAAACATGAAGGATGTCCCTTGGATGCAGACTCGAGCCTCGTAACCTCTGTTTCTCTGCGTGTCAGCTGGCTCCTCAGTCCCTCAGCGCGCGCGCTGAGCTCCCTTTATTCTTGGTGTCGCAATAAAAAAGGAGGAAAAAAATCCGCTGTGGTTTTCCTTAGGCTTTGTTTCACTCATTGCAGGCAGATGAGCAGGGATGAGGCAGCATCCCCTCGCTTTTCCTGGTGCCACGTTCGTTGTCTGTGTTGCTGGAGCCTCCAGCACCTCCTGCCCTCATCGCTGTACCCACCACACCAGCAGTTCCAAAAATACACATCCTCAAAGACCCATATTTTGTTGAGATTTCTTTGTAACTCGACTAGACAGCCACTGCCCCATTAATCAGCCCCCTCTGTTTGACACGCAGCAGATTTATGGCTCGGGCTTGATGAAACCAAAAGGCAATTAAACACAATCAATCAGCTGGGCTGAAGGTTCCAGATTCTGCTCGTGAAACCCTTTTCAAACGTCAAGCTGGGGCTTGGGGAAGCCTGGAGTGAAAACAAAGAAAAGATGGTTGTTTTTCCAGTTTTTTCCAAGGTGTTTTCAGCCTCTCAAAGACCCCCAAAAGTCTAAAAGGATGTTAAAAAAATAAAGAGCCAAGGGGAAGAGAAGCTTGTAGGGGTTTACTTTCAGTGCTGGGGTAGAAGCGGGGGTAAAAGGAGCATCAGATGACAAAGTCACTAAATCTGTGTGGTTTCTGCAGGCTCAGTGTCTGCTTTCGCTCTGAGAGGCACAGCAGACATGAACAGCATGTTCCTTTTCGGGGGGATCATTCCCACTTCATTAATTAACAGCAAAGATACGATACAAACATGACAGAGTTGCCTGCTGGATTTGTAAACCCTTTCTTAAAGAGCTCTGGAGTTCTTGACTTCCACAGTGTTGCTGTGTACAACTTTAGTCCGCCAGATGACTTCCAGGAAACTACCAACAACCAGAAGCAGCTTAATGTCACTTATTCATTTATTCATTTGCTATTTGTAGCAACCCTTTTTCTTCAAAGCAGCTGTGCTATACAGGTAATGAAACAAAAAAAAGTAAATTTTTATTCTTCCATCCATTGTCTCTCTTTTGAGGAGAAGTGCTTGGTGTTCCTTGAGCTTGCACACATTAACAAATGTCAATATTTTTGTTATATCTGTTACCACTACAAATACATGTAAATTACTATGTGCTCTTCATATAGTATGAAAAGAAAGAGGCTCTTAAGTACTGGTGCCTGTGCTCATATGCAGTTCACATGTTGGGTTGATTCTTACAAAAGAGAAAAGAATATATTCTTGAAGCTGCAGTGTCCCAAAAGCTTCTTTACCTCATGGAAAAAGTCTTGACAATTTTCTGCCAATGGAAAAAAAAGACTTGACTTCCACAGCAATAAGCAAACAAAATTTTTAAAAAAATAGGTTTTGTCTTTCTACTTGATCTGTTTGTTAGGTCACTTTATAAATCTTTTGGTGTTTCTGGCACCTAGTTCTGTGTTTGATAGTCAACACAGTTCCCATTTTTGTATATTTATTTTTCCTTACAAACTTATCTTTATCTGAGCTACTTCTGTTCTGATTCCGCTATGGAGCCAGTGCTCCAGAGTCATCATAAAAAAAGGAACAAGGATTGGTCTATGGACATTTGATGCCATTAAAAGTGGGCCTTTTGCCAGGAGCTACATGTTTATGTTTCTTATGGTTTCAGGGAAATGTGGTGGGGAAGTTGTCCCCATCTCCAAATCCCCACTTTATGCTGTCGTTAGGGAGGTGAGCAGGGTGCAATGCTTGATTTGAAGCACACTGCTTTGAAAAAGGCAGCCAGCAGCATTCTCCTGATGATGGAATGGCCACAGCCATCTAGATCGTGATGTTTTTCCCGTAACTGACAGGAAAGTGTTGGATTCTCTGGAATCTTGCAGTAACCGTGTGATATGGTGAATGTTCACAGGTGGTTTGCTGGTTGAGATCCAATTCTGGACCAGAGTTTTGGACCATGGAGTCCAGCAGCTCCTGGTGCTCTGTGCCCAGGGCAGTTTGCTCTCTCCAGAAAGGCTGCTGGGAGGCTTTGGAGAAAGGCCCTGCAACTCCAAATCCAACTTCTTGACGGGATCATTGCTTGTAAGATTTATCTTCTCTCTCTCTGAACACCTTCTCTGCTTCCTGTTGCAGAACCACCCACCAGAGCTCCTCTGCCTACAGCAGCAGCACCAGGGGAAAAGCAGTTGATGGGGGAATGTGTGTTCTCCCTCATTTGCTTTTTTTCCCCAAAAGGGAACCTCATCCTTGTCAAAGCTCCCCAAGACACATGTGCCAGACCCACATCAGCACTACTGGCTTCAGCAGCCAGCAGCTCTCATCCTGGTTTTACTGGTTTACTCCCTAAAAAATGCATCTCACTTTTATTTTCGAACAAAAAAACCCCACTTCCAGAGTCTCTGCAAGGTGATCTTCTACAGAGAGCTGCTGCATTGACCATGTAACCTGGACACTGCACGCACTCAGCTGGATTTTGGATTTGTTTTAAATTTTCCAATTGTTAATTTTTTAATGTGTCCCTCAGGTCCCTTATTAATGGACAGCTTATGGAGGAGGTCTGGGTTACTGTTTACCACAGCCCTCAATACTCTGGCATCCCTTGAGTCAAATTGAGCTCTCAGGCCTCTGCTTGCCAAGTTAAATCCGTTTAGCATTTTTATAATCTCCAACACACGTTTCTTCATCTCTCAGGCTCCGTCTCTGCAGTTCAGTAAGCATTTGTTGTTTGAAATCAGATCATGATGAAATCGTTTAATAGTCGGTCTATGAAAATATTTTGTTTAAAAAACACTCGGAACTTAATTGGAATGAAAATACCAGCAGCTGGATTGTAGTTTGAAGTCAGAAGTCTGAGAGGCAGCTGGAACAGCAGGATTCGGAGAGACACTTCTAATTCTTCCCCTTCCTACAGGAACATTCCAAGGCTGCTCTGTTTTGGCAGGCAATGAAAAGCACCCACTCGGGTTCAGCCTTCTCTGACCAATATCATCTGCTGCTGGTACATCTGCCACTTAGCTTTGCAGATGGAGCACAAAAACGTCCTGGTTTTCTTTTTTCCCTATGCTTTGTGAAGGGTTCTGATGAGCTCCACGTGCTACCTCAACATCCTTGTCGTTACTGGCATGTCTGAGCAATGACTTGCTCTAGAAGGGAAATTTAATTTCTTCTCAGATCCCCTAATGAGACTTTCTGAAGAATATGTGGTAAAGAAAGATTTTGGGTGACTTGTTCATTGGATGAAGGCTTACTCCTTCAGTGGTATTGAGTCTGGCTCTGTGATTCGTGAACTTGCTGGACAGTTCTTGTTGTGTTTTATTTATACTTGGTTGGAGGAGCTGTTAAGATTTAAGCAGTTGGAGACCTTGGATATGCACAGCAGTGTCACTGCCATGAGTTCATTGGCAAAATGCTGGAAGTTTTCAGACCACATCTCTATCCAATTTCCACTAGATAAAATTCCTTCCACCACAAGAGTTAATTGATAAGGGTGGAATTAAGTGCCTGGAGTAATCACCGTCTTGGGATAGAAGTAATCTCCACACACAGCCCAGCAGCTTCTTGTTTGTAGCTGGAAAGACTGGCTCTTCAGTTTGAATATTTTGTTTTAGATAAAAAAGAAAATGAATGTTTAAAAAATGCAGTTTTGACATTGAGGCTGTAAGAGAGGTACATGAGAAATACCCCTAAATTAATGCAAACTTACTGGAGCTGCCTTTAGAGAAGTTATCCTCATTGGATGTTTGCTTTCAAATTGCACATCTGAGCAGCAGGATATCTGGATGCCTAAAACCATTTTTTTTTTTAAGTTACAGATATAATAATACAAACTTGGCACAGAATGCAGTGAGAATGTCAGCGGGCTCAGAAGTCTAAAAGGAGCCAGTGGATGAAGCACCCTCCTCTGCCAGCAGCAATAAAGGAACTCCAGTGAGGACTTTTGGGGGTTTAAAGAGGCATCCAAAGTTATTTAGCCATGACTGCAATAATCACAATATTGAGAGGCTTTTTGATATGTGCTTTTTTTGGTTGGGATTTTTTATAACCTGGCCTGCAAGCTGAGATCAGGGGACATTAATAACAGAGCGTAGTTGCCAAACTCATTGGTTAAGGATATAAACCAGACTTCCAGCTTGAAGGTGTTGTCCTTAGTTTATCTCTTACTGAACAATCTGTTCATCCTAAGGTAATCAAAACCATGGGGATGAGGAGACGGAGCAAGCATGTTTTAATGCAGAAGTGGAATTATTATCTCCTGTTAACTCTCAGTCACTCCTGGTCATACTGTAAATTATTTGCTGGAGTATAAAGTCTGCTCCATTTACATATTTTGCTTATTCTTTCTCAGCAGTATTATTTCAGTGGCTATAGGCTTCATGAATTTAACACAAAAGTAATTTTACATCAGCAGGACATAGCACATGTCTGGGTTACCTGTCTGGGGCCACCTCCACGCTGGTGCAGACAGTGCTCCAGCCAAAGCTGTCCCACGGAGGAGAAAGCAAATACAAACAAATCACTTCCAACCACTGGCAACTAATTCTGGAGGGGTTTTTGTTTGTTTAATTCCTTTCCAAATTCTGCATTACAAAGATGTTGTCCTTTCTGGACAATGCTGTAGGCAGCAGGAGTGTCTCACTGCTTTGGCAATGAGAAATGGACATGGATTAAAAATGTGACGCAGACTAGACCTGGTGAATAGCTGCCAAAATATTCCATGAGTATTTTCTTGGGTTTTGAAGTGAATTCACTTTGGCCTTGTTCCTCCTTCCGTGGACCTCACACACCAGGAGCACTGCAGCCTTGCCATCCCTGACCACATATAAAAGCAACCTTTAAAACCATTTGCGTCAGCAGAAGTTGAATTTTGTATTTGCCACTTTTGTATTGCAGATACTCGCCCAACACTTCCAAAAGAAGGGAGCAAAAAGTGAGTGCAGCCCTTCTGTCCGATCACAGCAGCCACTGCAGGGACAAGGAAGGGAATAATGCTGCCAGTTTTGCCTTGTAAGCATAGCAGGAGAATTATTTTGGGGGGGAAAAGAAAAAGCATAGAAAATGTATTTGTTCCTGCCTCTTCCTGAAGATTGCATTTCATCAACAGAGTGGTCACACCAATCCTGAATTCAGTAGGTGATGCCACAGGAGAGGCAGACCTCAGGTGATGGTGTGGGAGTGGAAAACGGCACCTTGGGCTCTGCAGCAGGATTTCTGCTGCTACTGGTGATGTCCTGTTATTTTTGGTGATGTTTGTGTGCCTGGGTGCAAGCTGTGCTCAGGGCTTGTCCCCAGGCTGCCTCACAGAGGGTAAAGTGGGTATTGGTGTAAGGGAATGGGGCACCTGCTAGCAGTGGCTGGAAAATATATCTGGGGGGACGGGGCGGATCAGTGTCAGAGGAAATGGCTTCAGCACGGAGAGTTTAGCAGCTCTATGAACAACTGGTGGAAGAAATACAAGAAAATTGTATATCCTGCTGTGGTTTTTCCTAAGGAGAGCATCCAAACAGGTTGCAGTCTGCTCCTGGAGTCTCTGCATTCAATGAAGTTAAACCTGTCAAATACTTTATTGTCTCACACATTCATTTGAGCCATCAAGTTGTTCATTCAACTCCTAAATAAGCACAAAACCCCACAGATAAACGTGAGTTTCTAGAATAACTGGCTGTCATAAGGCAGAGAGCTGAGATTCCCAACTGCAGCCTGGTAAATCTGTTTTCCTTTATCCTTCTGGAGAAGCCAGAACCCTGCATTGCTAGATTAGGTTTACCTTTCAGACGAGAGTGATTTAAACCAAAATATTTTATCACACGTATCCCAGAGCTCAGCACAAGCCCTCAGTTGTGCTCTGCTGAAATTCATGTGAATGCCATCATTGTATTGATCAGTTGACTATCACTGCAGATGTTTGAGGGTTATGGATTCTTTCCTGAGATCATATTAAATCTTAAATTGGGTTTCTGAATTACCAAAGTAAATTAATAAACGAGTATAAATGGATAACCAAGGAAGTTGCATCAGTTTACACAGCCTGAGGTTGTGAGCTGTACTTTATTTTGTGCCAGCTCTGTGTTCCTACATCATTAAGTTGTTCTTGTGGTATCTGGTTGAGGCATTTGATTACAAAATAATTTTGTCATGAAAAATAAGCTGTCTACTGATATAAATCTATGTTTAGTGTTCAGGATTTTCATGTACTGTGAGGATATCAAGAAGCAAACATTTTCTTCATGATTTTGAACATATTCCTGAGCATAATGGATTTAAAAATCCACTCTAACCTTTTGCTATTGGCACATAGCATGTGTCTGACCTCCTGACCTCACAGCTGTATTTGGGGAATTGTATACCTCAATGATTTCTTTTTATACAACCTGTGTTTGGTTAATTTTAAAAATAATTATTCTGAGTTTTCATAGAAAGCAGAGTCAGAGACACAGCATGTTCCAGCCTGCAAGAGACAGCTGCTAAAAGCACCATGTTTAAAAACCTTGTTTTTACCAGGATTTAAGTGTTGTTTACGACTGCCTCTCCTTATCACTGTGAGTATGGATAAATGTGCCACTGCTCTGCTGTTCTTTAAGAGTAATACCCCATGAAACAGAGCTTGAGAGGGTTTTTATACAGTGATATGGAGCCTCAAATGCTGTAAGGCTGAGAGGGTCAGATGAATTATTCTGAAATACAAGGAGCTGTTTTATGCCTTAGTGAGGAGTCAGATCAGCTGGCCAGGAGTTCCCTTTGCAATGAGTGGTGGGAAATCACCTCTCACTGCAAGGGCTCTTTGAGAGTCCTGTTCTGCAGTCATAGGTCTGGACAATGGTTGCACCCACATTTTTGCTCTCAGTTTTATAACTTTTATGGCTTCACCAATACAATTTCTGGCACACCATTGCAAAATGCTGCACTGGTGCAAGTGGTGGGCAGTGAACAGTGATGTTGGGATGATCGTGTGTGGAGGGTGTGAGAGTAGAAACCTTTAAAATTGGTTTTATTTTTGGAGGAATGCTGATGTTGTTACATCCTGATTGCCAGACTCAACCTACAAATGAAAATGTAATTATTTCAGAACATTGAATAGAAAGATGCAGGTGTACACAGACAAACACAAATGCAATTGAAGTACTGCTGGGTGAGCCTCTGGAAACAGACACATTTGTTTTGGAATTTGATGTCACGACAGGACTTCTAACAACAGCTTTAAACATTGGAAAGCAGAGCAATATTCTGAGTTTCACTTTTCCCTTCATCTCAATGCCAATTGCTTTGTCCTCAGCATTGCTTTAAATAAAGCAGGACAGATCTGCGTTTTCAATGTCAGCCTTCTCATTCCTTTCTGATTTACAGAATGAAAGTTGCTGTTTCCATCTGTCATCTCTCTTTCTCTCTCCTGAAAATGCAGAGGGACCTTGGCCTCAGCCCCTAGGCAGCATCCAAGCAGGTCCTTGTTCCCGGGGGGATTCCTGCTCCATCCCACTCAGAGCAGTGAGCTTGCTCTGCAGCATCTCGGTGAGTCCTCTGCCCACCTGGCCTGCAAGGTGTGCTGGGTGATTTGCCAGTTATGAGGGTGTTCACAGGTTATTTTAGAGGTGAAAATAACCCAAGAACAAAACCCAACATCCCTATTCATCTTCAACACTGCTGTACGCTTGACGTGTCACTTCATATAGCACCGAGTAAAATGAGCCTGCACAAACAGTATGGCTACAAAAATTAGCATTACATAGTCGATAAATCATGCAAGGAATTTGGTATCTGTGTACTTAATCTAAATTTGTTAACACTGGCAAGATAAAGGTCATTTGGACTCCACGCCGACTCTTGAAACTGGGACGCTGTTCAGAAATTTGAGGTTTCTCCATCCAGCTGTGTACATGTGCCTTGTTATCTAATACTTTAATTGCTAACAAAACACTGGGCAGTGGAGAATATACTGGTCTGTGTCAATATTTAAGCAGGACTTTACTTATGGCTGAAGTTTATTCACCTTGGAGAGAGAAAATTTTTTGCCTCACTTGAATAATTGGGCAAAGAAAAAGCAGGGTTTCAACTTGCTCCCGAGGTTTGTACTTACTGCAGGCAAAGAGAAAAATATGTCAGCTATTTCTGAAACCTGCATTTTCAGGTTCTTTTATTTTCTTTTTCTTTTATTTCCTTTTTCTTTTCTTTTCTTTTTCTTTTCTTTTCTTTTTCTTTTTCTTTTCTTTTATTTTTTTCCTGGATATTTCAGGAACTATTGGGACCTCACAAGTGTTTAGGACCTTTCTCCTTCCCCCTTCTAAATGGTTGAGGCAAATTCAGCTCTCTGCCCTGTTTCTGATGAATATTTTCCTAAATTCTTAATATTCTTCCACAAAGGAGATTAGGAGCTGTAATGGTCTCTCCCCTCCTGTCTTTCTCATCACTCCTTGGAAAGCTGAGCCTGGGGATGAGAACTCCTGCAGGCTTCCATGGAAGGGCACCTGAGAAGAGACAGGATAAGATGCTGAGGTTCAGGTACAGCAAGCACCACCACTGTCCACCTACGCCCCATTCCCAGAGGCTTTTCCCCAAAGTCACTTTCCTTTAAGCTTCTAAAGCCTAAAAAATGCTGTTTTCCATGTCCAAAAGTCTGATTCTTGCTGTGGAGGAAGTTAAAATAAGGGATGCCACCACACTCACACAAAGCCATAAAACTTTTGGAATGACGATGAAGAAGGGGGTTATAAAGATGGATATTTTCTTGTGCAAACTGGAGATGTCCACGAGGGAGAAGCAGCAATGGAGCTGTGAAGTCTGCCATGTGCAGAGGCTCAGTCTGGGTGATTTTTCCTGGAATCTCTTCACGTGGCTGAAGGATCTGTTTGTTTTTCATACCTCACGTTCACCAACCCGTGGTAACGTTAACAAACCAAGTCCTGAGGAAGTTCCATACTTTGATCATTCCTTTTTGCTTCCTGAACGTCTCTCCTGGGCTGATCCTGCTTCAAACCTCCCCTTCCTCACTGAGAGTTTAATCCTTGCCTCTGCTTTTGCCCATTTCTGTGCTACCCTGGGACTTGAAATAAATATGTAGCAAATTGGCCCCCCTGTACCAGGGCACAGAGAGCACATTCAGCCTTCGTCCTGTGAAATCAGGCAATGCTGTACCCCAAATGCAGCACAGCTCAGGGCTGCTCTGTACATCCTGTACGCAGGACCCTAGAAAACAGGAATCGAGGTACCAGACTGCTGGTTTTAATACAGATCTCATTATTAGTGCAAGACCTGGCTTTTGGCCATAAAAGTGGTGGTTTTGTTGGGTGTGGGGGCTTTTTTGGGGGGGTTTTGGTTTCTTTTTTCTCTAAGCAGAGGAAATGTGCAAAGAGCACACACACACCATAAGTTAGAGCTGTGTGCAGATAATTGGAGAGAGGAGGAAGAGGCAGCGAGCTTTGAACAAAGAGGCTTTTCTGCACAGGAGATGTGCACATGGGCCATGCCTTCCAAAACCTCTGCCAGCTCTGGCCAGGCTGCTCAGGGTGATGCCATGATGATTTTTTGCTTTTTCTTTTATACCCCTTTTATACACTCTTTTATGTAGCTTTTATGTATTCTTAGTGCTTTCAGCCCACACAGTTATAATTCTTTAAGTTTGATCACTTCCCTCAGACCCAATATCCCGTTAAGCCAAGAGCCCAAACACCCTGGAAACCCCAGACCCCGAGGGCCTCTCCAGAACACATTCTGTAAACAAAGCCAGGCCCAGCCAGGGGAAGGTTCCTCGCTGAGGGGTCTCGCTGGAGTCCCTCCCTGGGCAATCTTTGATAGATGTGCTAATTAGCAAGGCCTATAATTGCACACACATCACATCGTGGGGGGCCATTTCTCCGGGGGGCATTTCGGGGTGCATTTCGATGTGCATTTCGATGCCCCTGAGGATCCTTCAATAAACACCGAGGTAAAACCCTTTTTCCCTCTTAACTGTGTTCAGCTCTCTTAATTTTAAGACCAGGGAAAGGCATCAAGGGAATGGACTGGAACTTGTCCATGTCTCCCCTGCAGCATTTGGGGCTCTGACTGTCCCTCCAGGGGGAACTGGGAAAGCTCAGAGCAGGGATTCAGGAGTCAAGGCTGAGGTTTGTGGTGCATGAAAATATAAAGAGTTGGAATGAGGTGCATTTAGGAAGTTAACAAGCGGTTTTCAGCCTTGTTCTATGACAGTCAGCCCTCCATTGTCTTTCAAGGTGAGTTTTGGACATTTTTCTGAGCTGGTTTCAAGTGTGGCTCATGTTTGCCAACCAGAATTTTTTGTTCCACATCCTCTCTCTAATCCAGATTTTTCAGCAAACTCAAAGCAATTCTTATTAATCCAAGCCCAACTCCATAACAATCCCGAAACACTAGATTTAAATATTTAACTGCTCTATAATAACTTCAATTCTCACTCATATATATTTTTTTTTCCAGTAGGAGTACTTATTGGAAGGACAGTATTTATTTTGCAAAGTCACTGCTTTATGGCATGATGAGGATATAAACTGTGGAGTGTTGAACTTAAAACTAGCATGATCTGCTCTGACAATGAAAATTAAGTCTGCAGCTCAGTATTGCTAAACCTGAATTTATAAAACCTCTTATCTGGCCTTCCTGTCTTGAATATTTAGCTGAGTGGTGGAACAGCTAAAATCTGAGATATTTTTATTAAAATTTTGATGTTTGGACCTTTAGAGTTTGTGTTTACAAGACCTTTTTTCTAGTGAAAGCCTGAAGTTCTCAGATGATCACTCTAAACATTGATACTTTAAGAAAAAGTACCAAATAATTTTTTAGAATATGAGACGTCGTCCAAAAGGATGAAATTAGAACGAACCAAGTTATTTGTGTCAAAGAAAGCTCAAAACCCAGCCATATTTAAATGCTGAGTTTTACAGAGGTGTATTTTCTTTGGGATTTCCTGCTGAGAGTGATGGATCCAACATCTTTTATCATGTCAGTGATTTTTGGCTTTCTAGGAGAACTGGAGTGTGGTGGCAAGAAAGAGATTGCCCATGATGAATGTTTGGACACAAACCAGGTTTTGTAGTCAGGAAAAAGTGGTTTCCTTCTACTCCCAGTATTTTCCTTCCTGTATTCTCTGTGGTACCTTGCTTCTCAAAGTCAGGTTTTGTGTCAGCCTAGCAGACCTTTGAAACATAGGTTATTAGAAATGTTGTTCCTTCTTATGCAGTTAAATGCCTGTCATTTTAGATTTCCTATGCCATTAATTTTAAATATGCATTTTTGGGTCTTTTCCCCACTTTTTGGGTATTGGCAGGCTCTAAAGAGCCACATATTACGCCATGCCAGTGGTTCTCAATCATTCTTGTGACAATATTATCCCTGTAACATGGCCAAAGCAGAGCCTGCATGGATTGCCTGATGCTTAATTATCTGAATTACATAGATACAAAATGTAATTTGAGCAACCATAAGGGGTGTAACCAAATCATTTGACTGCTTTTGTATTGTCCCCCACTTCGTTCTTCTTCATGGTTTGCACTGGTGAGCTCTCACTTAAAAAATAGAAAAACTCAAAACAGGTGATTAATGCTTCATGCTGGTTTGGATTATGATAACACATAATTTAAATATAAGAGTCCATTTGTGGGCTTTCACCCTTTTCCACACTATACTTAAACTCAGGGCAGCACAGTTGCTCTGGACCACATGACTATTAATTTTTCATATCCTGAGCCTGCTAATATATGTGATTTTTAAAAAAATCAATGGCCAGCGGGTGACTTTCATGACTTCTATGTCATTTCTTGTACCTGGTGTCACTCATGGATCCAGAGACCCTAAAACTCTGGAGGTGTTACTAGCTTGATGATGCTTCATCTGTAGTAATTTTAGAAGTCTCTCCAGCTGTCATTACTGGATTTGCTGCTGTCACTAGAGAAATGCTGCATCACGTGCAGTGCTAACACTGACCTGGGGACAGCTTTGACAGAACATCTCCGGAGGTTAATTCTGGTGTATTCTCACCTAAACCAGCCAGATCCTTCAGAGTGGCAATCCTAGCACTGACCAAACTTCTATACTGGGGAAAAGATAATGGGGTGAACCCTCACCTTTTCTGTTAGGGCTGGCATTCACTAAAATACTTACAAACACCCCTAGAACCAAACTACCCTGAATTTTTGTGCTGTCTTAGCAGGCAATTATTCAGCTGATGGCAAGTTATTCTACACAAATTCATAGTGAAGTTCAGTTCTGAGAACGTCTCTATGGTAGTTTCTTCTTCTTTAAAAAAAACCACAAGATTTGAATGCAGCCTTCATAAGATTTTTTCTAAGCCACTGCTCTTAATCTCTGTGTGCTACAAGCTGCTCTTAGGTTGTACATTCCAGATAACAGAATTTAAAACAAATGGTTTCACTTGCAGAGGCTATCACTTAAAGCTAAAATCATTCCAAACTCCGTGTTGCTTTGAGACTTTAATCAGCCACCTTTTGCAGTTAATTGCTATTTTGGCAGGCTGGGGAAAGGAAATGGAGATTTTTAACAACTTCATATCAACACAAACCAAAAAGAATTTGATGAGACAAATAAAAGGTCTTTTTCCTGACTCAAAGATGCTCTGCTTGCCAAGTGTCAGAAGCTTTTTGCAAACATCAGAAGTGGGAGAGGGTTTTTTTGAGTAAAGCTTGCTAGATCCCTTTATAATGAAAGATTTTATGCAACACAGGCAAGTTCCATTTGGAGCATGCCCTGCCTAACACACCTCACCCAGGATGTTCCACCCCAGTGAACCAGGTTCTTGGGAGGCTTTGTGGAGCTCTGAGGTGCACTGAAAAGTAACAAACCTGTGTAAATTTACCGCTCTGCCCATACCCTAGGTGGTATTTCCTACAGTAGCTGTGCACCGCAGCATTTCTGACCTTCCCACACTGACCAACACCACAAACTCAGCACTATCAGTGGGCTCTGTCCTCTCCTGATTTACCCGGTAAAAAGCAATGGCAGAGCTGACAACTGAGAAAGTGGCTGCTTGTCATTAATATCCACTTCACTTTAAACTCGCTGAAGCGCTGGAAACCTCAGGAGCTGCTGTTCCAGTTGCTCATAATGCGCTCTTTGTTTTGTGTCGGGCTTATCTCTGAGCACAATGCAATCTGAAGGAAGTGCACCCACTCCCTGATGTTTTCCTTGGGAGCCACAAGTGTGTGCGCAGCGTTTTCGGGGCAGTGGTGAGTAAAAGCAGAGTGTGTGTGATGTGAAAGGTGCCGGGGATGGCCGTGGTGGGATGCAGGAAGTTGGGCTCGGCTTTAAAGGCTGCGGATCCAGGCTAAAAACAGAGTTCTGAGCCTTTCTGGTTTGAAATCGTGCAGCCCCAGCCACAGAGCTCAACCAGCAAACGCAGAGCCATTCCAGCGTGATGGATGGCTGTCCAGGGCTGGTACACCTTGTGCTGGGAGCACACCCAGCCTTTGGAAAGTTCAGCAGCTAAACTGAAACTGACCATTGTTCAAATACTTTTGGAATGAGAGAATCTTGTTTACTTTAACGGTTTCCCTTCCTAACAGGCCGGCAGTGTTTCCCCAGCCTGCAATGGTTCCTCTCTCCTTAGAATTTCTATAAGTGGCAGAGTCCTTGGGTCCTTGCATAGCTAATTCTGATCTCTTTGCAAATTATTTGGCGGTTTTTTAATAATAAGTCTATTTGAAAAATCCTAGATTTTATTTTAGCTCATGATAAATCTATTAATGTGGGAAGTTTCACTTCACACATGGCTGGGTTGGGAGGCTGCCTAGATAGTCCAGATCTAGTGTGTGTATACATTATTTATATTTATCTTTGTTTACATTCATTATTTATATTTATATTTATAGTTATAGTTTAGTTATATTTACATTTATATTTATATTCATTATTTATATTTATATTTATATTTATATTTATATTTATATTTATATTTATAGTTATAGTTATAGTTATAGTTATAGTTATAGTTATAGTTATAGTTATAGTTATAGTTATAGTTATAGTTATAGTTATAGTTACAGTTTAGTTATAGTTATATTTACATTTACAGTTATATTTATATTTATATTTATATTTATATTTATATTTATATTTATATTTATATTTATATGGTTTGTCATGAGGACATAAGAGCACAATGCAGTGTTTAAGGATTCCGAACTTGCAGAAAGCCCCATGATCCATACTGTTACCCACTCCTGTTTATGGACAATGGTATTGCAGCTCAGATCCTGGTCTGGATGTGGATCTAATTTCACCCATGTGTCCATGTCCCCTACAATGGCTCATCTGGGAGAGAAGGGCAGCCCGCTGCTCTATGAGTTACTAGAGAAGTTCTGCATTTGAGAGAGTGAATTTTGATCTGAACATCTCCCCGCTCTCCAAAGCCCTGTGGGATTCTCTGCCCCTGCACTCTCAGCCTCTACTGGGTTTTGCCAAATGACTTTTCACTTTCTGCCAAATTCTGATTGTAGTTCCAAGGGACCAAAGAAAACGTGATAAAAACCAATTGAATTCAAAATAAAATCACGTGTCCCCCTGCTGCTTCTTTGTTTCTTAAAAAACTAAGACGAAACCATGTACAGCCATCAGATACAGACCTCATTTTAGAGTTCCTTTAAATTTCATGGGGACTCAATCTTAAATGGTGAAACTGAAAAGTCATTTGGGATTTGGTTCAGAGTGACAGGTAAATATCATTGGAGACCTATTTGCAGGGTGCTGAAAGCTCAGTTTAAAAGCTGATCTTGGAAAAGTTCTGATGTAACAGAAAAAAATTAAGGAGTTTTCTCTTTCTCTGAGTAAAATTCAAACCTTGATTTAGATTTAAATTGTAGCTCTGGGTTTTTAATGTAAAATGCAGTTTGTGAACTGTTGCTGACATCTCGCTCTATCTTGAGCAAAGCAATTTAGAGACCAGGCTGTTTTCCTACTAAATAAATAAACATTTCTGTTTCATTGATGGTTCTTAACAGAAGAGGTCAGCCCCATTGTTTCTGAAACAGCAGTATATGAATCTGAAACATAAATTATTAGTATCAACAGCAAAACTCATGATGTAGTCAAGCATTTGTCACAATGAATGAAAAAATAAACAAGTTATTCCCCCAAGACCTCCGTGCTATTTAGAGATGAATGAAAACTTCATTGAATAAGATAATCAGCTTGAATATTTTTTTATTGTTCTGTGATTATTTGAGAGATTATATCTTACTGAAACATGTACACATAAAGTTAACTTTTAAAAATCAGACGTTAAGTATTAAATCATCTCTCTTCAGTCCCACTTTTATACCATCTTAATGTTTGTAATTTTTTCTAACTAAAAATCTTAGTGAAATAAAGAAGTTGGATTTCTTTCTATTTCTAGTATGGCATACTGCTTCATCCTTTGTGAAGAGAGAAAGGAATAACAGAAGGGGGAGGAAAAAACCTGAAACTGGAAAAAGGAAAACTGAGATTTTTCAGTTTTCAGAACACAAGGTGAAATATGTTATACTGAATTCGAAGCGTTTTGTTCAGTGAAACACCTGTTCCTATAAAAAGTGGTGGTTGCATTTCCTTTGATGTTGTCTTCTGCTTAAATTAGTACAAAACCAATTACTTTTCATTTGTTACTTTTCATGGACTAAGTGAAGACCCTTGCAGTATTTCCACAATGAAACCTCAGACCAGTGAAGGCAATGCACACAGAGTGGTATCTCCTCTGCAGCACCTCAGTGTGTCAGGGCTCGCTCTGGGGCTCCATTTTTCAGGCTGTTTCACAAGCACCAACGAGCTGGCCTGGAGTTTATAAACAGCTTTAAGTACCAGCTCCATGCTTTGCTGGAGCAGCATCCATCACAGCTCCGCCAGAGATGCAGCAGGGAGCTTTGTCTTATCTCCTCTCTCTCTCTCCAGTCATGTGCTCTCATACCTAGACAGTTGGCTCATTCAAACAAGTGTGCTATTGCTGAGCACAAAAAAGAAAAAAAAAATAAAGAAAAAAAGAAAAGAGAGACGCTCTTTTTAAGACTGGGATTTATAGCTCCGTGTTGTAATCAGACATCACAGATTCTTTCACAACAACTTTAAAACAAGTTTTCTCCTGAGAAGGAAAAAGGAAAAACAAAAAAAAAAAGTAAAAGGCAAGTGTGGTGTCCCCCATTAAACAATTGTGAAGTTTTAGTTTAGTGCGAGCTTGAGGGGAAAAAGGGGACGTGGCAGTAAATCATCTGTGCAGCTCTCAGCCATAAAGTTTCTTGAGCAGTCAAAACTGCCAGGGCTTGTTTGGATGACTTATTCCTAGGCAGGGGGGGATGGAAGAAAGTTTATAATACAGCTGCAAACTTTTGCTGTCTCTGGTGTCACTGTTGTTTACATTATGGGATAATGTGCTACAGAAACCTCCTTCTATTTCAAAGGTGACGTTTTCCTCCCTGACCTTGTTTTGGGATTGTTTCCCCCAGCCAGTGGAGCAGGAGTCTGGAATTGCCTCGGCACTGGTGCGCCCGGGCCGGGTCTTTGCAGGGAATCGGGGTTTGGTGAGGGCTGCAGCAGCCAAGCCAGGTCAGGGTGGGCTGGAGCTGAGGAGCGACTAGAGGTGCCTGACTGGGCTTTGGATCAGGCCCTGGGGTGCTTTTGTCCCTTGGTCCCTTATCCAAATTGGTGAGGGATTGAGGGGTTGGTCTGTGTTGAGGCTGGGATGGAGATGAGTGCCTGCTGGCTTGGGTGGCTGGGAGCCCTTGGGTAATTCACCTTCTGCTGGGAGCAGGCTGCCAGAACTGTGTGTTAAACCACCAGATCCTCTCCATGAGGCTCGGGCTAAAATTGTCATTGCCTGTCTCGATGGATAACGTTTAGAATCATAACATCACAGAGTGTTTTGGGTGGGAAGGGACCTTCAAGATCACCTTTTTGCAACCCCCTGCCATGGGCAGGGACACCTTCCACTATCCCAGGCTGCTCCAAGCCCCGTCCAACCTGGCCTTGGACACTGCCAGGGATCCAGGGGCAGCCACAGCTTCTCTGGGCACCCTGGGCCAGCGCCTCTCCACCCTCACAGGGAAGAATTTCTTCCCAATATCCCATCCAACCCTGCCCTCTGGCAGCTTTAAGCCATCCCACCTTGCCCTATCACTACACACCCTTGTCAAAAGTCCCTCTCCGGCTTAGAGAACTTCATCATTGCACTCTTATTTCAAATTTTAGTCACTGCAAACTGTGTACAGTAGCTGGTGAGACCATTTTCAGAAGGAAGCAGCGCTTCTGTTTGACAGCACAGGGATTTATCAGATTTATCTGATTTATCTGATAGGAGCACGTGCCTGGTGCCTGCCTGGGTCCCGGCAGTGCGTGGGCAGGGGTGCAGCTGACAGGCAGCCCCTGCCTGGGTGAGTGGTGCAAACACTGAAGCACTGAGAGAAAACCACTCCTGCAGAGCAGCAGAACTGGCCCAGAAGGATGTTCCACAGTGCAGCAAGTCAACTGGCAAGTCAGGGGATGATAAAGATATTTGAAATATGTGTTTTAGACGAGCAACTTGAAAATTTGTGAGAATGATTCTAGAACTGGCTCCTAAACTGTGTTTTTCTGGGGGAAATGGAGGAAAATAGGCCTGAATCAGGACTGTATTCCTCTTTCTTCCACTGAAGTTCTCTCTCCTCACTTTTTCCTTGTGCACTGTTACAAGAAAGACATCCAGTATCCAGAGACGTCTGACTAACGCTTGAGATGAGTATCTTTTAAATTAAACAGAACTCAGCCTGACCTGTCTCTGTCTTAAATTTCTTAACAGTATGAAATGTACCCTTTAAACCATCTTAGACCCGTGGTTCCCCCTTCTCCCCTTAATCTCAGGTATGATTAGTGCTCAATGGACCTTGAAAAGCACCTTTATATATAATGGCCACAGGTTGCTCTTGCCTAGATATGATCTCCAATTTTCTGTTTTCCCTGGAAACGAAACCCAAAATAGTGGGACACATACTTGGTTATTATGCTCATATATGCTCCATTTTTTTTCCACAACCACAGTCTTTGGTGAATGATTTAACACATATAACTTCTTCTAAACCAAAAACAATGGGCTGCTTTGTTCTGAGCAGCACTGATAACACGGTATCTCTTACACAGATACACCAGGGTATCAGGTGCCAAGGGGCTCTTTCCATGGAGGAGGACATCTGAATCCAGGACATTTATTCTGCATCTGAGGAGGTGCAGTGAGAGCAAGAGACAGGACTCTCACACTCACATTTTGCTCCACAAAAAAGCTCAGAATCCCTCAAAACATCAGTCAAAACTGTTCATGTGTCCTGTGTTATTTGCTGAAAAACAGGGATGAAAGTACCTAGTGGTTTAAGAAAATCAACCCAAGCAGGCAAAGACCCAAACTGTGATCCCAGCATCGTTCCTTGTGTGGAATAAAACCCTGTGGGTCAGACTTCAGATCAAAACCGTGTCGGTTGTGCCTGAGCCTCTCCTCACTGAGCGCGTGTTTCTAGGGAACAATCTCCAAATCCCACAGCCTTTCCCAGACCTTCCTGACTGCACTCACACTAGAAAATGAGAGAGGTGAAGCTGTCAGAGCTGGTAGGTGATCCTGGGGGATGAGATAAACAGTCATTACCTTTGCTAATGATGGAGAATCCCTGTGACGTGCTAATCACAAAGTAACAGCGCCCACATCCAGCGGCCTAATTAAATTTCCTAGGAACAGATTACAGTGGGATTATTGGTTTTCTCCATAATGGCATCAGATCTAATACAACCAGCCGAAGTTCAGGTGTATTTGCATTGCTAATGTGGCTGGGACTGATTTCTCTTCTATTGATGATAATGTTGCAGTAATGGCTGGAAATTCCGGTGGAGGCTGGGGCTGCACCACTCTCAGGAGTGGGAAAAGACAGGAAAAGTTCATCAAGCCCAGTGCTAAAAGGTGCCTGTATCAAATTTGGAGAGAGCAGTAACCATCTCCAGGGCCTCTGTCCAGGGCACTCAACCGGAAGACAAGTGTATTTTTTATTATTCTGTATCATGCACAGGCTTTAACATACAATCCCTGCTCACTTGGATTATGTCATTTTCAGCTATGCTAATTTTACTAGTAATTAGTATGCCCAGGGCTGGGTGCCATCTGTTTTCCACAGTTCCTATCACCTGAATATCTAAGGGCAGATTTAAAATATGAAAAAACCTCTGATGAGAGGTAAGTGCCTATAAAACACGGATTTTCACGCTCACCTTGCTATCAGCACATTCAAGGTGGTTGCTTTGATTCCCCTTCTCCCCCCAGCCCCTTCCCAAACACAGCCAGTGTGCTCTCCTTTTCTCCCTGGCCAAATCCTGAAAGGTGACTTAATGTGTGGAGGCTCCCCCTCAATCACTGTGTTTTAGGCTTCAGTACATGACTCAGTGGATAAATATTCAAAAACAGGGCAATTTTTTGGTGCTGTTTCACTGAGCAAGTTAAGGAGGGTGACCAGGCTGGGGAAATTTTGATTTCAGGCAATCAGCATGGAATGTGGCTGTGCAAAATGGAAGTGGTGAAAAATCACTGGCTGCACAACACACCCAGATTTGCTGAAATATATTTCCCAATTAGAGTAATTTGGATCCTCCACAACTGAAAGCTGTTTCAAGTCTTCTCTATTTTTAGATCATTACTGCTGTTTCAGAATGTTCTAATATTGCATGATTTAAGTCCTTGCAGCAATTACGCTGGTAGGCAAAAACTGCATGGAAAAATGAGTCAATTTAAAATGTGTCATTTGATAAAAACGAATGGAGAAAATAGAAAATATTCACCCACATGTAGTACCTTCTCAAAGGTAGGGAAGCAACCTGGAGAGATTAAGGAATCTAAAAGTCAAATAATTAATGGCTACAGTAGATTGAAAGGTGAAGTAATGGTTAAGAAATGAGAACTACAAACAGTAAGACAGTGAGAGAAACATGATGGGAAGCTGTGGAGAATGAGGTTCTTTCACTCTCTTCCAATCCTAGAGTCCCTTACACTTGATGGGATGCTCTCTTGTACTCAATTTTCCTTTTCTAAACACTCTCCTCATAAGGATAGCTGTCAGGTTTTGGGGATTTTTTAAACTCTTAGGTAAAATATTTAGAGAAAAATTCTACAGATCTCTCTGATGTTTGGTGATATTTTAAATAATAGTAGCTCAGTATCTGAAACCTCAGGCCTGAAATCTCAGTGTCTTCACCACTGGAAACAATGCTGTGAAAACTTAGTTTTGTGTCATAAATTCAGCGATAACCTTCAGTAATCCATTGACTGGGTGTTTCCATGTGTGAGTTTGTGTATAGATATTTACATTCTAATTCATATGGTGAGGGAAAAGTTCCTTTTTTTAATTGCTGATTGCTGATATTTGAGGTATGTGAAATATTTTTTTGCACTGCTGTTTTTAAAATAATTCTGAAATTGTTTACACATAAATTACTGATAAGGCCATGGATTCTATTTTCACTGCTCACTGAAAAATGTAAAAAATGTGAATCCAGCTTTTAGGGCTACCCACATTATCTGGCAAGAGACTAAAAAAAACCACAACTCCTCTCTTTTCTTCCCCAAACACATATGAGAAACAGGCCAAGGATGCTGTGGTACAGAGAATTGGACAGATGGGTCCTTATCTGTGCTGTACATCCCAGACCCTGAGTCCTGCTGTGGCTTTGATAATTTTTATTTCTGTGATTCCTAAAAAGCAAAGTCAGAACAATGAAATCTGCTTAAATAGAGGTTAAACTTTGATATTACTGAACTATGCAGAAAGCCCCCTCTGCAAGTAACTTAATTCTCCATATGGGATACAGCTAAGGCAGAATGAATCCTAGAAACCTTAAGAAGAATAGAGCAGGGGTTTTTAGAGGGGACCTGCCCCTGAACACACGGTGCTGTTTTGTCTGGAGATGAGCTCTGAGCTGCAGGAGGTGTGTTTGAAATGCTCCACCTGAGCTGGTTTGCCCCCTTAAGAAGAAAACCCCGAGTTTTGAGGGAATCCGAGCCCTGGTGCAGAGTACAAAGGTTGGGAAAGCTTCACTGTCGTCATTTTTGTTTCTATGCCCGACAACTGTACCCAATAAATCAGACATTTTTGCCTGTTGCACTCTTAATGTTCTGGGCTGAGACTCTTCAGCTCAGGTTGCAGACAGAAATGCTCAGGATGGGGCTGCTCAGACTCAGAATCATGGCTTGTGCTTGGGATGGAATGACGGATCTTTAACCCACTGGACACAGCATTTTACTCACTAGTTGTTAACTACTGCCATTAGTGTTTATAATATGAGTTTCCTGATTTCTATATTTTGATTTCTTTGTAGCTTTGTTACTCCCTGAGCCATCTCAGTGCCTTCAGCAGGTTTAGTCAGGAGGTAAAGTACTGTTTTTTAAGGGTAAATGTTTCAAGGACTGAGCCACTTCTTGTGTAAGTAACTTGGGGGCTGTGACTTAAAACTGTCAGTTGTTTGGTATTTATCATGGCAGGGACTGCAGTTACAACAGAAATAAATTCTCCCTTTCCACAAGTCTGTCAGTGATGAATAAACACAAATTACGAGCACCACACCTCACATAGTGCTTTATTTTTGCAAAACAGCTTTGGGGACAGAGCAGGTTTTTGCTGGAGTGGCAAATTTTTGGGCTCCTGCATTTTATCTGGCGTTGGTTGCTTTCCCAAGTCATTCCTATAAAATAAGATGAGGTCTAATGTTGTCTCAGAGGTGCTGAGCACCTGATGTGCAGCGCTCTGTGCTTTTCTGGAGATGGGTGACCCCTGACTTGCTGTTGTCCGCGGATTTTCTGCTCCGCGCCCTCCTGAACGCCTTCCTCCAGGTGTTTATCTGCAGATTTGTGAATAATCCAGGGATGCTGTGGGAGTCCTTGCACCTTGCAGGGCCGGGAGTGCAGCAGCAGCGCCAGCAGTGCCTCGCTGACAGATCGCTGCTCTGCTGATGCCAGCAGCTCACACCTATTCCCAACTCCCGATTTCCCCGGCCAGGGATTATCGAGGCTGAAAGAAACGTTTGCTCGATTTCTGCTTTTCTCAGGTTGTTTTCTCTTTGAGGACAATTTCCTAAACAATCTTGCTGCTCTTAATGAGCGAAGCCCGGAGTGTTTATTGTAACCTGCTTTGAACTGCTGGTGGCTCCAGAGGAGGGAGGGCTTCGAACAGAGCCTGTCTTGTGCCAAAAAGCGAGCTCTGGGCAGAGCAGGGCCGAGGTACAGGAGCAGGGCAGCGTTAATAAAAACACTGCAAATGAAACGTTAGCGCGGGGTGGTGAAAGAGCTCAATTTTATTTTGTTTTCACACATTAGGTTTTGCTTAAAGCAGACAAGTACCAGGGAGAGCGTTCTGAAAAGAGGCTTTGTATAGGAGCTGGGGCTCTATCCATCAGATTTGTCATTTCAGGAATGCAGCCAGATGTATTGACTTACTAGCAATTGCATCGGTGCCATCTGGCCTGCTGGAGGCTGCAGTAAAGATGGAAAAAACTGAACAGAAAGAAATGAAATTTGTTCATCACGCCATTACCCTAGCTGCTTATTTAAAGAGGGAAAAAATGTAACTCCTTGGCAGGGGGTATGCTGTTTGAAAATAAAATAGGAGGTCTTAAGGACCACAAGTTTCAAAACCGAGCGCTGATGTTTATATGCAGACTTGAAAGCTGGGCCTCACTGTTGTCATTTTGTGTATTTTTTTTTTTAATGGAAAAATGCTTTCAAATCCTACTGTTCCGAGTCACGGAACAAAAACCTCCCCGAGACCTCTGCCTGGTCCTCTGCAGCCTTTATCCTTGCTCACTCTCAGTCCTCTCCATGCCAGTTCAGCTGTCTGAATCGCCTCCTCCTCTCAGGAGCTGAGTTTGTAGGTGCTGTGCTTCCTATTGCTCTCCCAGGAACGCCTGCATAACTTTTGGATCATTTCTTTTCGCACTTACCAGCATCACTCTCTGAGCAGAGCTGCTGTTCCTTGTACAGCAGTGGTAACTATGCATCCCTTAATACTGAAACTCCTGAATGTACTTCATTTAATTAATAATTCAAATAAATCCTGGTTTCAAGTGTTTCCTTGCATTTCATTTAGAAAAAATATTTTTCTAATATTTTTAGGATCAGGGCTGGTGTAAACATTTATTGACACAATAAGAACTTTTTCAGTACAGAAATGCATTATGGCTGTGGGGTAAGAAATGTTCACCAGCCTTACTGGGGTATAATTTTAAAGATGTCTTTATTCATATTTAATTCTACAATTACTCTTCCTGAATCAATGCCATCTTCTTGGGAAATTATTCCATTCATTTCACGGAACAAAACTATGGGTCTGAACCACCTCTCACCAGAGCTAATGGAAGCTGGACTGACTCCTATAAGAGCCCATGAAACAATCCCTAGGTATTTTCAAATTTCAAGCTTTTTTGAAGGACAGAAGAAAGATTTAATTACTAAAAAGTAATTATATATAGTTTTATATATAGTTTTCAGTACTCTCTTGCAGACATACTAGTTCATTTACTGTCGCAATAAAAGTTGTTTACAACTACTGACAAAAATGATGAAACAAAGGACCAGAGTCTTTTTTTAAAAAGAAATATTTTTCAGTTCTTCTCTGTTCTCTTCACTTCTTTTGTTTTTGCCATTTAAGATAGAAAGCTCTCGAGGGCAGGGAAGTGGAACTTTGTAAAATGCTGAACTACTTGTGGGTGAAGTCAGTGTTTTAGCACTCCCAAGCACATGTGTTAGAAGAATACATGATAGTTTTAGGATTTCTACAACCATGAAACCTCCACTATAGCACTGCCAGGGTCTTCACTCTGGGTTTTTTTTTTTCCAACAAGATGAGAAAAGCTGGCACCAATACTGGAAAAGTCAACAGTGACTAAATACCCTTAAAAGAAGATGTAATGTTCTTACTCATACGAAGTCATGGAGCTGTGTGAAAAAAAGACCCAATTCAGCCCTCATTAAAGGTCAGGATAAAGATTTCTGTCCACTCCAGTTTGAAATCTTGTCCCTTCCAAGAGAACAGGGAGCAGCATCACCTGGGCAGGAGCACGAGCTGGTGCCACACTGCTCTCGTGGAAAGCCCCGAGCTCGCTCAAAGGTGCTCCTAAGTGGGACTGGGCTGAAAAATCCCCAGTGCCTGGACCAGCTCAAGGAAACTCCATCTGAGTCTGGGAGAGTGCCTGTGATGCCTGTGACAGCCCCTGCTCGTGTTTTGTGCTGATAACAACCCATCTCCCTGCAGTAGGACAGAACCGAGCCCATACAGAGGATTTGGGATTGCCCTGAGCAGCTGCTGCTTCTGAATGTCTGCTGAGGAGCATGGAGAGGGTTTGTTGCCACTTAGGCTTTAGCAATTTGCAATGTTCTGAAATTATTTTAAATAAGGTTGAGAGCTTTTACTCCCCCCAGATAAAATCAGTGTCTCTGGTAGCAATGTCTGGATTATTCCCCTCAAGGATTAATTAAAGGGCTTAATCTCTGGGCCTTTTATTTTGTAAATTCAGAATGTTGACATTATTATTGTTAGCAGCAATCTCATGATCCCAAGCAGGAAGGAGGGAGGGCTCAAGCATATGACACATAGGACAAAGTGCTCCTCTGGCCAGGAACCGCACACTGAGCGGAACAGCGAGGGGACACAACATTCTGGGAAAAGGAAAACATTGCCACTTCTCTGCAGGGAGCCTCTGCCCGTGCAGAGGCTGCCACCAGACATTGGCAGCCCAGCCAGGAACAGAAACACTCCCAAAAACTGTGGTTAAGTTTTGAGGGAAAGAGGGCAGAGCGTAAGCTTGAAGGTTTAAAGAAAAAATTGGAAGGGTGGCAGGAGGAGCTGTCAGATTTGCATTGCAGAAGAGGTTGCAAAGACTAGAAGTAAGAAGAATAAACAAATTAACAAACAATGCTAAATAAATACAGGCAAGCAAATATGTTGCCGAGAACAGTGTGAAGTGTTAAGTCTTCCACTATTTTTATCATTCATTGAAGATATCTTATATGTTAGCTCCTGCACAAATGGAAACACCTTCTCTGTGTTTTTTAGCAGTATAGCATCCATAAGATATAGTGAGAGCTGTAAAAAGGGTACAGGAAGGCAGGAAAACTTTTATTCCTTATTGTCTAGAGTGGTTTATTGTTTGATTTCTTTTTTAGTGCACTTTTAATACCCAGTAAGAGAGGGTGAGAGTTGCTGGTGCTCAGAAGGCACAGATCCCATCTTATCTGGTGAGTTAGGTGAGATTTTAGGCTTGCAAAAGTTCACTGTACACCAGAAAATTTAAGAGAAGATCACGTGGAAAAATCCCTCTAGAAAGATCTAGAAGACCTGGAGCAGCGTACGTCCATAAGTAAATATTTAAACCAAAGAGTGTTTTAGTAGCCTTGGACCACTCTGAAATCAGTGGGTATTTTCTCCATGTCTATGAGACCAGTAGTTTGTCAGTCTGCTCTTCGTTAACGTGAACAGGCTAGTGGTAGTGACAGAGGCAGTGACAAAAGGTGCATTTATGGTAAATAATGGACTGACAAAGGGGAGAACTGTGCAAGGGACAACTTTCGTGTGTACTTTTTGGTGATGCATGATCTACCCTTACTCCACAGGTCTTTTATCATCTCTACATGAAAGAAACATGGACTTGATAGCTCTGTCTTTGTAGCCTGCTCTGCAGTACTCCCCAGTGGGCTGATAATAATATGTAACCAACCACCTTTAGGCCGTTGTCGGGTCAAATTGGAAAAAATAGAGTAGATTCCAAAACTTAAAACCCCTGCATAGATGGCATGAGAAAAAAGAAAGTGTAAGTCCAGGGAAAATCCTAGAGGTGGCCAGCAGGTTTGGTGGAAACCTGAGGGGGATTGAATGCCTCATTCAAAGAGGGTTTCCACACAGACTTGCTGACAGCCTGCACTATTTCTGCTTTTCCTGTTGGCAGTCTGCACTTTCAGGGAGAATCCTGCTGCCTGTGGAGGTATGTCCAAGTCAGAAACTTTAAACCATTGTGCAGAGGAAGATAAAACAAAACTCAGCTGGTTTATTTCTGAAACTCCCCTGGAAATGCATCCCATGGGGTCAGTGAGGAGAAGGCCCTGGTGCCACTCTGCTCTTTGTGAAAATTACACCACGACTTCAGCTCACCAAGACTTTGTTCCATGGGGGAATGAAGATGCAGTCCTTGATAAAATTTTTTCCAAGTCCAGATCTCCAAGATGAAACATTCACTTTGTGTATCAGGATTAAAATTAATAATTCACAGCCTAATGAGAAATCAATCGAAGATCTGTCGCTCCTGCCAAAAGCAGGCCCCTGTAGGAGAAATGGCTGCTACTGTCTTTCTCCTTGCTGAAGTTCAAGTTTCTATGCTATTAAATGGTTTACTGTGCTTAGGTGAAGTACTCAATTTATTTTTTTAAAGATGTTGTTGCTTCTTTTTTTTTTTCAATTAACTGACCACTCTGCTAAGTGCATTTAATGTTCCCTGACAGTAGTACTTTGAATTTCAGGAAATCAAGTTACTCTTATTCTTATGCTATTCTTTTTCCCCACTCCAGAATGCTTGTATTAAGCACAAAGGTGACCTGGATTTTGCAATTAAAAGGAAAGTAATTTGATGATGCACACACAGAGCAGTGGGGCACGTGTGTGTGCACATAAACACCCGAGTATCACATGGAAGCTCTTAATGAAACCCTTATGATATGAATAATGCTCAGGTTACAAATGCTACAGCTTATCTGGTATGTGTGGTAGGTGATAATAACTCTGCAATTCAGTCAGGGCAGCAAAGCAATTTTAGTAAACATAATACTTGAAAGCAATTTTCAGATTATTCCCTGATTTCTAGTGCACAGCAATCTCCAGAACAGCTGGATTATTTTTCAGATCCCATTTCCAGGTTGTGTTGGTGGATTTTAACCATTAGTGCCACATTGCTTGCCACCTCAAACCCCTCAGTTTCAGTATGTGATACTTTAGAGGGTTGTAGTGACAAGGTTCTTGTTTTCTGAGCAAACCCTCAAGCAGAGTTCTCCTGACACTGGAAACAGAAACTTGACATGGAAAACAGGGACAGGTCAATTATGGCATGGATTCAAATGCAGCTCCTCTGCCCTGAAAGCCTTTAAGGATTTTCTGAATTACAAGAAAACTTCTGAACATGCAAATGGGCTGCTGTTGAGGTCAGTGCAAAACTTGCCCACTCCTGTTTGGCCTTTCCTCCTAAAATTTAAAGCTCCCTGGAAGATGGAGAAATTGCATCTTTCCTACCAATCATGATACAGGTTTCCCCACATTTGTGCTACTACCTTTTCCAAAGGTTGATATACAGTTAAGGAGAAGAATGATGTCCCTGCGTCACTTTACTTTCTCTATCCTCTGTGCAGTTTTTTGCTCATAGGCAGGGAATAATTGTCCTTAATCCCTAAGTGTGGTGAGGAGTGCTGCTCAGCTCTTCCCTCCTGCTCAGGTACCCACAGGGACAGCCCAGCCTCCCACCAGTGCAGTTACAGTGTTGAACATGAGCAGAAGAGTATCAATAGCAGTCTAAAATGCACAGTTTTACCATCCTGACATAAAGGCCTTACACTATCGAAATTCTTCTTTAACCGTGCCAGGAAAATAATTGAAAGCATATTTAGCTGTATGGATGTAGGAACCTACAGGAATTTCGTTGGTCTTGTGGTTAGCTAAGGAAAGATGTGGAGAGACATTTAAGCCAAGAGTTTCTACAAGCTATATATTCATGTTCCTGAAATTTGAGAGAATACATTTGACAGCACACTCACTTTAAAAACTGGGTATGAGGTTCTTTAGGATTGTTCTTGTGTGACTTTGTGCCTTTGTCTGCCTCAGTAATGTTTTTGGAGAGAGAATTTTGGTCACTGTTCAGGGTTTGTTCAGGGAAGGCAAGTCATACCTATTCAGGGTTGATACATTTCTAACTTGACCACAATTAAATGCTTTTCAGGTAATCTTTCAGCTTAGCTGAGCTCTTTTTTTGCCAAGCAGAACCTCTCTGAATGTTGCAGTTGAAGCAAACTTTCCGTTCAGATCAAAGTGTATAGGCTGGCTCTGTGTTATCACCTGACAGCATTATCGTTGGGAATATTAAGCTGTCAGCAGCAGATCTGAAGGAATCACTTTCCCAGTCTGCAGTGAATTATAGAGGATGGGAATCTATCACACATAAAAGTCTCTCCATTTTCTATGACTGTATCTAATTCTAATAGTTTCAGTCTGACCTCAGACTGGATTTTTCTCTTGTTTTAAATCATGATCAAGAGACCTTCTAGGAGCTTAGCTACAAGATTTGTAGCCATTCAGCACATTTGCGTGTGTATTTATGTTGTTTTTAGGATGTATTTTAATCTGCATGTGCCAAGCCTGTGTGTGGAGCCAGTGATGTCTTTCTGCTGAAAAACTCTCCCCTGCTCTGTTCTGTTTCTCTCCCTTTCCTGTTGCATTCCTGATTAATATGTTGTTTGCGTGGCTTTGTGCTAACACACACATCATGTGGGACTGAGTGTGGGTCAGTGTCAAGTGGGACAGGATTAGGATGTGGGAGGTTGCTGGCATTAATGCTTAGCAAGTAGGATTAGGATACAGCTGTAATTGAACAGTTCAACTAACCTGGGATTCATCAAGAGATTTGCAAAAGCACATTATAGTGGTCAATGAAAGGAAGTTTTAAACTATCAAGGCAGCATGGTTTAGCAAAGCTCCAATTGCAGACAGGCCGGGTTAAGCACTTCTCTCGTCTTGCATGGACAAATGTGAGATTCTTTGCTGGTTTTGGCATCTCTGTTTGTGTTTCTGAATGTTCAGAGATAGTGGGACAATGAGAAGTGAAAAAGGGTTTTGTCTAAGGGAGTTCAAAAAATGGCAAAGATACCATAGTGTTTAATGCAATCTCATTAGAGACACATAATCTGAATTTGAAGGGAGTTGGAAGTGATAAAAAAGGTAAAAAAAAAAATTCAAAGGACTTTTAAAGAATGAGTCCAGCAATTCACTATCTGCAGCTACAAAATTTCATGTATTTGTCCAATCCTGACATTTTTTGGACTAAGGAGGTAACACTGGCCAGGGCAGGTATCTCAAAATGTACCCGTGGAACACAGGTTTTGTGGTTGTCCTCTGTCCTCTGATGTGTGAGACTGCACTGTAGAGAGGGTCCTCTTAGCCTTGACAGGCCACCCCAGAACTGGAATGGGGGATACTGCTGAAAAGCCCACAGTGCTGATAAATCCCTAAAAATTCCACCCTGTTTTCACCGAAATCTGCATTCCAGCCCCCATGCCATTGGCACATGTTAGTACAGAGAGAGCAGCTCTGTTGTGTAATGTGTCTTGGCTGTGCTCAAGTTTTAAATATTTTTTTTAAAATGGGTGCAAAATAATAGCTTTTGATGACATCATAGCTGTGGCTGAGATTAACCCTGCTCCCCTGTGGGGTGTTGGTGGGATTTTTGCTCCATCAGCTCCAGGGATGTGGATATTTGTGCTGTGCTGGCAGCAGGCCAGGTCCTATGATTGTTTTATTGGGTGTCCACTGTTATTAAGCCCCTCTGTGTTTTTTCCCCTTTCGCTTTTTACTTCTGAACTGCTTTTCTGTAACCAATTTGCATTACTTTATGTTAAATTTCACGTGCCATGTGTCAGCTGAATTACACAACAGATCTAAAGATTCGAAGTCCTTTGAATTCTTCTTGGTGGCTATGCTATATTTACTATTCACTCACTCGTGTGTGATCAAGGAATTTAACAAGTTTTCAACTGTTTTTCATGTGTGAGGACATCTATGCACAGTATAGATTAAAAAAAACCTGTAAAGCTCCAAAAAGGGAACATTTAGGGATAACTGGCAATACAATTTATACCCTGCTTTATAACAATCCTCTTGTGTTCTGGCCTTTATGTGCATTCAGCAATTGCATTATTCTGCTGATTTATGAGGACAAAAAAGTCCATTCTTTATGTCTGTGAAATGCATAGCAGAGAGAAGTCTTGATGCTGTCTCAGGAGAGCCAGAGGGGCACTGAAATATACAGATCATTAATAAATTATCATCGTAATAATGTCAAGTTGCTACACACCAGTCTCCATGAAATCCAGAATGGGCTTGAGGTTGTAAAAATATGTATCTTTTCTTAAAGCCTCCAAATACTTCTGCTGTGGTTTATATTATAATTTAGCCATGCCGATGCATTTCTATGGCTCAGTAAAAATAATATAATGATGTGGGCTGTGTCCCAGTCCCAGAAAGTTTGAATTTCTAAAGATTCAGCAATATCACCAAATCTGACATCTTACTTTTCATCAGTTCTCTGGAGTCCTGCATGGGCCACCCATGAAGTTGCCCAAATTTTTGTCTGAGGTTTTTCTGAGCTGCTTTTTCTTGGGAGTAAAATAGGTGTGTTGAGTATGATTCCCATCTTTATTTTTGATGTGTTTCTCTAAATCAGAGACAACAGAGAGAGCCATGAACAACTTTCTCCTGCTCTTCCGTCCAGCTGAAGTCAGCAGAGTAAAGATGGTGCAAGGAGGGTTGGAGTCAGGCTCTCAGTCACGATAAATTTCCTTATGCTGGTGGCAGTATGCTCAGAATGCTTTGAAGTGCTGGTTTGTCAGAGTTCACAACAGTTCATTTCAGCTCCAAATAAAATATTATCTGACTTTGCTGGCTTTGCAGCATCAGGCGAGGTAACAGTAGAGCTGTTCTAAGTCATTTTACGAATCCAGTTCTCTTACACTGGTTTCTTTATTGGAACTCGTACAGAGCTTTCTTTAAACACAGCTTTGCACCGAAGAAAAACAAAAGAGTGTTTATACAAGACAATAGGGCAGACATCATTTGCTGGATAGGGTTGATTTTGAGTTTATGCAGCTAAGACAAAGGGAAATGAACACCCCCATGTGGTATAACCTCTGCAAGAGTGTAGCTTTGTTATTTTAGGGCTTGAAACACCATACCTTTTAAAGTCTGAATTGTTGAGGAATATACTCTACAACATGTACTTTGTTCAGCAGAACACAAGCACAATAGTTTCCTTATGGCTTTTAATTCAGAATACACTTAGAGGAAGACAACGTCCACCTTTTCTGATGCAGTTTGCAACGTAACATAAATGTCATTCATCTCAGTTCTGAGGCTTAAAGAACTTTCAGCAGCCGATTTTTTTAATACTTTTTTTTTTTTTAGGTCTAGCAATGTCATCGCTAAGGCTTAAAATAAGCCCAGTTGCTGAATAGAATCCCTTAAACATTCAGTCTTTAATTCTGATGTCTCCATCTTTTTTCCTTCTCATTGTGTTCTGTGTGAAATTCTGAGTGAAATAGTCCCTTGAGGCTCTTCCCAAGCTGATGAAGCTGTGTGTAAGAAAGGGTGAGGACAGCAAGGAATTTCAGGACCTGTGCACACGGAGGGATCCAAGAGATTGCAGCTTTTCCACTTTTATCTTACAACTCCACATTGCTTTGGGGTGAATAAATAATGTTCTAAGGTAGTTGGTTAAAGCATAGAAAAGAGTAAAATAAGCTGTTTATTAGTAAGATAAAAAGAAAATTTTCCCTTAATACATTAGTGGCCACAAAAAATATATCTGACTCCAAAGTTCTGTATATGAGACCATCATGCAGCCCCACAAAACTGACCTCAGTACAACACTAATATGAAGCTACAGTAAATCCAAGGAAAGGTGCACAGTGTCTGCACGATTAAGAATTTATTTTCCATATTTTTATGTCTTTTGTCCTGCAGGTCATCATAATATTGTCCTGAATGTTTTTTCCGCACAGAGGGTCAGGTATGTCTTCATGTGTAACTCAGGAACTGACATCCAGGTCTGAGAGGGTTTGTTGGCCTTGTCTGAGTTCAGAACCAACTTCATAAATCATATTTGAGCTAGCAATGCTGTCCCTTCCCACACAAGTAACAGATTTTCTGATGTGAAACCTCTCAGAATCTGAATAGGCAAATGGAAACTCAGAGAGGTCAGCTCGTCCCAGAGCAGTGAGCTACTGCAAACCAGTCCTGACAGAGTTTTGCCTAATTTCTTATTGAAAAAAAAAAAAAAAAGGGGGGGAAAAGGGACTGTTTTATAATAAGGGTCTCACAGCATCTCTCAGCGGTTCAACTGCTAATAGGTAACTACAAGTGTTTGAACTGAAATATGTGCAGAGAGGGCACATTTTTCCATTAGTATGTTGAGTTTTCTCAGAAAAAATTTCAGGTTCTGCAAATCCACCTCACAAATCAACTTCAGATGGACTATTTATTACCAAGAATTTGCAGACTTGAATATGTAGAAGACATGACTGCTTTCTAAAGAGCAAAAGAGTAATGCCTCAGTTGTTCTCCTAAGGGCTGAATGCTCAAACCTTACTTGCCTCAGCTGCCTCCCGAAGCAGCTACAGCAAGGCTTTTTTTAGTGAGCTAGAGACTGAAGGTTTCATTTTGAGAACTTCAAACAAAGTATAAATCAAGATAGTTCAGTGATAAAAAAGCTTGGCTGGGGACTTCTATTGGCTTTTCGTTATGAAATACAACATGAGTGGTTCGGTTGTTTTTTTGGGGTTTTTTTAATGGGCACAAATGTTACTTTTCAGTGGCTGTCAGAAATGGCCTGTTTCAGCTTCTTGTACAATTGACCATTGTGATAAGTCAGTGAGTTTGCTCTTTTTATCCACTAGAGTGAATAAACACTGGGATTTCGTTCATCTTTTAAATCCATTATATGGTATTTCCCAGGGGACGTAAGCTTTGTATTTACTTGTGTGGCAACTCTCTGAAATATGGCATTTTGAATCATCACCTTCTTCCCAAAGAAGCATTTCCAACAAACCAAGAGTTTGGCTTTATACATACATTTCAAGGGCTAAAAAAATTCCTTAATGTGAAGACACACTGTAAGTTTAATTAGATACAGGGCTACTGCACGATTAGATCAGTAGTCTGTTTATATCAGCAATGCTTTCCAGAAAAAGTTTTGACAACCAGCTGCTGAAAATACCTTCAGAAATCCCCCAATGAAAACCAGCAGGAAAAAAAATCCCCAAGACTAATTCACACAGAAGTAAAGAAGGAGTAGCTGAAGACCCTATCTCAGCTTAGGTTAATGCTGGCCTCTCTGTGGAATAATTTCTTTTGATGTTCTAAGGGAACTGTCTTGATGTTTTATATACTTGTTATTTTTTATGTCTTTAAAGCTGCCACAGAGATTTGAGTGTGAAATATTTTTTCAATTTGTGACAGACCCTGGATGAGGACTGTACAAAAAAGAGATTTCAAAGAGACCCCATTACAGTATTTCCAGGTGTGACGGGTATTTTTTTGGTAAAGTCTTGAAAAAGTTGTACCAAGTCAAAAAGAGAAAGGAGGTGCCACAAAAAAGGAAATACTTCATGAGGAACTACCAAATTCAAGTACAGAGATGCTGTCCTGGTGTTTATAAACATTATCAACATGCCACAAAACTGACAGACAAACTCTTCTGCATTATCGGTACCACCAGTGCCTGAGTCATTTATTCGCCATTGATGAAGTTAGTGCTAATTTTATGTTTTAATGCACTGGCATGAGAACCTAATCAGCCATTGCTTGAACAAACAACTGCAGTAACTATTGAGGTAGGAGAAAAAAATCAAACTAGGCCAGTGCATTTCTAGTTCAAATATTATCTGTATTTAACCTGTCTCTACATGGGTTAGAATTTCATATTATTCTCTCAAGACTTTCATTCTTGTTTTCCTAAATAATTATGTGGACTACCTGACTTCGTGCTTGGCCATCAAACTTGCTGAGTTAGGAACACTGAGGAAAGGTTAATGTGCTGTCCTGCTGTTGATTATGTCAGAATGGGCTAGGTCTGTGAAATAGAAATATCCAGGATGCCAAAGCAAACATTTTGATTCCCTTGAACTCATCAGCAAAAGTTTATTTTAGATGTGATGGGATGCAAGTTATTACTTGGAATAGATGGATAGATTAGGATGGATGGAATTCATGCACGTGGCAGGTCAGTATCTATTGGAACTTAATATTTCCTTACTGAAAGCTCAAAAATGGCTTAATTTATGAATACATTCTTGGATACCAATATTCTGTTTGATATTTCATCACTCAGAGGTATAATTTCTTTTCTTTCAGTTCTTTCTGAGTTTCGATCTTGAACGGAAATAAGGTAAATCTATTAACTGGCTCATATTTCATGCTAAAAGGGGAATGACAGCCATAATTCAGCATGAACAGCACATGGGAGCATGAACACCATGTAGAACTTCACATAACTTCTGGAGCCTAAAGGTAAAACATGAGCAACCCATCAGAATCCGAGGAAATTCTGGTGCATTTTTGTTTCTCTTAGTTACCAGCGAGCTGCCATTGAGCCTCAATTAAACTGCCAGAGTAGTGAGATAATAACAGCAGGAAATTCTTGAAAGATAAATTCAGGATGGTAGCTACAACTGGACTTCTCTGAACTGGTTACCGTTCTAATTGTGTTGTGAAGCACACTTACAGTAATGCTGACAAACTTAAATGTTATTAAAAACTTGTAGTGGAAGAAAACCTCTTATGTCACTTCACTCCCAAGCCATTCCCAATACATTCACTCTCAAACTTTGTTTGTAGCTTGCAGGGGACAAGGTTTATTCGAGCTGGTTGTGTTTTGAATTCCTCCTGCCTCCCAGTGCAGAATGTGCTCCACAAGTCCTCGTGTCACTCTGCCTGGCCATTCCTCCTGCTGCCGTGCCAGGGTTTATCAGCACTCGCTCCTGGACAGTGTTAATGGGGCAGTCACTTCCTCTCTGCCAAACAGCCCGAACATTCACCAGACTTCCCTGCATGTTGCAGAGCAAGTCAAGTGTCATTACCTGAAATCTTAAAAAAAATTAAAAACCGAAAAATGTTAATCCTGTTTATAGAAGGAATTTTGATGCTGAACACCCTTTTGAAAGATTAATGCAAGGAAAAGTTGTCGTTTTGGATATCTTAGCAGAATTTCAGCTGAGTGATGCTTCACAATACACAGGTTTTTAAAAAAATTCTTATGGAAGCAAGCTCTTCATTTTCTCCTTTTACTACCAAAACACCTCTATTTTAAATGGAAATTAAAGCCAATCTAACAGATGATGGGAGGGTGAAACCAGTGATGTGTCACTACCCAGTACTGTGTCAGAAAATAGTGTGGTGTAGTGGAAACAGACAATTCTCAAACACAAGCACAGTTCCCAAGTTATCTCTTCTTTTTTGTAACACACAAAACATGTTTTATTAAGGAGCCACATGGGAAAAGGTGGGAACCATTAAACCTTAAAATGACTGCCAAGGCAGACAGAAGTGTTTATATATGTGCAATTGAAAATCTGGGAAGAAAAAAGTTTTTTTGGGGAATCCTGGGAAACTGAAATAGTTGTAGAAATTTTGTTGAAGATAAACGTTTTTACCTCAACGAATTTCTTAGCGATTGGTGAAGAGATGCTGATGTTTACCTTTGGAAAACTACCACTGTGCTGCCAACTACACCAGTCAGAGAAGCATTCCAAGTATTACATATTTTTATTCACTTAGGCTTGACTCCATGCAAGAAAATAATTCCCACTGCTCACAGATGAAGGGAGAGGTTCTAAGTCAGAGCCTCCCAATATTGGTGATAGTGAATCAGGCCAATTCAAAGCCCAGGCACAGAGGATTCCCAACTTTTCTCTTGATATTGGACAGAATATTGATAACTGAGAACATTTTTTGGGTGAAGTAACCTTGTGGCAGAACCACCTCCACCATGTGGAGAGCAAGAGAGGCCAAAATCCTAAACGGGAGGTAGATAACTCTTCTGTGACCATGGCATTTTTTCCAAAGATGGATTGAAATGGAATTTTGATCTGTGGGTATATTCAGAGGGGAATGTTATTCTAATAAGAATTTTTAGAGTGGATCCTTTCCCCTGGGTTTGGACTGGAAAACCCATCTGAGGCCAAAGAAAGCTTCATCATGGAAGTTTTGTGAAAACCAATCTTCCTCATAAAAATGTTCTATCTCCCCAAATCTGCATCTCATAATTTTTTTCGCTCTGTCTTGGAAAGCCCAGTACCTACAAGGTCCTTCCTTCACGGATTCAGCAGTTATTATATCTGAGGGAATGAGAAGAAAGAATAAGTTTCTGTATAACTGGAATTTATGGCAGCTTCTGTGTATTTTCAGGGTAGGCAGGGAAGCAGCCACCAGCCAGAGCTTGCAACACTGAAGGATTCCACCAGCAAGCTGAAGCTTAGACATGCAGAGCTTCCAAATCATTTCTGAAGCACGGGGAGGGATAAAAAAGAGAATTATTTTGCATCTCCCGACCTTCAGTACCCCTGTTTTGCCACCTCATTGGCAATTTTGGCTAACAATGCACTGCTATTCTTTTCCCAGTTCAACCAGTCCTCACCAGCCCCCCGGGGAGGAGGGAACCTGGTCTCTGAGAGCTTCCACTGAGCAGAGAACCCAGCTCGGGAGCTCTGGGTTTGGCACCAACTCTGAACTGAAAAAGAGTGTGGCTTTTAGGTGACCCAAGGGACACAGGCAGCTTTACACTGCTCTGACCTGCAGTCAAAGGGGGCACTTCTGAATCTGTGGACTCAGAAACCAGGATTTTCGAAGGAAATTAAGAAATGTCTCCACAACAAGTTAATGCTTATAGCGAAACATCAGAGAAGCGGAAATTCAGTGCTCATTAGGCACTACATTTTCTTCAGCCTCCATGTAGAAGCTCTCAGCTTTAAAGAATAAAAAGAACCAAATTTATTATTCTTCACTACACAGTAGCATCTGGTTTGCTGTGATTTACAACCAGTTGTTGGTTTATTCATTTGTGTTTCTATTTTTTTTTTTTTTGTGAGTAAAATGGGAGTTTAGCCTATTAAACAGCTGATGTCTGATAAACCTTCTGAGTCCACTGAAATATTCAGGGGTCTAAAACTCTATAAAGTGACAGTGTTTCCAAGTAAATATAGATAATTATTTCTCAATATTTCCTATAAAATTGAGCAATGAAGCAATAGATTTTGCTACATTGCAGCCTCAAGGTAAAATGACATCTCAGTAGCTAATTAGCTTCAGCTCTTCTGGCACTTGACTTAGAATTGTGTTTCAGTGTGAGATTTTATGGAGAGCTATGTACAGCAAAGAGGCATAATATCAACATGTCCTTATATCCTTTCTTCAGATGAAAGGTACTTCTGAAAAGGAAAACCTCACTCATGTCTTGAAACGAATGCAGGCTCTGAGGTTAATATATTAGAAATTCAATCTACTCACATCCTTCAGTGTCACACTCCCTGTGGTAGCAGCTCTTGAGAGTGGGTGAAGCCTGGATGGCCACTGAAACTTCGGGTGTGCAGAGCACCAGATTTGAGCAGAGCCTACTGAAGCACAGATCAAAAGGCACCGTCAGAACTGAGATTAAGCCTCATTCCCCCAGGGAGCTGAGAAAATGGAGGAAAAATGAGGAGCTGTAGGGGTATTTCTTTAGTGATATTCTTGAAGGAGATGAGTATCATCTGCAGAATTAGCTGGATGTGGATGGAATGACCGACTAAGCCAAGTCTCCTTTCTCTTTCCAAAGCCTGGGAAACTAACACAAAACAATCCTTTAAAATGCGGTTTTATGACCAGACAAACGTTAAAGTGTGGAAAATGTATCAGTGCAGGCACATCTACTTGCTTGCCCTTTGTTGCAGTGGCTGATGATAACTTGCCTCCTTCCCAACAGAGTACAAGAAAAAAACAAACACAAAAAGTTCAGTCAAAGGAAAAGTTGTCTCACCAAATATTTTTCACTTTGTGCAAGGAGCCTGCAGGATTCAGTTTGAGTTTAGCACGACTAATTCCTCTTGAATTTAGTGCTGCTTTTTCACTGACTATAAGCTACAGAGGTGGTAGGAAACTCCAGGCACTCCATGCACAATCCCAAGTGAAATCCAGGCTCTTTGCCTGTTTGACCTCAGCTGCTGGGATCAGGTTTGATGTTTTGCATATCCCACTCTGGTCTTCGAAGATTTTTTTTCTTACCATGCAAACAATAAAGTTAAAGAAGTTCATAACGAGGTAATGAAATTGCATGCAGCAGAGATTAAATGGATACCTTGGTTTCCCTATTGTCTATTTCCCAAAAGATGTTGGGGGTTTTCGTGACCCTTTGCCTCTTTGTTATATGTTTGTTTTGGTGCTATGAGGCATCATGGTCTCACAAGGGACTTCAGTAGGTCTCTCTTGAAAATACAATACAGCAGAGGGGAAACAGTCTTGGAGGTTTATATTGGATATTAATAAAATTCTTTTCCCTGAAAGGGTTATCAAGCATTGAAACAGGCTGCTCAGGGCAGTGATGGAGTCCCCATCCCTGGAAGGATTTAAAAGCCTTGTAGATGTGGCATTTGGGGATGTGGTTTAGTGGTGGGCATGGTAGTGCTAGGATAATTGTTGGACTTGATAATTTTAGAGGTCTTTTCCAACCTAAAAGACTCTATGACTCCATCATTGCGTTTTATTTTTCACATGTTCATAACCTTGCTGTGAACATATTTGTTTTTGGAGATACCATGAAAAACCAGGCATCTGTTTATAGGGGTCCCTTATAAAGGGCATTTTTTAGGTGCTTGTCCAACTGCTCCGAAGCCTAAAGTGGGCTAAAATTGAATAGTGGAGTGAAACGCAATCACAGAATTATTGTCACCATCTAGGTGAAACTCACATCCTTGCTGAAAATGTTACTGGAGCGAGTCATCAGGTGGTGACACATCTCCTGCTAGTGACAGAAGCATTTCCTTGGTTGGGTTTTCTATTCATACCAGAGACATGTGTTGGCAGAGTTTGGCAGGGTTTAGAGGAAGTCTGTGAAAAGTACATAAGAAACTCTTACCTGTAAATGTTGGGAAGACCTCTCCCCTCTCAGATTTGTGCCTGTGCATGACCCAGAACCCACTGAGGTGCGCTTTGATCTTCACCTGCTGCGCTTACTCACGAAATGCACTTTAGAGCAAACCCTTGCAAGCTGCTGCTTGAATGTGACGGATGTCACCCTGCAAGAAAAGACAAAAATCCCTTAATGTATGTTTTTCTCATGTATTCTGGCAGCAGATTGAATGGTAGCACCCCTGTGAGTCAACTCTTAGCAGCATTAAGGTTTGAGAGAAGCTGGGTTTGTACCTTGGAGCTATTTCCTCGAGTCTCAGTGAATTTTCTCTTCAATTTTTTTTAAGTAGAAAAAGCAAACGTGTACAAAGGACCAAATAGTTTAGTAGTTAATCATTCATTCCTGACTGGGGTCATGCCAGATTTTGATATTTTCAGTCTGGTAATCACAGCCTGAACCCTTACCCTTTTTTACATATATCACTGCATGCAAGCAGCTTGTAGTCCTGAGCAGTTCATGTCACAATACCTGCTTCTCTTGCAGTGGTTTAAGAGCTTTTGCTTCTTTGTAAGCTGTTGCTGAAAGTTTTCAAGGAACGATTTTTAGACAATAGATTGTTTTCAGGATGATGCTACTTTGAGAAGGTCATGCTGTTGCCAAGTCCCTGGCTGAGCACAAAACGTGCTGGTGTGTGATCTGCAGGCACCAAGCAGAGGGAAAATCAGATAATCTGAGGGATGCTTGGGAGTAGTGCTTGAGGGAGCAAGATGTGCCAAAATCTCATTACTGGAGACTGCTGTTTCACATCAGGTGTGCTGCTGTCACTCCCTCAGAACAAGCCCCGTGTCAGCCCCAAAGGCAGTGGTCGGCCCTTGCTAGGTCGCTGCTCGGGATGGTCTTGGATGAGGAGGAAAAGGCTCCTGGAAATGTCTTCCTGGCACAGACATCCCTCACTCCAGCACTGCAGACATGGCCAGATTTCTTAAATTTCAAATCTCTGAGTAGTTATTGATGCAATATTGATGTTTCCTGGCTCAGTGGCTTGAGGCCTCGGGCAGCAGAAGTGTGCCCCTGACCCCTGGGAAGCTTCCATCAGAAGCTTTGCAGAGCCCTGTACAGTGAATTATTTTTGAAGTTTGGGAACAGACCCTAGTGCTTGGAAAAGCTCTTTTTTTAAAAATGCAGTTACTATAAACCAAAGGTTATACCAGTCTGCCACTATAGCCCTGAGATCATCCTTTTCACCAAGCAAACACAGACTGTGGCTTTGTAATTGAGTCTAATTGTGTGAGAGATAAATACATAAAGAATAAAGATCTTGAATGTTGAGTCCCTAAGGGTTAGGATGAAAAGAATGGCTTAGGTTTGACATTGCAGTGCTATAATGATAATTTCCTGAAATGCACGATGTCAAGTTAGGGGTCTGAGCTCCCCACACCTTTGGCTTCCCCTCTGGACAGGGCACCAGGTCCTGGATTGAAGAAGGTGCAGGATATATACATATTCTCAGGCATAGAAAACCTATTTCAGCATCTGCTTATTGATTCTGTTGGTCAGTAGTTGAATGGTCAGAGCTCCTCTGATTTGTTAGGAAAAGGGCTGATGAGCTGTGAGGACCAGTCCCTGATAAAACAGGTAGGGCCTCATCCCATTTAAATCCCAGGAATCCGATATGTGAGGCAGAAGTCAAGGTTGGTTGTGATTTTGTTGGGTACCTTTTATTTTGTGTTGTTTCGGGAGTTTTTCTCCATGTCTGGGAGCAGGTATTTAGGTAGCCACCATGGTACTGGCTTGCCCAGTTGTGTGGGCAGCACAGGACTCTTCTCTTCCACTTGCTGTTGTAGGTTTGAAACCTTAGGTTTGAAATACCTGTGAAATTTAGTATTGTTTAGGGGAATGAAATTCTGCAGGTGCCACTTTTGGGGAACAACTTTCCCAAAGACAAAAATTAAATAATGGACTGGAAAGGAAAGCACAGAGATTCTTCTCATGCTGGTCACTTCCTCAGCTTTCCTGTGCATTTATTCCCCTCTCCAGTTAAAAAAAAGCGATCTCATTCTTGCCAAAAATCACTCTGTTTGCCTTGATTTTTAAAATTTTCTCAGCAGAAAGGCTTTGGAGATGTTTGGAATTTTATAGGAAAGATGCCAGAACAAGGGACCAACTAATGGTGTGTGAACTTGCATAAAACAACAAGAAAAAGCAATGCCCAAACTTCTCTCCTCCTGGAAGGTCTGTTATATAATTCATGGTCTCTCTAGGGTTTCTTGCAAAAACAGGATACAGCAAAATCCTTTAAGATATACAAAACTGCTATTTTGGTGCTGAAAATATGGGAAAACTGAGATTATATACTCCATGGTGAATGTCATAGATGGAAAAAAAAAAGAGATGTATTAAATGCCTGAGCCTCTTTAGGGAGAATATGACAGATTCAAGACAGATGCATGCGAATAAATCTTCTTTTAATGAACGACACTTAGCTCTGCTGGGCTGTATCAAAAATATTGCCACGGTGTCTGTGCAGCTTCAGCAGCAGGAAGCTGAATTGCCAAAGAGGTAATATCCTGAGTCTGATCAGTGTATCATAATCAAACAGACTCTAAGCAAGAAGGATGGAGTGTCTCACAAGCCGTACTGCATTAAACAAGCTTGCTAAGTAGCTGTAATTTCTGTGGGCTCCAATAACTCCCTTCAAGGGCCAGACAGGAGCAGGATCACGGGGTGCGTTGTTTTGGAGGGTCACCACCTCCCTGAGCATTGCCCTGCGGTGAGGAATGCATCACTATGGTTAATATTCCATGATAGACCTCATTTTCCCAGGATCTATAACTCACCCATAATAATTTGCTGAAGGTTGAAACTTGGCAGACAGGGCTGCAGACCGGGAATTAATTTTGGTAACACTGTAATAAGTGCTCTTTAATTAATGTTAAATGAAAATGGAATTCCTCAGAAATTACGCACAGCAGTCATGCGACATGCTGAATGAATTCATCATGATTAACGTTACTACAACGAAATCAAAAGTGGTAAGTGGGATTTGCCTTTTATTAAAAGGTGTTGCCAGCATCCTCTCACTTATATTTGGCACCAAATTGCTTTTAAAGGCACAGCACGAGGAAGGCACCAGCTGTTTAAAAGCGGAAGGAAAGTGAGCAGGCAGGTCTTGTGTGAGTGTGTAAGTGCAGCTTAATCCTCTGAGCCTGGTTATTCCTGCAGTCTGGAGTCCTCCAGGGTAAGCACCTACAGCCTGAGACAGTGCTGGGGACAGCTCTGCTTCATTTAGACAACCAGACTAAAAACCTTTACCAGCCTCTTCCCAACATACCCAAGACTGCGTGGGTAACAGTGAAATGCGGGCTCTGGGTTATGTGGAATTCTATGTGAAGATACTGGTGCAAAAATATTTTAGGGATGGAGGCATTATCTCTTTCAGGGCGTAGCTGTCTCACAAAGTAAAGTGCTAATAATGATCCCTACATGGCAATCAGGGAAATAATAAGGTGGAAGGGAAAACCCCAAAGGTGCTACCCAAGGAAGTCAGCCTTACAAAAGGTGAACCTGTTTTTCGTGTTATTTCCCTTGTTTGTGAATGTCCTATCCACACTCTACATCATGACACCTTGAACTACCACCATTACCTTTCCAAAGTTCAGAGACTTTTACATTACTTTTCCCTGCTCGGAGATACATATCTATTTATTAATTTTGGTGTTAATTTTGTTAATTTTGGACAATGGATCACAAACAGTTTGATGAACGCTGCTGCAGCTTCTACATAGGATTGGCTGGGCTACCAGATTTCCCTTTAATTACAGGTTTAGTGAAACTCTGCTACACGGAATTGGAATGGAAGGAAGAGACCACCTGGGAAACAGCAAAGTTCATTAGCAGGGAATATGGGAATAGATTGTCTGCAGCCCCCAGGTACTCTCCTGTGACTGTCTATATGGAATCAGTACCAGCAGATGGGGATGTCTGAGTGCCACGTGCAAGAAGCCCCTGTGAGATGGACCACGGCTTCAGTGAGGCAATAACATGAGTCACCCACTCCATCAAATGACTCCACCAGAGTGTCACAGTCTACCCCAGACAGGATCTCACAGAAAGAGGCCCTAAATCACCTGAACTGCTTGTCCCAGGAAGCAGCTTGGCAGATGCAGTTTGCTAAAAAGCTGTCTTGGAAATAGAATTATCATAGAATTATCATGCAGTTCACAGAGGGAAATATTTGAATTTGGTTGAATTTGCTCAGAAAGAAAAAATCCGGTTATGTGAATAAGAAATTAGAAAAAAATAATTTTGAAATAATCTGCATTTCAAGAGATAAAATGTTAATTTGGCAAAAAACCACATATATGCACACATATTTCCTATTCCCCTCACCAGCCAGAATACTGTTGCTCAGATAAATTGTGGATCTTATTCCTAAATTGACTGGTATCTTAGGAGGAAGTATGGATGACATTGTCCTTGTTCTCCTGTTTTGTATTCTTCAAACCTTCATATTTACCTAATTAATGCTTTCTCTATTTTTTTTTTTGCCAATTTGTGCTTTACAGTCTGTTATTTTGATGGTGAACTAACACTGTATTACATGGTGACCTAACGATATATAAAAAATATATTAAAACCTTCATACATCATAATTATAGTGTTAAAAGGAAAAAAAATTAATAAAAGAACTCAAATTAGCTGCTTCAGTAGCCCCTAGGCAAGATGATTTCTTTAGATAAAGAGCCAATCTCTTAAGATTTTTGGAATTATTCTGCTATTGCAATGAAAAAAGACCAGACTTCAACAGATGGCTTTTGGGTCCCACATGTACACCTCTGTCCAACAATCTGTTTATAGTTCAGGTTTATTTTCCTGGTGATCATTTATTTGGACAGGGATAACAGCATTGCTTTCCCCAAAGAATGAGTGATATGCTCTGTGGGGTGAAGGAGCAGACTGAATAATTTTGGCCATATAATGCTAATTTTGACATACACAGAACAGCACATTCTCTGAATTTTGTGAAAAGCTGTAGAGAGTTTGTAGAAAATGTAAAGGTAAACTTGTTCTGCGCAGTGTATTCTGTGAAAAGATGGCTCAGAAGATCTCTACAAAACCATCAAAATGGTCAAATAGAGTCAGACCAGACGTTCTTCCACCTTTCACTTACCCCTTGCTGACAATGGCTTGTAGGAGAGGCCTAAAGAGTTTAGGACTACAAAAAATATACAGGAATAAGTCTGTAGGCATCCAAATGTCATCAGCAAGAGGCAAAGCAAAAGGAAAGTACCTGAGCTGATGCTGAATGATTTGTCTTGCACGTCTTCAATGGCACATGGTTAAAAAATAATAATACCTCAAAGAAAAGAGAAAAAAACAATTCTACACTCATATAGGGAAGATCTCCCAGAAATCCCAGCCTGCCTTGCACACAACCACAATTAGCGGGGAATGACATGGGAATTCTTATTTTTGAAAAATCCAACCACATTTAATTTCCACTGTCATCCATCAGAACACCGCATTTTTGCATCTAAAGTGGCATGTTGTTGTTGGACTTGATGATCTCAGAGACATTTTCCAACCTAATTGATTCTGTGATTCTGTGTATGGTCTGGAAACAGAAATGAGACGTCATATTTGCCATGAATGATGAGAGAATGAATGAAAAGTAAATAAAGACCAACATCCCCCTTTAGCTTATAAAAAATAGTTTATACTCGACTGCATTGGTTTTCCCTTACTCTAGGAGCATCCTACATGCCCAGAGAAATTACACATTTAATAAAAATAACCTCAGTTCCTTCAGAGTGATGCCTTAGGTTTTAACTCTTACTTTTTTCAAATTCTGTACTGCTTAGTGTGTGACTCTGAGCTGCCTTGCAGCCTGTCAGCTGCTGCTCTCTCATGCTCACACAGACATAACAAAGCCTCTCCAGGCCTGCTCTGCAAGGACACCCAGCCCGTCCCAGGCCCAAAATGTGTAACCCAGCACCTTGAGGAGGGGGGCGAGCTGAGGGGCAGTTCCATCATTAGCTAAAGTTTAATTGGCAAATTTATGCTGATCTGCAAATGGACCAAACCTGTAACAGTGTGAAGAACTCGTGACTCGGGGTCCATCTCGGGTGCAGCCTTTGGCCTGCCCAGGGTGTGCCTCTGAAGGCCTTTCCAATAAATATCCACCTTTATTCCCTTACCCCTGGCTGGTGTCTGTTTCCAGGTTGGCCTCCTTGCGGCAACAAGAGTACTTGAGTTTATTTCACTATAGAAGTTTGCAAGAAAAGGCAAAAAAAAAATGAACAAACCCCAAACAACCGAGGCCCTCCTGTCTCAACGTTACGCGTCGGAAGTTGAGGGGAGGTCTGTTGCTGGTTTGTGTGTGCTGTGTCTGAGAGATGCGGGACAAGATCACTCCTTGAGAAAGCTGCAAGTCCTTTGCAACGTGCACAGCGGTGCATTACACACAATGTTTTGTGTGGAACGGCTCAGGGGTGCAGATCTTTCCCAGGAGGGGGTGTCCCAAAGAGCAAGGCTGGAGAAGACTGGGCTGGCTGGTTACCCAAGGGGCTCTCTCTGTCACAAGCGAGCGAGCAGCAGAATGCAATCTGAAGGTTGAATGTAGCTGGAAAAGATCCAACAGTTTAAACTCATCAGTGTGGAAAATAATTACACACTGACAGGTCTCCAGGGCAAAGAAAGAGAGAAAGAGAGGGAAACAAGAGCTGTGTTAACTCTTTACGGTTTCAGCAATCAATCAGTTGTTGTTGAATTGATCAGTATGTGTAGGCACTTTCATACCCTGCACAAGAATGACACTTGTTACAGCATAAGTTTGGACAACGCTCTCAGGCACAGGGTGAGATTTTTGGGTGTTGTACACAGGGACAGGAGTTGGACTTGATGATCCTGATGGACATGATGATCCCATCCAGCTCAGCACATTCTGTGATTCTGTGATACCAAACCATAATATTTTCCTGTGGGATGGCTTCAGACTGGGCAGGTTTGGGTTAGATATTAGGGAAAAATTCTTCCCTGTGAGGGTGGTGAGGCCCTGGCGTGGGCTGTCCAGAGAAGTTACAAATTCCCCATTCCTAGAACTGTTTCAGGCCAGGCTGGATGGGGCTTGGGGCAACCTGGGATAGTGGAAGGGAGCAGAACAAGATCATCCTGAAGTTGCTTTCCAACCCACACCACTCCATGATCCTATTTAATTCATAGTCATACAGGAGATGGGGGTGTTTAATGGATAACACAAGGAATGAAAACAGGATGCTTTGGAAATAAAAGCAAGCTTCACAGTGCTACAAATTTTAAAAGCTACCTGGATTTGGGTAGATCTTTAAAGCTAATTATCAAGTGTGGTGTATAAAAATTTGAGCAGAGGGAACAAGGGGAGGGGAAGAAAGCACAGTGTGAATCAGGTTATTTGTGAACTTATTCCAAATGAGAAAACTCAGCTGTTTGTTTCCTATGGGCTAAATTATTGTTAAATTTGAGGGTCCCAGTGCAGGTCATAGAAGACTTTTCTCTGGCTCCATTAAAACCTGAACTGAAGACAACACACAGAGTGCTCAGGTGATAAAATCCGTGTATCGGTGAGGAAGATGCAGGCAAATGAGACCTCACAGTGCAGGTTTCTGGATCCTAAATTATTACTGTAATTTTTTTTTCATAACGATTCTGGGAACAGCGAGATCTAGTGAAACTAGATGCAAACCTACTTCAGGGCAGAGTGAAGCATGTTGCCATTAATCTTATTCCAGGGCTGGTGCCAGAAGCTCTGAATTCCATGAGCACCGTTCCGAGGGTTATCTGATTGTGCTCCTCAGCACACGGCGTGCTGCAGCCTATAGCAAGCAAATTAAATGTAATCATATCAGTGCACTGAAATTACACTCCTTTTCCATACGGGGCCTGTGGGCAATAATCATGTTGTTATCCAGTTATCTGTTTCCCTCTAGGAAGTTTTCAGACTAGCTAGCCAGAACAAATTCGAAGGCTCTGTCATAATTTCAGGAATTGCATTGCCAGAGGGTTTCTAACACCTCTGGTATTTCTCACTTTCTTGCCAGAGAAGGAGGGGCTTCTAGGATTGGTTGGTTCTTTATTTTTGAATTTTTTTTTTCATCCCATGTAATATTTTCTTGTGTTCCATTCCCAAGGTGGAGAAGCACAAAGCTGCAGTGTTTTGCCCATACCCATGGCCATGCTAACAAATGTATTCCCCCAAAGTGCTCATATTATACAAGGTTGAGTGACATCACATTGCTGCTTCCAGGTCATTCCTTCCTGACAAGGGCAAGATTGTAGGGCGAGTAATTTGTCAGAGATACTGAAACCTGCTTGGGAGCAGCAATAATCATGAATAGGGTGAGTGGGTTCACTGTTCTGACTTGTTTCAGGGGCTTACATTTTGGAAAACAGCCTAAAAAATACCAATTTAAAGAAAAAACCCCCAAACCCAGGACCTGGGGCATTTGCTAAGGCCAGACATTACTTCCATTTAGACCCTGAACCATCCCACGCTTAATTGTAGGTCTGCTGCTTTAGCTTGTAGGAGTAGTAAAAGCATGTAATTCGATCTAATCAGATGGGCAGAGGAACCAGAGCCTTGTGCCAAGACAGTCCCTGGAACAAAAGGGCAAACGTGGCTGCAGGAAAGCAGTTTTACAGCCCCATAGGAAATTCTTGCAGGGCTACTTGGTCTGCACAGAAAGAGCCAAAACACCTGAGAAACTGCTGGTGTTGAAGCTCTTCTTGTCCTGTCCGTTTGAAGATGAACAAATGTGGCTTATAGAGATTCTCTGTGGTGCTTTAGATGTTTAGATTGTTTTTTTGAATATAAGTAATATTTCTTTTTTCTTTTTTTTTTCCCTCCAATCTAGTTTAAGCATTTACTAGTACAGAAAATAAACACTCAGTGGATGGGTGGGAATAATGGGGGTTGTCCTCCAGAATTTTTTCAGCCACCTTAGTTAGGTTGCAGTGGTACAGTCCTGCTGTCACATTGGATTTCTCATGTTTGCATTTAAAAGTTTCAGAGAGAGTTGGGAAAAAAAGTGATTTCTCTCCCTCTGAAAGACATGTGGACAAAAGAGAAACAATAATTAAAACTTCAGTGAAATAATGCAATTTGGAAAAAAAAAAAGCTGTTTGGCTTTAAGTTGAGATGTGAGCTAAAAGAGCAAACAAGCAAATGTGCTTAATTCATAATGGAATCTGTCAACCAGAAATCAGGAAAACGTGAGAAAAGCAAGTACAGTTCGTTAAAATCTCGTATTTCTTTTAGGGTAAAAATAAATGAGATTTTTGTCTGCTACTATTCCCAGCCAATTTATTTGAAGGACAGGAGATGCTCTACTCATAGGTTCCTTACTGGAATAGAAAATCAAATCAGAGTACAGCGAGTTACTAGAACAGGAAATCCCTTCAGATGGGAGCAAGCTCTGCTGGATGGCCAAGGCTGGCTTGGCCAGAGTCCCAGTCCTTTCAGCAGGAACCCCTCAGGAGCTCAGCCCCACCAGCTCCGGGATGATGTCCCCAGACTCTGAGGGATGGGGACTGTCATAGCCTGGCTGCCTCTCCCCTGGCAGTAGAGAGGGATTTCCTCTGCATCTGATTCTTTCTCTTTTCAGAGTGGCCTCATTGGAACAATTACAACATGGCCTGTAAATTACAGCATCACAAAACCTGACACTGGAGTTATTTAGGGATAGGAAGTGTGAACAGATGAAGTGGAGCATTAAAAAAGAGAACAATCTGATCTGTCACAGTGCAGTGGCAAATCCTGTGTTTAGGAACAATGGACACATTATAGATGTGCTACACGTTTGTTTGAGTGTGCACGGTTTGTACAAACATTTAAACAGAAGTTCTGCCTTTGTCTGCGTGACACTTTTGTTTCTTGCATCCTAAAAAGAGGCCATTAAATAAAGCAGAAATTAAAGGGGAAAACCATGACTCTGATTGTGATATAATTCAGTAGGCAGTTAACTGGTAATTAAAGTCTGGGTTTACCTTGGTTGGAGCTAGGACTGTACTATTCTTATTTCTTAATGATGATCTGATATTAGGTACTAGACCAACACTTAAGGAAGTGGAAAGATTTTCAGCAGTGCTGAGCACCCTTTGAGGCAAATAGGAAATAGAACTTTTACATTCTCATATTTCAACTTCTTTTTTAATTTCAGTTTGGCAGAAAATAACCCTCAAATGAAAATGCTTTATTATGAAAACAAAGATCTTACATCATATGTATATATAAGTATAGTTTTGTGATCAAAATAGTGCCTCTAGACAACAAGCTGGGTTATATAACTGAGCCCCTGTATTTCCCTCTGACTTTGCTGTCCAGCTGTGCCACAGGTCCTTGCTAAACTGTTTGGTCTTTCCATATAGCTGAACCACCACAGCACCTCATTAAAAATTATTTAATTGAAACTTCTTTCTCTTCAGTATTTTTGGCCTGGTCTTACTATGCTGTCAATTCAGAAATCTTGCAGATTGTCCTAAAAACCCACGAACCACAGTAATTTGACTTATTTGCCCAGGTAACCCATGCTGCTGTTTCAACTTAAATTCACTTAACTTGGTGATGAATTGTCATAGCCCTTTGAAAATATCAGGACTAAGTAGGCAGGTTAGGGGGAGCATCACTGGGGGAGGAAGAGGTGCTTGGACACGTGTGGTGATTTCCAGACACGTGCTGTGCTGTTAAACCATGCTGTGGTTTACCCCTGGACACCCAAGGCCTTTTAATGTCCTCCACCCAGCTTTTCATGTCTTCTGAGCCCAACTTTTGCTCAGCTCTGTTGTTTTGGAAAGGAAAACATTGCTGTGTGAGGGTGCTGCCCACTGGCTGGGGAAGTCTTTACACATTAACTCTGAGCTGCTGAAAGTAAGGCAGCTTTACATTTAAAGAAGTGACTACTCACCAGGATGGAAAACTTGTTGCTGCAGAAGCATCACCCTGGCTTCTGTGGATATTTTTATTACTCTCAGCAGAAATATTTTTCCATTCTTTCCAAATAATAAGCAGGAAACATTTGCTTGTTTACCTTTTATTCTGACTAAGAGATAGATGGAGTGACATTGTAGTCAAGTTTGAACAGGAGAGATAGGGGCGATACCCCCAGGTTACAGAGAGCGGCATCAGAACGGAGCCAGAGGAAAAACAAACTTAGCTGGTGCCTGTCCCAAGAGGTATTTATGCTGTAGCTAACGTGACATGACATGTTGGCAGTGCCATTCCATGCTGGAAGCGTTCCTTTTTCCTGAAAGTATTTTCTCCCATAACACGTCCACAACAGCGCCAGGTAAAAAATGTCCCGTGCTGGGTTTGAACCCTTCTGGGCTGAGGTTCCCTTTTGGAGCTGGTCCAAGCAAAGCCTTCACACTTCAGTGCATCCGCAGACTGCCTGTTTATCAAGAACCTGTTCTTTTAAAAACATTGGACTTATGAGATAAAAAGCTGATGCAGAGTTAGCTTCTTGTTGCAGAGCCGCTGGGAAATACAGGATGGAGAGGAGCAGGGTCAGGCCTTTGGTCACGGCCTGTACAGCCCCAGTGTCGGTGTAAGGGCAGATGGGGCAGCGCTGCACGCAGGGCAGATCGGAGAAATTTGATAACCCCACTGAAAAACAGGCTCCTACTGTGCTTTTACCCTTTCATTTCAGCAGTGCAGCCATGCCAGGTAGCCAAGAACAGAAATGTTGTGTAGCAGCAAAAATGTAAATACGGCTGGAATGTGGGTTTATGGAAAAGAAAAAAAGAGTTGTGTTTCAGACCCAGATTTGGTGTATATGATGCACATACAGTGTCTGTCCATTTGAGAGCACCAAGTTCCCTGTCATTTTGCCTTTGCTGTAATGATAAGGAACTGGATTGTCTCCGAGTAAACAAATGCCATGTGCACCAAACATATGAAAATGTCAACTATTGTGCTGTGCATCAGTGCAGCCCCACGACAAATCCATTCTTAAAAGTTCAGATAATTTCTCTGTGTTTCTTCATACTAGCCAGCAGCTGATGCCCAGCTTCTGTGCAAATGGTAGTAAAAACTCTTCAGCTGAATCAAAACTTGCTGATGCTTCAGTGACAGAACCTACCCTGGGTGTGCACTGATCTGGTTTTCTCAGAGAAAAATAAGGGAATGGGTCAGTAAGTGTCCAAGGTGGGATATTTCTCTTTGGCCTGACACAGCTTGGATGTGCTTTAAAGAATATAATACAATAATTCTGAAGCAAATCTTTATTTTCTCATGCTTCCATGTTGATGTGATGCAGGCTTTTTTGAGTTTACGTTAGAGTGTAAGATACAGTTCTATTTTGTTTTCAAATGTTGCCGGCACAGAAGATGGGTGTAATCAACTACAGCTAATAAAATGAACTAATGTAAATTTTAAATTTTGATTAATATGTTATTTGAAATGTGTGTTTTCACTTTGCTGTTTCCAATCAGGGACTCCAAAAAAAGTAGATGAGCAGGTTTAATTAAACAATGCAAAGTGTATATGATTTTTCATTGCTTCAGATAAGGACAAATGAGATTTCAGATGGTCCTCAGACCTAAAAAATTGTATTTTTTGAAAAATGAATAAATACAAAAGTAATTTTAAGACCAACTGTAAAGACTGAACAGGGAAATTATCTTACCTCATGTCTAAATCACTGTTTCAGGGTTCCCACATCTAAAATGAGCTCATGATGCATCTTCTACAGCTTGCCCGGAGAAGCTGTGGCTGCCCCTGGATCCCTGGGAGTGTCCAAGGCTGGGTTGGAAGGGGCTTGGAGCAACCTAGGATGGTGGAAAGTGTCCCTGATTGTGGCAGGGAGTTGGAACTGGATGATCACTGGTTTGACCTGATGGTCTTGTGAGTCTTTTCACGCACTAGCATAACCCTTCCTTTTGCAGGGCTGTGCAAAATTATTACAATGTTGGTATTTATTATGAAACACCTGAGGATTTTTCTGGGCAGGAAGAACAGGTGCCTTTCTGTACATCTGTAAATCTTTTCTGAAGGAGCAGACACGTGCTAGGGTTTGTATCTGTTGCCTGAGAAAGCATAGCTACACTTTTGAGAGAGAGCACCAGGGCTCTGTGTGTGCATGAGTCCTTTGCCAGGTTGTTTACCAGGAGGTTATAGCAACAGATGCTGTAAACAGATATACATTTTCCAGAGCAGGAAAAAGAAACCCAGATGGAAATCGAGATTTCACCAGAATACTGTAATTTTAACAAGTTGAATGGATGTCCAGAGCCTGACAAGCATTAGGACTTCATTTTCACAAAGCTTTTAAGCACAGGGCTTAATTATAAACACATGCTTATGAATGTCACCGACATTTGCTTTGTGCAAAGCCCCTGCACAACTTTTTAACTTCACAATAATATAATAGCTTCACAACAATAATTTCTGGTGCACTTCCACTTGGAAATCTGCTAATAGCTAATGTTAAAATAAATAACACGAAGGAAACAGATATGGCTTTGCCTTTCCGTGGCAAAAAGAGCCATAAAACAGGAGAGGTCATGTGGTAAGCGTGATTTACCTGAACTTTAAGTACTTTGAAAATGAAACACCAGGAACAGCATAATCAGTCAGGAGAGCAATTAGGGACTCCATTACCACTCAAGAGAAGCAACAGAGACCGTAATCACTTGCCCGAGGAAATGGTTTTCACATACATTCCGAATTCAGCAGGTTTTCTCTGCATATCAGCAGTGTGTGAGTAAGGGAGTGTCTAAAGCTCCTGACAGAGTAAGAATAATGCACGGGGAGCGGGGCTGCTGTTTAGGGGATCTGTCTGTCGTAATTTATTTGTTCTGCTGCATATCTGGAAGTAGTTGCTAAAAATGTGCAAAGCCTGGGCTTGCTGAAGGTTTGTGGGATGCTTCAGCTTCTGACAACGCTTGTGGAGTGTCCAGCAGAGCAGGGGCACCGAGGAACCTTTAACTCTGTTGTGCAACAGGAATTGCTTCAATGAGAAAGAACAAGGGCTAGAAAGGTCTTTTAGAGGAATCCAACTATTTCAAGATGATAAAACTAACAGCTGATGGAAGCTGGCCAGATGGCTAAATTTTAGGACAGGTTTCATGTGACTGAAGGTGATGGCTGCTTGTAACTGATGGTTTCATTCTGTGTTTCTGTTTACAAAGATGAATATTAGGGGGAAATTCAGACATGACATAGTGATGCAATAGTTTTAATAAAGAACAGCAAAAGCCTTTGAAAGTATTGGAAAAAGGTCGGTAGCAGGAAAACAGGCAAATGTGAATACATCTATAGAGAGTAAATGGTGAGTGATTTTGGTATATCCAGCCAGGAGGCTCCAACACATGCTTTTCCCTACTCTTTTTTTTCATCTTGTTAAAGTGAATGAATGATTTTAAATGGCCATGAAAAGCCAATTAGTGACTCCACTCTAGTATGATGAAACATACTCTATACTATAGAGGATTTGTCTGTTAAATAGACAGAGCAACCACAGCCCCACAATTACCTAAGCAAGCTCTCCTTTTTTGCTAGGCATTTTTCTTTCAGTGTGGGTTTTGTGCATTCATCAAGGATACTCAGACATCTCCTGCTCTGACAGGGCTGCTGGACATCTGGAAACCTGTGTGTGCCAACTGCTTTGGCACCTCTGTGCTCCACGGTTCACGCACGGTAAATCTGGAACATCCAGGAAGCTTCTCCTCAGGTCCCATGTGCCGAGCCATGCATGTGCCCAGCAGCTGTTTCCACATCAGTGGCTTCCTGGCAACTTCCTGGAAGTATCTTGGAGAAATAGGAGAAAACTGCAGCTATTTCACTACAGCTGGAGTGTAAGAAGCTCATTTCACTCGTGCCCAAGACAAGTGCGATTCGCAGGAGAGTTATTTAATCAGATTATTTCTATATCTGGGCAATTATGGTTAGAGGAGATTGGAAAGGCAAACTGGAGCTGCATGTGTAGAAATTCCGACTGTGAGTCCTAATCTAACGGTACAACTCACCACAGGCTCAGCTTCAGGCTCACACGTGGTGTTTTTGCTGAAGGTAAACACTCATCAGGGCATTCAGCAGCAGGCAGGATCAGGCTAATGAGACTAATCACATCTGCACACACACTAACATGGAAAAGCTAAAATTTTGGGAGCAGGAGATATGCTATTAATTGCTCCCTGACAAATGCACTCCAGCTTTTTTGGGCTGGTTATAACTGATGAATTTTAGCTGTGTTTCCTGTTAGCTTGGGGGTTTTTTTAATCATAACACTTCCCAACTGTATTCATAATCTCCCAAAACACAAATTTTGTGTTATGATGAAAGGTATATTCCTTTACCTCCATACTCTCCATGTGCAGTTTTTTTTAGCAGTCTTCTCTTGGAGAAGGGAAAGAGCAGGGCATGCTAAGTAGTGATCTGGACCTGGAGGGAATTACAGTTCTGTCGTAAGTGCAATACAGTGGAATCCAAATTTAACACTTAGGTTAATAATTAAGGCAGTGGGAGGGGTGTTTGCTTTATCAGCAGCCTGGATCTACCATAAAACAAGCTTCTTGATGGTGCTCCTCCTGCCTGGAGTAGATTTTATCCCTGACATGGCAAAGGCCTTTTTTTCTGTCCTTTCATCATGGATCAGGTCGGCCAAAAGGTCCAGTTCTAATGTGCACACATGCTTGTTAATTCAATGTACTTATTCTTTTAATAGACTCCTTGGGTCATTTTTTCCTTTTGTGTTTAGCGTGATCTTACTGTATCACTTTTCATTCCTGGCTCTCAGCAGATTCAGTGCTCTGCAGCCTGAAGTGTCAGATTGTGGGTGGTCCATTTCATCTGAGGCATTTTGAGCCAAATGTGAATAGAAAACAGCTTTTGTTCTGCAATTTTGGACTTTACCCCTGAATACCTACCAGACTGTAATCATCCACACATCACCCACTGCCAATAAATAACCTATTTTATTATCCAAGTCTCTAGATGGAGAAGAACATTTTTGCTGAATTCAGCTAGAGGCAGCAATATACTGGGTTGTCTTTCTTTTCTTCCATATCAAAAAGAGCCAGGTATTTTATTAGAGTGGCAGCAGCGTGGTTATTTATTTTCTTACACAGGAACATCGATAACAAAATAAAAAAACCCCATAAAGTGGAGTTTAAATGTTCCAGTGTTGTATAGCTGTATAAAATAAAGCAGAATGTGGCCAACAGAGCTCTTCACATCTATGGGGCCAGAATGGGTGTGCAGCTAGAGGCTGAGAAAGCACAGAGCTTGATAGCCATGATAATATAATTTTACAGAAGCACTGAGAAATCATAGTGAAATCCTAAGGCATAGTAGAGGTGCCTAAAATAGAAATGCTCTGCAGCTCTCTGAAAGATCATAATCGAGGTGTCAGGTAAAGTCAAACAGGTGGATGAAGGAGGCAAACAGTGCAGGGAAAGCTGGGAGATGAATTCATGCTGCAACACACAGAACTGAACAGAAAAGCAGATGCCTGAGCCAGCTATTCTCCTAATCTGAGTTCAACAGGAGCGATACAAAACCACCCCAGCAGAGCTGAGTTTAAAGAAATCATTTAAGAGGGTATAAATGTGAATTTAACCTTCAAGTTTTCTTCCTCTCCTGCTCAAACATTTGAAAAGTGCGTGTTTTCCTGTCCTCTCAAGCCCAACCAGGATGCTGACAGGGCAGTGTGCAGTAGCTTGGCCACACAGATACAACAGCTCCTGATTTGAAAGGGTTCGATTGGATTCAGGCAAAAGTTTTCAGTCCCAAGGGGCTTTTCTATTATTTTTATGAAGCATCAGAGTTATATTTGTGATGCTGCTCTCCTTCACAAAATCTCACTGCTCCGATTTGTGGCTCTCAAGAGAGTCCTTACAGCACAGATGAAGGGCATTGGGTTAAATCTCATTTTACTAGGCAACCTGCTTTGTATCATTTTCCTTTTTTTTTTTCTTTTTCATGGATCAAGAATGCATTTTTGGCATATTGTACACAAACAAATGCTGTTCTGGGTGGAAGCCTATCTGGTAGTTGAAGCAATGAATTGTGGCTCAGTGAGTGATTGAGTCAGCTCTGGATTCCTGGTTGAGCGTTTTCTATTGATTTATTGTGTGGCCACAGACAACCAGCTCATGTCTGCTCTGTTCTCTCTGTTATTACTTTTGCGTGGGGATAATTACACCACACAACCCTTTCCCCCTGTCCCTTATTAAAAAGGCTCTTTTAGATCAGGGGAGAGGCTTGGATGGGAGTTTCCATGACCTAGGGCTGCCTCTCCCCTGGCCTGGGCAGGTTTCTGTAGCGCTGGTGCTGTGGCAGACCATGGCAAGGGATGCTTTGCCAGGATGGGAGCAGGGTGTTCATTGAAAGGAAGGAGTGTGATCCATCCACTGAGAATTTTGGGCAGGTCCTGGCTGCAGGTTACCCCATCCACACTGGGAGGGCAACAAACTTTACAGACACATACCCAAACTGTGCTTCTGGAACTGTCCAAAGCGACCTGGCTCTCTTGGAAAGCTGGTGTGGCTGTGTGTGTTTTTTCAGCCCTCTGTCTGGGTTGAGATTTGCATCTGGATTTCTGTGCCTCTGTTGGTGTCCCAGTTTTATGCAGCATCCTCTGGGACTGCTCTGTGAGTTATCCCAAATGCCACTGAGCAGAAAGGCATGTGAACGTCCCACGGGACCTCATGAATATTAATATCATCATGAATTTATTGGAAAGCTCCTGAATTTCACTAGAGTTCTAAGTGAAACTGTGCCCAGTTTTGAGCTTGTATAGACCAAGAAATGTTTCTGTATTCTGTTCAGTCTCAATTTAATGCAAAACACAGTGCAGGGCATGCCCAGAAGCACCTCCTGGCACATAGCAAAAGCTGCATTGTTAAAAAAAGGCATTTCTGGAGGCCACATTCTCCCCAAATCAACTGATTACAGGGTTATAGATTTGCATTTAAGAGCCTGTGTTCTGTGTAGATACTGTGTGAATTTAGATTTTGTGAGTCCCATTTCGGAGTTGTCCAAAGCCCAGCTCTCCAGTGCTCCCAGCCAGATGCAGTTGAAGCTTAAAAGTAAAACTCAGTCACAGATTTTTGGTGCTGTTCTGAAAGGTTCAGGCTGCACAATTTCTCTTAGAGAATTTCATCTTCTTTCTGCTTAACATTACTCATTTTAGCTCACATTTAACTAAAACCTTTGTAATGTGTTAAGCTGATATTGTCTCATTAATAATAAATGCTTAATGTCACAACACACCCTGTACCACTGAGAGACTGTATCACTGATATCTCTCCGTTCCAGGTCACTAAACACTAGTGCTGTAAGCGATAAGCAGAAAGCAAATTTCATGGAAAGGTCGCCAAATGCAATTATAATACATTATGTATGGTGTGACAATCCAGAAGTGCCAAAAAATCCCAATTGTATCTCAGTCTTGACACGCTTGAGAATTAAAAAATCTCGAATTAGGTGGGAAAAAGATCACGAGTGATTTAAAATTTTTGAGATTTGTAGAAAAATCTTTATGTTGGGCTCTCTTTGCCTCACTTTCTGAACGTATTGCATGTATTTCACTTTGCTGAGTTTCCTGCCAGTGACCAGTGTCAAAGCTTACTTTTATAGTGAAGGTTTTAAATGGAAATTGCCTGAGTTATTCTTGAGGCAGTCTCTGGATTATAGAAAGGTGAGAATATCACAAGGATTCTGGGGGGCAGTGGTCGATAATGATGACATCATCATCAGAGAATACCTCTCTGCCCTCAGCATTTTTGTGTTCTTTTTCCCCAATTTACAAAGAACAAAAGGTGTTGGAGAGAGCAGCAGAGCTGAGGCTGTTCCTTGCAGATATCCAAGAAAAAGGGAGGAGAAGGTTCAGGAATCCCCAGTCTCCCTTTTATTCTCCTTCTCTCCAGCTGGTCAGGAGGGGCCTTTTCCCCCACCTCTGTCTCAGCTGGGGAAAATCTTGCAGGCAGTGGGGATGTGTCTCCTCCCTGGACAGAAGCCAACTTGTCACCCGAGCTTCTGCTCCAAACTGGGGTCGGAAAGGTGACTGCCACTTTTAACAATGGTTGAATCGAGGTCCTGATTACACCTCTCCAAACTCCTGATTATATCTCTTTCTCTAAAAACAGGCAAATAAAGCCAATTTCCACTGCAACTCGTGAACAAATCCATCTCCAGAAGTTTGGCTTCCAACTTAGAAGTGTCCACAGGACAACACAAGGATGAAAAGAGTTAACTGAGCATCCACATAGAGGTTCTTCCCTTTGGTCTGTGCTACCCGCCCACCCAACCATCCCTCTCACCAAATAAATCTTCGCCAAAACTGAACGAAATGAAAAGCCCTCACCACGATATACACAGAAACAGCACTTGTGACAGAAGCCCAAGAGCGACACGAGGGACAGAAGCAAAATGCTCGTCAGAACAAGTCCTGTGCGGACGGTGCGAGTTCAAAACGTTAAAAGCTAATCCCCCAAAATCCGGTCACTCGCAGCAGTTAATGACCTGCTAGTCTGCGAACCATCAGGAGAGGAAGCCAGCAGCAGTTAACACTTTGAGAGCTCGCTTGCTGCTAACAATGGTAATGAACCATATCTCGGACTTGTTATCCTAGGTGGTGTAGGAGAAACACGGTAAGTGCCTCAGAATGACGGTGAATAATTGAAATGGTAAGGCAGAGAGGGGAGAAGAGCTATAGATGTGATCCAGGAATGGAAGTGGAGCTTTACAAACACAGGATACGAGCAGAGCAGCACCAATGTGACCCAGAGTGTGTCTAGAGCTGGGGACAGAACATTTCCTTCCTGCAGTGAGCACTCAGGGAGAGAAGGAAGAAGGAAAGGGGAATGCAAATGAGTGCTGGCAGTCACTTCGTGGGCTTACTCTTTGCTCATTCTTCTGGCTGTCACACCGAAAGATCTTACCAAACCCCAGTGCCTCGGAAAGTTCAGAATTTCCCAGGGAAAGCTGTTCAGGAAAATTCACATTCCTCTACTTCCTGACCAATAGGAACCTCTACAGGTACCTCTACAGGTTACTTCCCCAAAAGAGAGAGGCGTGCAGGAATTCCTGGTGCCCAGTACTGAACCCAAGGCTGTGCTCTTGACAGCTCTTTCCTTTACAGGACTATTCATTCGGAGCTATTAATGCTCCACTTTCAGCCTCGTTTTTTTATTTTTCATGTCATAGAAGCAGCCATGGAATGCAAGGGCAGTATCAAAGGATAACTTTGGGGTGTCCCTGGCTGCCTGTGAAGTTTCCAGGACATTTGTCTACCGATTTTTGGTGTTGTCTATGTAGTGACCTGACCTCTCACTGCTCAGTATTTGTAAGAGTGCAAACTGAATGCTTTCATATATTTTAAAACCAGGCTTCTCTAATGACTAAAGTAGGACCTTGAATGCCGTTGGTTAGTGGTATAGATGGCTGGTTTGTGCCTGGGACACTTTTCTTTCTCCTTCTGGTACCAATCTCTGTGCAGAAAAAGTCTTCTCACTATTCCATGTGAGATCAATTCTATTAACTGGCATATGGGTAGGGACAGCAGAGGCGAGGGGGATCCAGTCTGGAGCTGGGATGGAGTCAAATCTGGGTTCATACAAGTTTCCTCTATACCCAAGCTTCAGAAATTAGGAGCGGTGATTTATGAGCTTTTGACAAATTTCCATCTGCTCTCATTCCATGTAGTTTTTTTTCCCCCTCGGAGTTCAAAGGCTGTCTGCTGCGGAGCTGCACTGCCCTGGTGATATATGGCTGTCTCTGAGGCTGTCAGAGTTCTAATTTTAACGCTGACGGAGCCCTGTGCCTTAATTCAAGAACCACCCGAAGAGCTCCGACGAGCAGGAAATCTCCTCTGCTCAAACCCAGCCAGCCCAGCAGTGTCTGAGCCCTCGTTTGTGCAAATAAACCTAACAACCTTCAGAAAGAGTTGAACTAGGAATGTTGTTGGGGATTGGAGGGAAATTGGTGATGATGTAATTTTGCATCATTTCTTTCCCGACTTCTAGATTCTGCTGCAAAAGTGATTTCTTTTTCTTTTTTTTTTCTTTTCTTTTTTTTTTTTTTACTATGTGTAGCTATCAGCATTCAGAAAAGAACAAACCATGGGGTTTCTTTCTCCCCAACTCTGCATTTCTGAGCTTTGTGTAAACACAAATGCCTCAACTTTTCACTCTTGCAGTGTGGAAAGTTACAAATTCAGGCTTTAAAAAAATGGAACAGTGTTGAGGAACTTGTTGCACATTTATTGGCTCAGCATTCATTATAGTAGGGATTACATAACTCACACACTACACACACAAAGAAGTAATAGGGGCTAAAAATCCAGTAACAGGACACATTACCTGACTAATTCTATTAACACTGAGTTCAGTTCCTCCCTCAGTTACAAGTACACAATGCTCAATGTGGCAATAAGAGGCCAATACAGGACAAATTCATCATACTTTGTCATTACCCTCAGTTTCACACCTCTCTGACTTTAAAAAAGCCCACTCTGTATTCTAACATTTCTGGGAAGAAATCCATGTGCATCATTCAGTTAATCCTGCAAACATATTAAAATCAGCTTTCAGATTTTCTCAACATTTTCAAGGAAGATCCTTTGTCATGGCAAGTGCCTTCTTTTCAAAACAAAAATGTACATCAGATATTCACCCAATTTACTAATATTTGGTTGTTTTTAAAGTGAGATCTTAATTCTTTATAAATAGAGGTAAAAGGGAAATAAAGAAAAAATAAATGAAAATGCTAGATAAATTAACATTATTTCTCTCTTCTCTTCCTTCTTCTCTGCCCTCCAACCTCACGATGAATTTTTCTAGACCCCTGCACAGGGAAAACCACTTCCAAATTGTTGAACACAAGATTTTTTTACAAGTTTTGATCAGATTTTACTGGTCTTCAGTCTCACAGGACAGCCAGCTAATATATCCACTCCCTCTCTGTTTCTCATGCAGGTTGTTAGTGGTGTGTTCCCTTTTGGGTGCAAATCACAGAAGTTATTTCAAACCCATTGATGTGCTGGGTAGCCCTGTTTCCCAAGAAGATGGGATCCTGCTGCCAAAGGATGAATGAAGCTTGGAAAATAATGTTAGAAAGGCAGAAAAAGAGCCAATCACGAGGTTCAAGAAGTAACAATTTGCAGTTAAACTGAATTGCTCAGAGGGAGGGCAGTGATGGGGAAGCAGAGCTTTTTGTGAGATAAGTCCCATTAGACAGCAGATAGAGGAATACTTTGAACTTGGGCTGGATGTAAAATGGATGAGGGCTACCAAGACTGACCTTTTTTTGAATTATGATGATCCTAACAGGGAGAGTTAAGTGAAAACTGATGGAGGGAAAGCAGGGCTGCAGTTAACTGGAAAAAGAATGCATTTGGCTGTTTGAAGGTCCATATGTAAAAGCAGAAAATTTCAGTGGACATCCACAAATAATGAGAGGCATAATTTATTCAAGAAACTGTCCTTTCAGCTGACAGCCACAAGCATAGTACCACGGTTTTTCTCTCCCTAAGTAGTCCCTTACCTAGATTTTCTTCTTACTGTGGCACAGAAATCTTTTCCGTCTCAGCTCCTTTGTAATGTTAGGGCTTCAGGCGGTTATTAGAAAAATTCATAAGAAAAACAATTAACTCCCTTTAAGTCTATTCATACTCTGTTTTCATGGCTTCACATTCCATTTCCAGAAAGTGCAACGGAATTTACTGCTATGCTCCCAAGTGCTACTGGCAATGTTATTGCTATATTTATTATGATAGCAGTGTTTAATCATTATGTACGTAATTCTATCAAAGAGTCTCAGCTATAATCCCTTTATTATAAAAACCTTATGAGCAAACCCAGCTTTTATTATTGAAGAATAACACTGTAAGCAGCAGTTGCTTTGAAGGGCAACACAGAGGCCAAAGGTAAAAAAAAGGCCAGTGAGGTTCCTAAAAGGTTCTAAACAGTAACTGACATTATTTTACATCTTAACACTTGTTTGCTATCTGAAACAGCAGGAGTCAGCCTTAAATCGAAGGCTGCTTTTTAATTGCCTGTTAAACTGTGCAGACTTTCACCAACACGGCTCCAAATGTTTCATGGGATCGTGTTCTGACCGTCTGAAACCCTCGGTTTGGTAAGGCCCCGTTGATTGTCTCTTTTATGCGCTGCAAACAAAGTGCTCTGCTGCTAAGCTGGGCAGAATTAGGCACAAGCCGTGCAGGATTCCAGAATTAGTTCCACTGCGTGACATATGTTTTCAGAAATGGAGCGGCACAGCGTGCAGCAACACGCAAAGGGATTTCCAGGAAACTCAGAAAAGGCCGGGGAGGGTTTGGATCGCAGTCACCGCATCCGCGGCTCTCCCCGTTCCTGCCGCACGGAAAAGCTTTTGTGGAACCGTTTTTGTGCGCAGCCTGTCACTTTCAGTACGTCTAAATAATTTATAAAGCTCTAGGAGGTAATCTCTGACCAGGCTGAGCCATTAGAGCGATCATAATATTATGTAGCAGGTCAGGTTTCCGTATTGTAAAGGGAGCCCTGATTTGTCAGGCTGTGGCACGGGAATTTGGACTCCAGGCCCAGTCTTTGCCTGTGAACTTCAAGTGTGCTGTAATTTATGACCTGCCTGGTGCAGCTAATGCAGGTTTTCTCTATTTTGGATCATGGTTGTTTGACTAACGAGCCAGGCTTGTGCCCATCTGCCCTTGTGCTCGTGGATATTGACTTCCTTATCCTTGCAAGTGCTCAAGGAATTTTATTGGGAAAAGGCAAATGTCAAAAGTGTAAAGCTACTTTAATAAAACTGGCTGAGATCAGGTTTCCTTGCTGGCTGGCTGCCATTGAAAATCCCTTTGTTAGCTTTTTAAAATTTCCTGTGACAAAAAGAGCCCTTTTCATTTCTTTCTATCAGATCGAGCAAGTTTAATTAAAATGTGAAGAATTTGACTAAAAATGTCATAGCATAGAAATCTCTGGGGGTGCCTTCCTTTTGAACCTGCTTGATTTTGTGGTTTACATTATTTTAAGGACAGTTCTAAACCTCCTTGATGCAGAAACCATGAAAGAACAAGAAAAAATCATTAATTATATTACCAAATTTTAGAGCGATTTTATCCTTCCATTTTCCGGGGGTGCTGATAAAAGTTTCAGGAAAAACAGGGATCATGAAGCTGCTGTGGGGTTGAAAAAAAAAGAAAAAAAGAAAGAAAATACATGTTCAGTGTGAACATGATGAAGCAATTAAGGCAAATGAAAGCATTTCTGTACAGCTGGAACCCACAATTGATATACTGTGCCCTGGACTGAGAGTTGTAGGAAACACTCGTCCCTACAGCTGCTTTGACTGGCAATACTGAAGCTATAATAAGGAGCTAGCGAGATCAAATGCAGCATCCAGGTAAAAATTGCAGTATGTGACTAGAAAAAAATAGTACTTACAGGTTTGGACATCCACTGTTTAAATTGCACTGGGTAACTACGACATGTAAAGTACTTGGCGTGAACAAATACTTTTTACCAAAACAATTAGACTCCATTAAAATGGAGTATTTTAAAATGCTTGGCATGTCTTAATATTTTGGGCATGAAAAGAGGCGCGGTCAGGAGAGTAAATACAATTTTGGTGTCATGCACCTATTAGAAATGTAACGAAATATTAGCAAAGTGGTGAAGCACAAGTTAAATTTCACAAGGAAGCCACCTTATTTACAGCAACAAGAGAGTGTGTTTGGTGTCACCAAGTGAAGAGCATTGAAGGGCAGGTTGCTGTGATGCCTTGGATTTTAACTTTTATACTTTTCAAATCCTGTGTTGCTTAGTGTGTAACTCTGAAGTGTCTTGCAGCCTGTCAGCTGCTGCTCTGTCATGCTCACACAGACATAACAAACCTCTAGGTTTGCTCTCCAAGGACACCCAGACTGTCCTAGGCCCAAAATGTGTAAACCAGCATCTTGGAGAAATTACATCATTAGCTAAAGTTTAATTGGCGAATTTATGCTGATCTGCAAATGGACCAAACCTGTAACAGTGTGAAGAACTCGTGACTCGGGGTTCATCTCGGGTGCAGCCTTTGGCCTGCCCAGGGTGTCCCTCTGAAGGCCTTTCCAATAAATATCCACCTTTATTCCCTTACCCCTGTCTCTGTTTCTAGGTAGCCACTTCAGGCATCAGCTGAAACCCCAAGAGGTTGTGACATTGGTTTCTTCAGTCCACACCCTGCATCCCCCTGCTCTGCTGGGGTGTGTTTGTTCAAAAGGAGGACGACTGTCAGATAAAACTCGTTCTGGCATCCCTGGCTTCTTGATAGCAGCTCACCTGCTCCTGTTTTGGAGCAGCTGGGCCATTCTCAGCAGCTCTATGAATAAATGAGTGGTGAAAGCGATGCCTGGTCCCAGCGCTGTCATTGTGTCACGCAGCAAAAGGCCCCGGGGACAGATAAGGGGCTTTAGAAACAGCACCTCACAAAGCAGGAGACAGAGACAAGCATCACACAGGCCAGCGGTGGACTCATTCCAAACATTCTTTTTATCCTCTAATCACCCTTATTTGATTCTCCCTGTTCCCCCACCTCCTCCAAAGAAACAATGCCCGTGTGGTCCTTTCCAAATGAGGAGCAGCTCGGGCTCGATAGAAGATTTTGCCAGAACCAATAAAAAGAAGCGGTGGTAGCTGTGTTAAAATCCCATTGTTTTTTAAAAACACAAAACGAGAATTAGCATGGCCTAGCCTTGGGCCAGATCTGCTAATTTTCTGCAGTATGGTGTCATTACACGTTTAGGGAGGCTCTCAGGAGCTGATAGGAACCATCTGAGCTGCAGAGTTACAAAGGCATTCCAGTGTCTCTGATGAAAGGAATTAGCAGGGAGGCCCCTGGAGAGGTGGGAAGCCCAAGGAGGTGTGGGGGGCTGGGACAGGGGTGGAGGCTAAAAAATATGGGAGACCCAGGTGGAGGTGGGCACTGAGAGGGTGTGTGAGACCCAGTGGGTGTGAGAAGCTCAGGCAGAGGTGGAGGACATAAATACGTGGGATGTGCAGGGAGAGGTCGATTCCCAAAAGGTGAGGTAGGACAAAAATTTGTGGGACAAAAAGAGGGTCAAATCTGTGAAAGGCTCAGACCAACCAATTGAGTTCCCAGCTGTTATTAAATACATTTAGTCCTATTTTTAAACCTCTCCAAACACTGCTTAGTTTCTGCATGTTTTGAAATGAAGTTATCTCAGAAACATAACTCTGGTTCCAAGGCTGCTCTGAGCTCTGGAAACAGCCTGAGAAACAGGAACTCTGTGTACCTCATGTTTCCCTCTGGAAATAACTGGATTATAACATGGAATAGGTGAGGCATGGCAAAGTTTAGAATTGGGTCAAATTAAAGATTTCTTTGGCTCAAATTTAATTTAAAGACCAACAGCACATAATGATCCTGGGCATCTCTAGCTGTCAGCTCATCTCTTTGGGTGATTGTTCAAGGTACTCTCCTTGTGTTTGGTGGAATTTACACAAAGGAAGAGCTACCTTTAGTGAATGAGACACTGAAAACATCTGTCCAAGAATACCATTCTTCATCTTAGAGATATAAAACTTAAAGGCAGGTATGTCAAGTTCAGAAAGGATATTACAGCTACATTTTCAACATTTTAATTCACAGGACTAGTTTTTTTTTTAAAAAAACCACCTCTATTCTTTCATTAAAGATAAAGTTCAAAAAAGTAGGCTAGGTGGAAGATATATTTTCCCCTGCTACATTCAGGAAAGGGTAGAAAACTATGTGCAAATAATACTGTGTGTTTAATTTTAGCTAAGTGTGGGCAAGCTTCGCTGCGTCAGTTAAAAGTAGGAATAAAATACCCTGTGTGTATTCAGCCCTTAACCCTCAAGAATCTCAGAGCACTTGAAACACACCAAAAACTCTTCACCCCAGGTAGTCACAGTGCTGCTCAGGGCCACAATGGAGCTGTTGTTCAGCTGCATGAAGAAATGCCAGAGGAGGGTAGGAAGTTAAGAATAATGCAGTATATTCAAATATAGCTTTTAGGAGTATTTAGGTAGGCTGAATGCAGCTACCTGGAATTTGGCCACAGGACTCAGCTTAACAGCCCTGCTCTTGTCAAAAGCGGAATGAGATCTTTAATTTTTCCATTCCATTTCCATTAATCACCAGAAGTGGTCATGAGGTTTTCCACCCCGGCCAGCAGTCAGGCTTTCCAACAGCAATACATTTCCAGGGCACCACATCAATGCTGCTTCAGAGTGCCTCCTACTGAATCACCAACCCAATTTCCTTCACACCGTGATTTCCCATCTGAAAATTGAACAGCCATATCCTGACCATCCAGGTGATGACCTGAGGGTCTGAGAGCCTGTGTTTTTATTGAGAGGACTTTAACCCATGTTCAGGAAATCTCTTGGGAAGGTTTAACTTTGCTGACAGGCTCAGTTTAGTATAAAACAGCAATTGCCCTAATCTATAGTAATTTTCCGTTTAAAACACAAAGGAAATTTAGACAATAAAGATATAAGAAAGAGTTGAAATTATAGAGTGATTTCTTTTTTTAGCCAAATTACTCTAGGTTCTTGATGGTTTTTGCTGGCTTCTGAATCCAATTAGTGTCTGTATATAAAGAAAAAAAGCCAAAGCAAAATGGTACAATCCTCTAATTACAGAGCCAGAGATATCAGTGTACAGTATGCAGAGACAGGAAGGAGAAAACTGATGATATGTGGCCTGGTAGGGAAGGAGAGTTCTGTAGCTGAAGAAGGCACAAGGAATTATTGACAGTAAGATTTTGCTGTGAAATTCAGCCTATGTAAATAACATCTTTGCCAGATGCTGCAGTTAATTAAGACAGTTTTAACAATTCTATTTCATTTTTTTCTTTCCAATTAGAGGACAGTATTTACATTTCTGGCCAGAGAGACTGAGGCTCTATAACATTCAGAGTAATTGCCAGTGCCTGACTTAAGGGATGTTCCTAATTGGACAAGTTCTGTACTTTAGGTTAAGAATTATCTATTGTATCTTGCATTTGTTCCAGTCACAGGACATTATGGTCACTGTGTTTCCTGGCAGGACTGGCAGCTGTTTCAGTGGCAGCTCTTCAGGCTGATTTACCTTATGGCAACACACAAAACTGAAATACCCTATTTGCAAACACATGCTTTGCATTTAAAGTAAAAGAAAGTACTGTGAGAACTGTGGAAGTGTAGGGGGTTTTGCAGGTAAAGGTTAATTTTTATACATTTATAGTATTTTTGGCTTGCAGAGAAGTTTTCTATTTTATCTTCAGTAATTCTGAATGGTTTTACTGTTGCTCTTCGGATGACTTGGAAAGGAAAAGTTAGAAATGTAATATTTAATATCTGGAAGAGACTTATTCAGATGTCTCTCTTCTCTGTCTGTATTTATATTTTAAGAGTGTCTTAACATCTACCATAAGAACAGGTCTTTGTTCACTAGCTTCTGCACACATCCAAATTCAGGAAGACTTTAAAAACCTCAGAATTTTAGAACTCAGCCAAGGCTGGCAAAATTCTTTCTGCCTGTTGCTGAGCTCTGGTGTTTGAGCACAGTGACCCGTGCTGAGCCAGGAGATTTTTTGTGTCCTGTGGACAAGGGGGTGATCAAAATCCTGGGGGCTGATAGTGGGAGGGAAGACGGGACACAACAATTCACAAGGAGCCTCAAACCTGAGTCTGCCCAATCTTCCAGACTTGGAAAGAACTTTGAAAACCTTCCCAATGCAGCACTTGCTGGGAGGCTCAGCTTATTGGTTTATTTTTCCTGAGTATCTCAGAAAGAGGAGGAATAATTTACCTTTTAATGAGCTGAATTCAGCTCTTGGATTTATAGGTGCTTTTGGTGGCGCTCACCTTGATAGTTATTAGCCTTATTAGTTATTAGTTATTAGCCTCCAACATCCCAGAATTCTTGGGTTTAGGATACGAGAAATCCAAGACAAATATTAGCAGTGATGGGTAAACCTACCTGGCATCTTCTCATTTCTGAGAAGGCACATCAATAATAAAGTTTATTGGTAAACAGTACTAGTAATGAAGTTTTCTAAGGCAAAATCCACATAATTTCATTCTGTAAATAAGATATTAAACCAGAAACATTAGTGTCACTTTTTCTGGAAACTTGCTAAAAAGAAAAAAAAAAAAGCTATTTAACCACTGGAGAAAATGACAGCTCACCTTTCTGTTACACGATCTCTTTCCGCAGTTTGCCCAAATCCCCTGTATTTGTGCCACAGATAAGCAGATTCACTCTGGTGAAGGCTATTTCTACACGTATTTAAACGACTAAGACCAACATTTTCAACTTAGGGTGCCAGGAGCACAGCTCAGTAGATCCTGTGAGGGCTCAGCTCACCTCCTCAGGGCCTGGCATTTCCGAAGGTTAAACACTTGTGCTGACCATGGATTATGAACCACTGTGACTGGGAAGTTCAAAAATGTGGGCATGAATTTTTTTTTTCCAGTTTGCACCTCTTTGGGGCTCTTGGTCTCTTTGCCATCTGCCTCTGCCTCTTGCAGGTCAGTGGAAATGTTTTTGCTGACCTTTGTGGGCACACTCGAGTTACCCACCGTGCGATCACGTAAAATACGTCTAAAACCTCTCTGCTTCATCTAATGTTGTTTCAAAATAATTTCCAGCCCATTAATTGTGGTCTGCAAGCCCTTCTTTAAAGAGCCACTTTGATGTTGATGAGTCACACTGCTCAAGCTCTCCTCTTTTGCCATTGCACTTCCTTAAGGCATAACCTCGGTGACTTTTGCACCAAGAGGCGAATGGCTCTGTGACAGGATCCAGCCCTGTGTAAACACCCTCAAGAGCCACTTCCCTCAAGCCAAATACTGAAGCCCACTTAAAAAAGACTTTTAAGGCACGTTTTCCATTTGATGTAGCTCCACGCTGGTATTTAGTGACAGCCAAGTGTAATCCAAGCTTAGACAGAGTGTTTGGGAAAAGCTGTGGGTCCTGTGTTGAAACCTCACGTCCCTTTAGCTCTCCTGGTGTCTGTTAATGACTGGTAAAGGTATTGCTGAGGCCAGCACCTGCCTCTGCTCCTGCTCCACCTCCCCAGCAGGAGGGCAGATGGAGCAGCTGAATCCCGACCGGGCAAAAGGGGGGTGGCAAGCACTTGCCCTGTTTGCAGGTGTGTTATTGGAGATGGTCAGGCAGAGACTTGTGCTGGTTTGATGGGCCCCTCTCCATCCCAGCTCCGTGGGGAACAGCTTAACTTAAACTGTGTGTGACTTCACACCTGCCTGCTCCACTGCAGAGCAGGGCAGAACTCAGGAGCAGCCTTGAGCAGAACTCAGGACCAGCCTTGAGCAGCCGTCAGGGCCCTGGCCCGTCAGAGACCGATCAGTTACGCCGAGATGTGGCAGCAGTGTTTGCCCACCGAGATGTGGCAGCAGTGTTTGCCCACCGAGATGAGGCAGCAGTGTTTGCCCACCCAGATGTGGCAGCAGTGTTTGCCGTCTCCCAGCTGAGACACACATCTGCCTGCATCCCAATTTGGGCAGGGCTGCAGTGAGCCGGGAGGCTGCACTGGGCACGTGCCAGCGCTCCTGCTCGGATCACACGCTCCGTGGATGGACCTGGGACAGGTGCTGTGCTCCCAGCTGCGGGATCAGGCCCTGTGCATTATCCTTGTGCAACCTTGACGTTTCACCAGCCTGAGAGCTTGGGAGCAGCCTGCTATGGCAAAGCTTCGCTTCCCCCTGTGAGGAGAGCAAGAAGGAGGTTGCAACCGTTTGAAATTCAGCAAAGGGGTAATTCACAACGCTTTCACAAGACTAGGGGGAAAAAGATCCCACGGAAATGGCATAAAAGGGGGGAACATGCTCAAGGACACACTTCATCAAACCAGTCTGTTGCCTTTCTCACACTGAAACAAGGTTGGACTCACGCACTCCGAGCTGACACGTGCCTCTTAGAAAATCATCTGTTTTGTGATGGGTGTTATAACTCTCTCTTCTCTGTTTCAAGGACAGCAGTGGGAGGAAACCAAACCCTTGCAGAAATGTGTTTTCCCAGTTTGCTGTCATTCCCAGAAGTCACTGTCTTCCTTCTGTTGTGTCTAATACAAAATAACAGGTTGATCCCTTCACAAGCGTAGACCTGTTTTGTAACATGAAAAGGAGTCAGTGCTATCAGTTATCTCCCACATTACCCTGCAGCAAGCTGTTCTCCAAGGGTAGCCAGCTTGAACAGCTCACGTTGTTGTCCACAAAAGAGAATCACTCTTCATTCCACTGTCTCTATGCCAAGACGTGGCTTCCAATGAGGTAATTGTTTTGACAGTTTGGGGGAAAAAAAAAAAAAAAGAAGCCAAAAAACATTAAAAAGTAAACAGTCGTACATTGCTGCTGGCTGGGGGCATTTGTAAACGGAAGATTAAATGTATCCAAGGCTTAAAACTTCAAGACACTACTGAATATTCTGGTTTTATAAAGAGGCAACATGTTACAAACCTGGCATTATTTGCTGATGATGTAAATTCCATGACTGTTTCATAGGTGGTGTTTTTAACTGCTGTGCTGTTTGGGTGTTTGAATCTCCATCTATGCACTAATTCTATGTTTAAGGGAAATAAAATAATTTCAAACCCTGATAACTGTTAGCTCCATCTTTGACACAGAGCTGGCAAAGAGAAAAAAATGCTTTCCTTGGAGATCTGCAGACTTTTAAAACTGAATCCAAAGTTCTGCCTGTGTTGGGCTGTTGGTGTGGCTGTGTGAGACATTTGCAGTGAACCCTGAACCAGCTCAGGCTCAGCCTGGGCTCTGTGCTCACTGCTGAGTGTCAGCCTGGGCTGGCAGAGTCCCTGCACACAGGCTGGGGTTTGTGTCCAGCTTTAGGCAGTGGCTTTTTGCTCTTGACTTAATCCCCAACGAGTTCTCTGTACCCTCAGCACTCAGTAATGCTCTGCAGGATTGGAAGCTTTGCCATTTTCAAGGCAAAATGTACTTTCCTGCACGTTATCCAAGAAAAACATTGTTAAAGCCAGACAGGGAGAAAGAAGGTGTCCTTAACAATTTCTTCATTGATGAAGAGCTCCAGAGGCAGATATGTGGGAATATACACACACCTACAACAGGCATATATGCTATTTTCAATAGCAGATCTCATCTATCTACCGTGGCTTCTGGAGTTTCACATCAAGTGCAAGAAATGTGGTGAGTGAGATGCCAAAAAAGACAAAGTGTTTAAGACCAGATGAGCTCAGGTTTTCATTTCTCCAATTCCCCTTGCCTGGAAGACAGCTTGTTTTAGGAGCAAAACCATCCTGGCTGATCCTTAGTGCAGCTCCATTGATTTTAATAATCAAGGTGATCTTAAATACTGCCATAAAATTCCTGATACCATCTACAGTGCTGAAGTTATTTGAGTTTACTCTCAGGTTCTCCACAGCTTAAGGGTTTTTTTAATCACATGTCTTCTCAAACCTTTGCCTGGTAACACCAACGGTGCAGAGTTCATGTAAATTTTATCTCCATCCCATCTGCAGGCTGTTTGAATATGCATCGCTGCATTTATTCTCATTATGGGAATCTGAGGCTGGGGAACGTGGTGGATGTTTTGGGAGCACAGGATTTGCTGGGCTCCTGGCAGGCACTTTCATCTCTCCAGGCTTGAAGTTATCTTGGTTCTTCAGGGCTCTGCCTCTGCTTGTTCCTTGTCCTAGACAAGGTGGGGTCTGGATCACATTAACACACACCAAAAGCTGACTTCTGCTTGCCTTGGGCTTGTGGAGCTGAAAACTGCTGGAATTTGGGGTTTCTGTGGCTGGCTGGGGTCTGCCTGCCTGTGCCTGGAGGTCTGGCTTCTTGGGGATGGGTTTCAGTGCCTGTTGGAATAAGTGCTGCCAAGGCCATGGCCCAGCACCACCTCGATGCTGCTGGAAGCAGTGGCTGTGGGAATTCTAGAGGCATTTCCAACTGGGTCTTTGCCTCAGGTGGATTTAGCTCCCAGCCCTACTGTACAAATTAAACTTTTGGGGTCTTTTGATTGCAGGAGTCTAAGCTGGTGGTGCACCTAAAACCATCAGCTGAATGAACTCATCTTCCCCCCAGTCTCCCAAGGGAAAGCTCTCTCAGAGAATTGTGACATGGAAAGCAGAGGTTCAGCCTCTGGACAACATGCACTCTGCTCTTTGGAGATGTCCCAGTGCTCACAGCTCCACACACCTCAAAATAATGGACTGCTGTCCTCTCTCTGTCCCCATGACATGTGAGGTCTTTCTGCCAAGCTTTCCTGTTCCCCAAATCCCCATTTCTCTCTGTAGCGAATGTATGGTCAGGTTTGATTCTTGGGCTCTATGGGACTTACAGGTAACTTCACTTTTCCTCCACATCTCTACCTGAGTTACTCCTATTCCTTATCTCTAAATGGGAACACACCCCTTAGTACTGATTCTCCTGATAAAAGGACTCACACCGGATATTTTCAGAAGGAATTGAGCAAGATATACTGGAAAATGTAGGACAAGTAGCTGCCACTTTTTCTAAGTCTTCCCAGGAGTGACTGCTCTTGTTCCAGGAAAGGCCCATACCCACTCTCCTGCTGACTTTGCCAAAAACAGGCGTATCTTTCCAAGGAAGAAAGTTATTGGAGGCACTGAGAGAGGAACAAGCAGACCCAAAGTGTTTGTCTTTCCTCTCACATGTCACCCATGGTTTCCCACCCCTCTGCACGGATTTCAGTGTCAGTGCTGTGGTAGAGCCAATAGAAGAGCAAAGCAGGAATTTACATGAGGGATCAAATGTGCTGGACCAGGCCTCTGCAGGCTCTGTGGCACTGCAAGGTGGCACCAGGTGCTGTCAAGAGAAATTATGCTTTTCATAACTTTTAGTATTTCGCTTTGGAAGGTTCTTTTTAAAAAATGCATTCACTTCAAAGTGTTGGTGCAGGTGGTGGCAAACAACAGAGAGTTTTTTGTAAATGGTCTTGTCTTTAGGAGCACTGGGCTCTAACAGGTAGTGTCTGTCTCAGCCACAGGTTTGGAACAGCCCAGGAAGGAGGTTCCCCTGGATGCTGGGTGTGCCACCCACCTAGACATGCCTCAGCCACCACTAAATCTGGAAGACTTGGGCCCAAGTTATGTAAAATATGTCTGGTCTCTGGCCGCAGACACTGGAACTAATCTCAAGTCTTGCTGGCACTCTTGCAAGCACCTCAGGAGCTGCAGAAGTGTGGGGAGTAAACAGACTGGAATGTTCTCAGCACCCCTGACTCAAAACCCAGGGTTCTCTGCCAGTGGATACCCACGAACAGGCAAGTTTTTTGAGTCATGACCCAGCTAATAACAGGATGGTGCTGTGCTCCTGGCCGTGCTCGGATATAAAACTTCACATCCACTACAACTGCTTGTGGTCATTAAAAGACCCCGCAAACACATTTTGCAAGAGTTTGGGTGTCAGACCCTGCGTTCTCATTGGAATCCCAAGTGCCTTGGCCCAAATTACTGCTGCATTTTCAGCTGGAGATGCTATTTTTTATTCTGCTCTTTGCAAACACAGTGCTGCAGTTAATGAGGGCTGTGTAAGCACCCGCTGGATCAACATGTACCAACGCTGGGTGAGCTCATCCTCTGAAGTGCAAGATGTCAGTGAGATGTAATGTAAGGAGCTCTTATTTTTTTAATCCACTCTCTGCCATTGCAAAGAATCAGAATGCCCACTGCAATAACAATGCTACATCTTCCCTTCACTTAGCACCTTTAATGGAGCACCAGTTTAAAAAGCCATAAAACACCCGGCTTAGCTCAGCCATAGCCTGGCATGGTTTATTTTCCTCTGTTAGATTTGAGATAGAACCAACACAGCACATGTAAAACAAGAAAGGTTAAAATAAGCAATCAGATTTATTTTACTCGCTTTTAAAAATATTTAAAGTCTTTTGTGGATTTATAACTGTGGCAGTAACAGTTTCTGCCTAATGTCATGAGGGGGAAAGTTATGGCTTTGTTTGAAATTGCACAAGCAACATCATTGCAAGAGATACACGAGTCAGGCATTGCCATTAGTCAGTGCTCATTCACTGAAACCTGCCTCTGAATTCATCCAGGCCAAGAAGTCGAAAGAGTGGCACATTCAAAAGTAATTATGCGATTTAAGGGAGGAGCTTTCCACTATTTTTTCTGTGGGATGTGTCTTTCAAAATGATTGGTGAGGTTTTGATGGGCATTAACCCCCTAAAAACGTCAGAAATTTCTGAAAGGCTACAAGCCCAGTGGTTCTCCAATACTACTCTGATAAGCAGCTTTGGAAACCATCTCCCTTTTTCTTTAGGATTGTAGACCTGCTTTGGGAAAAATCAGTCTCAGATTCTGTTTTTCATAACTATGACCCCAACTTTCATCTTCAAAATTTACTGTGATTCATACCCTTTTTACTTCATAGCAGCACGGGTCAGGATAAAAAGGGAAATAATCAAAGAGAAGCAGAATCTCAACTTGCATTGGTGAAACTTTATCCTGTTTATTAACTCTGCTCTGCGAGCCACAGTATATTGTGCTTGGATCTTGTAACACTCCATTTTAGAAAATAATAGTCAAAGTCATGTTTTAACCAGAGTATGAGGGTTTTAATATAAAATGTGCCTTTCCTTTAAATTGATTGCAAATGTACTTTCCAAATATTTTAGTTCGTAAAAAAGGATTCTTGGAGGCCCTCCAGTGCCTGGTATTTTCCAGCTAGCTAAATGCAGATAATTCCCCTTTCTAACACGCCTTGAAAGGCTTTGCCAGTCCTGGCTGGATGGTTTGGAGGGGTAGGCTGCAGGAAAGAGAGCGAGCTGATCCTCGCAGGTCGCGCCCCGGTGGGAAGGGTGAGGATGCCACGGGAAGGGTGAGGAGAGGGCCTTGGGTTGGCTGCAGGGAACACACACTTGTGATGAGGATACACAGTGTGAGCAGCACTGGTTCCAGCTGCACAGGCTGATCCCATCCCATGGAATCCCACGGAAAAGTGCAGACAATGATAGCAATAATAATGACAACAGAGAACTCGTAATTCTTTATTATGCCTATGACACAACCCTTCCCAGACCATAATATGTCTGCAGGATCCGCTGACCCCAGGGCTTTGCTGGTACAGACAGAACTGGCTTGTCAAAGCTCACTCAGAAGCGCAGGGGAAGAGAGGAACCTGGAATTCAGCCTCCAGCCCGATGGACAAATGAACCCTTTTCGTGGCACAGCCATTTCACGAGGTGAATTGCAAGATGCATTTCTTTCTTGCTAAATTATTTTAATCTAAGTGGAAAATGGGGGATAGTAATCCACTAAAATAATTTTCTGTAGCACCTGCTTTTGACTAAGTCTCTGTAATGGTGCTGAAAGAAGCCAATTTCTCCATCCTGAAATATTCAGCAAAGCCTTCCTCAAACAGATGGCTGAATATGGGCATGATTTCCATCTTCATTAAATTAACGTCAGGTTTTTGAAAAATCAGTCCTTTAATAATGTATAAATATTTCCTTCTTGAAGTAACTGCCTGATTTTCCCCACAAGGACTGGTTTCTACTTTTTGTAGTAAGACCAGCTCCTGATGGAAGAGCTGCCAGTGCATGTATACTTGCAGATGTGTTCTTCGATAAAACTTAATTAGCCATTTTAGTAATTTTCTACTTAATGTGTTTTTAACATCCTTCAGAGCTTGAAGTGAGGTATATCTGGGTTAGAGACAACAAGGCAGCTATCCATAACCTTGCTTTGATTATTATTTAGAGTTAAGTTAAATGCAATACAGAAAGTAATTTTCCCAAACTTGCCTATTCTTAGTGCTGCAGAAAGAATTCCATTCCTTAATTTTCACTCTATCATCTCTAACAAATATGGGTTTATTTATAAAATATATTATTAAGTCTCTAGTTTTAAAACAAGTTTTTATGTCTGTCTTCAAAACAATTTTTGAGTCACTTAAAATGGTGGGGTTTTTTTAAATGAGGTTGGCGTTCTGAAACAGATACATCAACAAAAAACGTGTTCTTGTGACTTCACTTAGAGGCTGAAGCATGATACCACCACTTACAGGGAGTCAAGAAAAGCAGTTTTCTCTCTGACTGCCCCATTCTACAACCAGGCACAAGCCTCAGCCAGAGGCTGCTGCCAGCAGAAATCATGCAAGGGGCAGGAGTTGTTGGCACCAGGGACTCTGCACAGAGCAGGGGTTTCACACACTCACCCTCTCAGGAGGCAGCATAGCATCTTTTTGCTGCTGGGAGAAACGCACAGAATATGGATGAAAGCAAATGGAGAAACCCCAAAGATGCACTGGAACCAGGGGTTCTCGGGTTCTCTCGGGTATTAGACCCGAGCTGGGGCTGCTGCCCTGCCCCTCCACCAAATAATTGTGCTTCATTAAGGCTCTCCAGTTAACACTTGCCTGTGGTTCATGCAGGAGAAAATAGTGTCTGATTGCAAGCACGAGATACAAATTCTCATGCAGGTTCTGCATTTGCTCTGGGTGTGGGTGGAGAGGTTTATAAAATAAATTCTTTTGTAGCAAAGAATGTACTCTTGAAATCCTGCATTGGAGGCAGAGCCCAAGCCTGTTTTCACGTGGTTTGGAGACTTCCCTGCCTGTTTTGCCAAGGAACAGGGAAAGGCTTCCCCAGGGGGGCCAGGTGTCACTGGTAGAACACAGGCATCAGTTTTGAAGGTCTCTTGCAAACATTGGAGATGGGGGCTTGGCTACATGGGCTGGCATTCCTCTGACCCCTCTGACCCCTCTGACCCCCTTCACTTGATGGAGGTGAAAAAAATAATGAGTCTGGTGGACTCTTCCTGCTGAGTGAGTTGGTCATTCCCCACCCGGCAGATGCTTTCAGCTGGGATCTGCGTGCCATCCCACTGCCCAGCCCTGCCAGCTTCCCCAGCACATGGAGCTATTTGCTTTGTAAAGCTAGATTTATAGCTAGATTTATTAAAGTACATCTTAGGGCAATCAAATCAGGCATCTAGGACATTTCTTCTTTAGTTAGTTAAGTTGTTTTTATGTCCTAAGGCTGCGCTGGTAGTACCTGCCTCACTAAAACTCTTAAAAGAACTCATTTTAAGGGGGATGACAGAGAGAGTAGAGACACCTCCTGTGCTTCTTGCTTCTTCACAATAACAGTCTTGGTACATCCCATGCCCTTCATTCCTCTGTGTCACCAGGAGCCAGGGCTCAGATTAAAAAAACCACATGTATTTCTTTTGAACTTACAGTGGGAATCACTGATTTCTGTTTTTCTCTGTTTGTGATAGATGCAGTCACCGAAATTCCCTGACACAGGCTCAGGGGCAGCAGCAGTCTCTTGGGGAGGCAGTTCTGTCTCTGGAGCCCCAGGGTGGGGTTAGTGATCTGCTCTCCAAATCAGACCAGACTCATCCTCTAATGCTCACCCCTGAGCTGGAAGGAGAATTTAATTTCCTGGAGAAATTAAAATGTTCTCAGCGAGAGCACTGGTAGGTGGGAATAGCTAATGATTGCTTACATTTATACTGTAAAAACTTTAGTAGTATTTTGGCATGAGATATTCAAATAGGTCTCTTCCTTTCTCTGAATGATAAATGAGACCAATCTACAGGTTCACAGCTGCAGGGTCTGTTCTGGTGCAGATATTCCTGCAAAGCCTCCGGTAGCCACCTCAATAGGAGCAGCATGTGCATATCAAAGACAATAAAACCTTTAAACTCTGCCATAATTTGCTTTTTCCCCTCATTATGCACACATACACACCATCAGTACTACTGGAAATTGCTCCTGTTATTGAAACAAGGGAACCTTCTGTATATGTAATTATAAATAGGAAAGGGGGAAAAAAAATCTCATTCCGGGGAAAATATACGGATTTTGAGTAGGAAATGACTACCAAATATCTTCTGATGTAATCTATAGTATTAATAACACAGTTAGAAAAATGGTAAATTGGGTTTTGTACAAGTGAAAATATTCTGAATTGAATTTTGTAAGGTTTTCTTAAAACATGTTGTGTTTGAGGAGAACCTTACCATATAAAAACAGCCTGTTTCTCAGTATATTTTATATCTTTTCAGATATCCAAATGAACTTTTCTTTTTTGTCATTTCAGGTCCTAGGTAGTAATATAAAGTTACAAAAATACTCTGTAACAAGTCACATTTATTGGACAAACAAGAGCTTATTGGACAAGTTGTGTAAGTTTTCAATAGCTGTTTGACTAAAAATAGGATGTTCCAAAATGGTAAATCCTCACTGGAGACAAAACTAAATAAGTAATAGTGTTTATCAGTATCAGCCTATTGTAATATTTTAAGTGATGAATTTCACAAATAGTTGGACAAATCTTTAAACACAGCCTTGTGATGTATTTCATGCACAGAGAAGTGTTCTGTTCATTGATAGGAAATGTAAAAATATACAAAAGAAAGAATATAATAATAGGTGATATATTTGCCATTTTAACTCTGTAAAAATAGCTTTTCAGTGCAAAATTATGGATATTATTGTTGGAATCAAGGGTAGGATAATACAAGCAGGAAAAATTCTTTCAACTGGAAGCATCATCCGTCCAACACAGAATATTCTGTGATTCTGTTATGAAAAAAAACACTTTATATCCATTTTTATCTTGTGATCTGGTCTGATCTCTTGTCATGCTGTCCTGGTTTACAAAACCAGGCAGTTTTCTTCCTACTGGAAGTACTGTGAGGGTTTCTCACTGCAGACTCCCAACACCCTGCACAGCTTTCTTAGCAAAGGAGATGGGAAATGTGGAATCCCATTCACAAACTATGATAAATTGCAGGCTAGTGTATTCATTTTTTAAAAAATAATTTTAGTGTTTGTGTTGGTTTGTTGTTTTTTTTGTTGTTGTTTGTTGTTGATTTTTTGTTTTCTTGTTTCTTGTGTAAGCACTCCTTAAGCTGCCTCCTCTTCATCTTGAATACCATTATCTACAATGTGTGGTATTTTCAGTTCTTCTGGAGCAATAGAATAGACTCAGTCAGGGTCTGGTTATGTGTGCCTGAGACGTCTCCCAAAAAAAACCCCGTTTTCTGGACAATAGCAAAAGAATGATCACTGAGGCAAAAAGTGCCTTTTCTCCCTTGTGTCCTTCCACCATTGGAAGCTGCACTTCCAGCAGAACAGACTGAAGCAGGTGCTCGAATCAGTTCCTGTGGAACATCACACGCCTTTAAACCTTAGTGGAACTAAACCTAATCTCCTTGCTCTAATAAGGCTTACAAATATAAGCTTATTTACACAAAGAGGGCATTTAATTAGAGTCAGAAGAAAATCAGCAGAAAAAAAAATGCAATATTAGGGGTGTGAGTGAGCTTATCAGAGTGGTAGCAGGGCTGCTTACACACCACTGCTGTCACAGGCTCTGCAGAGCAATAGATAAAGCACAAAGAATCTGCCCTGTGAAGGAACTTGTAATTGAATCCGACTATTTGTGTAAGACCTGGGACAAAGGTTTTATTTTTAGGAGAAATAAGGCACCTTCAGGTATTTTGGGAAACCATCAGTGTGCCCTGTTGCCACTTCCCTTGTGTTGGTTTCTGGTCATTCTGACTAAAGCCTGGATGCATCTGGAGGAAGAATTAGTCCCATATCCGCAGCGAGTTTGGTTTCAGCGTGGCTCAAACGCATTTTGCTTGCACGTGTCCCTTATTACCTCCATCACCCTGGCACATGTCCTTTATTTCTCCTTTCCTTCCCCCAAGCTGAGGCTGAACAGTGCAAGATGGATCACCAATAAAATGGTATTTTAGGAAAGAATATGAGAAGCAAACCCAAACACATTGGATAAAGAGAACAAATTCTGCCTCCCGACGAGGCCAATGTGGAACTGGTTTCCCTCTAGCAGGTAATCTGATCAGTAATGCCACAAAATGTTTGGTAACACATCAGAAAACATCTTCTGGAAAGGAAACACACTGCTGACTAGTGCTGCACCCAGGTATTGAGGGCAGAACATGGTTTTTAAGCACATTTCAGTAACCTGGGAGGCGATCTTTAATGAGCTGATGATAGGGCACTCATACACATCCTCATCCATTACACTCCCACTGCAGTGAAGGCAAGGACAGCTGCTGAAACACATCTGCACCATTTGGGGGTTGAGGAAGGGTTATTGAGTAAAAATGTGCACAAATTTGAGGGGATGGATCTGTGTTTTTACCTGAGCTATTCGAAATGCCAGCAGTGGACGCTGTTTGTTTAACACTGGCGTAAGAAATACCTCCCCCCACATACACACACACACATTTATAAATTGTGGCACAATTGCCTTTGTTTTGAAAGGAATTATTTTCTTATTCATGGCCTGTTTGAATTTACTTCCTTGTGAATTATTTTTGGCAATGCCTGGTGCAGCATAGTAAGGGAAACTATGCATTTCCATGTATGTAAACCAGGAAAACCATGGGATTGTGGACAAACAATGTCCTCCATTGTAAGTTATTTGTTTTCCTCTCTGTTACTAAACCCGTTGTAGCTACAATGGGCATTGTGATCTGAGAGCAGTTTGGTGCCAGTGGTGCATTTTAACAGCTTGCCTCTACCACAAAAAAGCTTTGAGGCTGTCAAACAGGAGGGCTGAAGGTTTCCCTTACCTGGAAATCCTTGGACAGACCAACTTTGAACTTGAAGAAAAGAGGGAATATCGGTGGTGGGAGGGGATGATCAAGCTCATGGCACGTCTCTGATCTCTGATCTTACTGAAGCTGTGGGTGCCAACATAAATTACAGTTTCTGGGGGCTGTTCTAAGTTATGCTGGAGTGGTGGGAGTGTTTATAGCATCACATTGGTTTGGCTCTTCTTTCCCACTGTGCTTTTCTCGGCTGCCAGGCCTTAATTGTGGAAAAATATTTGTGTTGCTACCACTGCAGTGAAATGTGTTCACGTGGATTGACTAAGAAGTGATACTGTTTCAAATCAGGTTTTAGTGTTTGCTATGGATTTCTAAAGATTTTTATTACGTGGGCAAGAGCAAACGCCCAATTTCGATAGCACAGTGACTTTATCTGTGCTCAGGAACGTGCCTGATCAAATGGCTGTGTAAATACAATGTATGGGCCATCCACTCCAGAGAGGATCCTGGGGGGTCCCTTCCAGCTCAGAATATTCCGTGATTCTGTGAACATGAAGTGCCTTGTCTGCAGACACACTGAGAAATACAGCTTTATTTATAATGTGTGTATTTATAGAGTGTGATACGCAGAGAGATGAGCATTTCTGTGCAGATGTATGTCTCGCTGGCTCTCACCTCTCCTATTACCCCTAAATATAATTTTGAAAGGAAATAGACTTTGAAAGGGGCAAGAGGGTCTAGCAAAGGATTTAAACTCTTTTTCTTCCTCTGAAAGGACTCAGTCATAGCTCTTATTTAAAGTTAAACTAAGAAATGTCTCTGAGGAGAATTTCAAACTCTCTTTCCAAACACCACTGAGCCAAGAATTGTTATTATCTGAATTTAATTCAAATCATATGAACCTTCATAGCTTTTGCCACACTGAAGTTTTTTTCCTTCTCAATCTGTCAATACATTCATCAAGTTGTGGGCAGACCCCACTCACATAAAGGAGTAGCTTTGTGAACTCGATAGCTTACAGGGTTTTTCAAGGTTCCACACACATTAATGATTTATTTTGTTTAAACAGACACCCTAAACAGTCCCATAACTGCATAGTAGCAGAATTCACCATGTAATTTACTTCGTGTGAGTCATAATGAGAGGAAAAAAGAAATCAGAACCTTGAAGAATTATCCTTAAATTGCTGTATCTTGAAAAATATTTCATCTTTTCTGCTTCCCACAGCCCTTCTCATTCCCTGTGTCCTGCCCAATCCAAGGGCTGGTTTTCCTGGATGAACACAGGGTGTTACCTGCAGCCCTGAGCCCTCATTCTGGCTTGCATACTCTCTGGGGACAATTCTCTTCAGTTTTCCAGCATTTTGCAAAGGGATAAGAATTATAGCTACCCACCCACTTCACTGCAGCCCTTCCAAGCTGAATCAATGTCTTCTCAGTGCCTGGAGCATGTAAAATGCTATATAAAAATGTGAAATAATATTACTTCTCAACCATGCAGCCGGAATTTGCTCTGCTTGGAGGAAAGAGGATGGGGGGATAATTACAGACTGGGCTTTTGAAACGAGGTGCTCAGGAAGGGCACAGTCAGCAGAGCAGCAGCCACATCCAGGGTCTCCAAAGACCTCTGTGTTTATGGGCACTCCACGGTTAGAGGTGCTGGAAATTTTCCAGGGCTGTTCACTCCACCTCAGCAGGAATGCAGAATATTTTCAATAAGTACTCCTTGCATGGAAAGTATGTTTAAAATGCTTTCTCAGCACACTGTGTATCCACAGGCTATTCCATGGGTTTTCCTATTTCTGCCCCCTCCCCACACAGCCGTGGCCGTGTCTGCTGTGCTTCCAGGGCTCTGGCACTGCAGCTGGGTGTTCTTCCAGCACTTTGTTGCGCCCACTGCCCTTTTCTTATTTCACTTCCAGTGCTGCTGTGAGCCCTGCTCCTCCTGGTTGTTGTCACATGTCCTGCTCTGGATCCATACCCTCTCATTAATTCCCGGTTTAGGATGTTTACACGGCCGTTCCAGCGGAGATAGGGTTATCCAGCTCCTTGGAAACAGCTATTATTTATCCCTCTGGATGCTGCCTGTATTGCCATGTTTCAGGATAATTTCAGTTCGTGTTGTATTTCACTGAGTGGATGTTTCAAGAACAAAATAATTTAAAAATTATTGTTGCATCATAGCAATACCCACAGCAACACAACAACACACACAGGACTTGCATGTACCAGAGAGCTGCAAAACATTGGCAAATCGCAATATAGTGACTTTAAGGGTAACTCAGTGCAAAGAAAACCCTATAAATGGACCAAAACAAAACAGTGGAACTGAATTTGAAGAACAGACTTCAGAGAAGCTCAGATCAGCGCAGGCTGCTCAGCCTCTCCTTGTTACAAGCCTTTTACTTGTCTGATCTCTGTGCAGCTTTCTGGCCTCAGGTTTTTAAAGCCAGCCTGGGAGTTTAGACACCCAAATATCATTGAAATGAATACTCATTCTGTGTCTTTTGGCCTCACAGTTCCACTCTGATGATGTTTCTCGTGGTGTAATAATCTTTTGTTTGGAGGTATTCCTCTCCATGTCATACAGCAATGAACTTGCACACCTCCCTATAGGTTACTGTGGGGTTTGTCTAATAGAAGAACAATGATATCACGCAAAAAGTCATAACCCACATTTAATAAATTATTTATATTAATCTTCTCTCAATAAAAGGCCTAAATTCCAGCAAGAATGACATGTCCTAAAAGGATTTTTAAGAGGCAATTGGGTTTTTTTTGCATTAGTCTCAGAAGAAAATCATCTGGGACCCAGCAGTACAGGACTGTTCAAAATGTTTCTTATAAAATTTGCCTAACATAGACTTAGCACAAGCTAGAATTTGGCTTTATAGGCATTTTATAAACTTCTCCATGGAAAGCCTGAAAGCTGACCTTTGACAATGGCTAAATTCCTGTTTAAAAAGGGGCAGAAGGCTCGTAACACGAGCAATTATCTAAGAGCTGGCAGCCCTTCTTTTCATCTTTCACGTAACTCTAGTTGGCAAGAAATGGTGTTTAACACTGTTTTATACAATGAGCCTTCTCATTTCATTAAACTCAGGGGATGTAAAGAGTGGATCTTGGGGGCCAAGGTGAGCTGCCTGCTCCCAGGGTACAGCAGCTGAATGTTTTATATGAGAAGGCCTTTCTGTGCCCTTCCCCACCTTCCTGGAGGATTTGGATGCTGTGGGATGGACGAGGGTGCCCAGGTGTCAGTGAGAGCATTGATGGGCTCAGCAATGTCCTAAACTTCCAACACCAGGACTAATGGAAAATTTCTGTAGCCCTGCACAACCTCCCCCTGCTTAAACACATTCTGTTGCAGAAGGAAAGGAATGAGATTTTCTTTTGACAAAGAACCAACCAAATTTTTTTTAACGTACTGGGAAGAGACTGCATTGCACATTAAGGACAATTGTACCAAAAACCTGAGGAGATGTTGCAGATTTCATCCTGGAAACAGCCTCTGGGATAAGATTCAGGAGATATGCACAAGTGTTTTATCATACTGCAATCTCCTCATTAGTTTAGGCTTTGCACAGCTCGGTGACGCCTGCCAATACTTGTAACCCCACTTTGTTTAAAGCAAGTTTCAGTTCAGGGGAAATCTGAATTTGCTTTGGATTTTGTCTCTTAGGCCCCCAGAATCTGGTAAGCCATTGTGAAACAGAATTTTGGCAGCCCAGCTTGACTACATAATGATCTTACACTCCGGAGACATTTCCAACACTTCGGCAGTGCAAACACTGTGTGCACACACAGGATCATATCAATGCAACTATTGTGTATTTTTAATGCACACTTCGTTAAAAAAAAGTTCATTTTTTTTCATAAATTCTCCTTTATCAACTTCCTCCATGTGTATGAAACCCCCACGTGAATTCTTGCACATGTAGAAATGTTAACATAAATTCTGTTATTGTTCCTATTGCTGTAACATCTTTTCTAGGAATACTCCAGTTTGGGAAGGGGCTTGGATTTTCTTAAGAGCAGGACAGTGTAAAAGTTAGAATAAGTATACACTGGTCTTTTTGAACAGAAATTAATGGAAAGTAATGAAAGTGATATCATTATCTTTAAGTATTTATATATATCTTAAAATGTACCTTTCTAAATGATTGATTTATTTTCAGTAGGCCATGTTTGAGTACAGAGTTATCACTGCACTGGAGTTTGGCAGAATTCTTGTGGCAATTAGTGTTTCCTCCACCTTGATTTTTGAAAGCCAATCCCTCAATTCTAGGGAAAGAAACCCTGCAAAATGCCCATTGTTAACAACCAACCAAGGGACTGATGCAGCCTGATGGAGCAGCAGTAGGATACATTCAACTAAGGCCAGTGAAGTTAATGCACCTTATGCAGAAGAACAAAAAACAGGAAAAAGTTGTTTGGCCATTGGCTCATTTTATTCTGAAATTCCAGCTTTGGAAATAGTGTATTAAAGCAATCGTTGTACTTTTGGGGTTTATTTTAGCATGATTGTACTAAATACAAATTATTGAAAAGGAAAAGAAGAAAACCCCTAAAAATGTGTCAAAGCTCTTCTGGTGTACACCAACTAAAAAAACAGACATATATATATATATAATTGTTAAATAAATATGTCAAAATATCTCTATATGTATAAAAAAGTATTTTATTTTCATAATTAGGTTAAAAATAGCTTTTGCCATTTCTTTACAAGGAGAAACAGCATGAGACAATGCACAAAATTTTGAGTGTTATGTGCCACTAGTAATAGTTTTGTTCACTCATCAAAATGTAAAACTTACTGTCATTCCTCCTACTGTTAAGCATGCTGATTATATATGTTAATTATCAAACACTGGTATTCCACATAATTTTGAGCTTGAATTAGGGATGATTTTTTGGATCAGAATGTATTTTATCAATCTGAGCTGTTTTATTTGCAGACTGACAAATTACCCACTGTGTTTTCCTTGGAACTGTACTTCAGCTGAATCTCTTGAGATTGGGGTGTCAAGGTCAAGGGCTGAGCAAAATCCCAAGAACATTCCAGTGTAGAAAGTCCCACCCCATTTCCCATTTGAAACCCCACTGGATCCTGTAATTGCAGAACCCTACAGCAGCTTGGATGTGTTTCCTGGTACACTGTGAGGCAGAATTAGGCTTTTCCTCCTTAGATCTCTCCCACCTCCCACCCAGTGCATTGTGTGGGGGTGACATAAAATTTGTGGAGCAGAGAGGGAATTTTCATTCTGATCCTCAGTCAACCAGTCAGCCATAATTGACCCTATGTGAAATAAATAATTTTTTTTTCCCCGAAAGCTGTAAAAATAAGAATTTAATTCATATTCCCCCTAATTAGGCTCTTGAAAAATTAGCTGGGAGCAGGGTTCTCCTTCTGCATTCAGGCCATGCATTTTGGGGCTTGGATCTGAATTTCAGCTTGAGCTGTCTCGGGTCTTCTGCAGCCGTCCAGGGGAGCTTGTGCTTTGCCTTCCTGCAAACCCAGCCACGTGGCCCTGAGCCAAGCCTTGCTTGCCGAGGCCTGAATGAGCCTTTCAGACGCCCTTGGCCACCCCCACAGTCACACACACATGGGCCAGGAGGGAAAAATCACCCTGAGGACACGGGGAGCTGAATGGACTGCGGGCCAGCTCCATCCCCTGGCTCCACGAGTTCCTTGATCATTTCCTGGGCAATTACGTGGGTGTAAGACCTGACCACGATTTTTTCCCCCTCTCTTTGACCAAGGCTGTTTTCTCTGTTGTCTCACTGAGCTTACTCGCAACCCTGCCCTCCTGCAGGCTTTTTCTTTGGTACCAATCTCCAGCCCAGGGTCCCTTGCAGTAGCAGCCTCAGAGTCACTGGAGACAAAGTCCTTAAAACCTTATCCCACTCTTTCCTGCTATTTCAAGCCCACTTTGTGACCATGTATCTGGAATACATCTGGTACCTCTTGCAAACTGAGCCTTTTTAGGTCATTCCACGATTCATGCCAAGCAGCATCTCTTAAATGAAAAGTGGATGTTTAAAAATAGGTTCCCATTACTGTGCCCTTTGCTGGCTTCCACTCCTGCTCGATGTCTGGGTAACAGAACCATTATGTTAAACTTCTCTATGCTCCACACAGTCAAGGTCACGTTGGTTATCTCTTTTCAGAGACTTTTTAGGGACTGTTTCTGAGTAAGGCTTGAATCTGCTACAGAGGGAAAGCATCCTGATTTGGAAATACATAAATAATTTAATGTGGTCATGGGAAGAAAAGGAATTTACCAAGTATGGCTTTAATAATGTTAACTAAATATCCATGAGAAAAATCTAGAGCTGTAAAAAAATAATTGGTTTTTTGTGTTGATTTACTAGTTGTTGATTAAACTTTTCTGTGGATGTTTGCTGATGGCAGCTCAGGACCTACCAGAGTCTTGATGATCTCGAAGGTCTTTTCCAACGTAGTTCATTCTGTGATTCTGAGATTCTGAGTCCTGAACCCAGAAAACATTTCCAGAACTCGGAGCTTTGGAGAAAAGAGGAGAATTTGAAGATGCATGAAAGGATAAGAGATCTCAGTGCAATTGTATCTCTGTTCCTGTCAGGTTAGACGTGCCTGAACTCGAGTTAGCATTTAGTGTGCCCCTCAGTTGTGCCCTTCACCACTGAGGACATCAGTGAGGATCCACCTTTTCTCTCTATCCCAAACACCACCACCTGTTTTCCCAAGAAATAATTATATTTTGTGTATCAAGCCGTATTATGCTGTTGTTTTAAACATAATCAGTGGCATAATGGGACTTTTAATTCCCATTTCTTAACCTTATTTTGGGTGGTTCTTGAACATGTAGAGGTGACTGCTTGTGTGACACACCTGACCAGCCACTGCTTTAAAAGATGGTGTTTGACTTTCCTTTGTGTACTTAAATTCTTTTAATACTAGCAAGTTTCCTTTCAATAAGAGACAACTGAAAACCTTTAAGAAACAGCTTAAATGTCTGCCCAGAGTCTAACCAAAAACATTCTTGCCTCAGCCTAGATTTTCATGGCTATTAATTTAATTTATTATACTGTAATGAACCATGCAGGATCCAAACTGACCCAGGATTTACTTTAATGGATCATTAACTTGTCAGGTTCCCCCTTCTTCTTCCCCACCCCTGATATTTTCTTGTCTTGCCAGAATTCTCATTATCCCAGCTATTATTAACTTTGGACAAGGATGTATTTCATTAGAGAACACTTAAAAATTAATGATCACACACAAATTCAAAGTCTGCTGTAAAAGGATAGAGTACGAATAGGCTCTTTAGGATGTGGGTTTTATTTACTCCCCAAATGAATGGCACACTGACAGTGGTTAAAATTGGTGTCAAAATTATAGGATCATTAAGGTTGGAAAAGACCTCTAAGATCGTCAAGACCAACCATTAACCCCACAGTGCCAGCTCTGGGCATTCACAAGTTTTGCCCTGACTTGTAGTAGATTTACAGAACTCACTTTCATAGAGAATTATTAAAAGTTTGTCTTTCCATAATGTTACTTTAGAAATAATACTGTTGACCGACCCCAAAAGCAACTTCCATAAAAATGTCAGCTGTGCTTTTCATTTTTGTAGGGGTTCAAAGGAAGAGTTTCAAACTGCTGGAATAAAACACTGAAGCCAGTGTAGCTACTGACAACCTCCCATTTTGTCCCTAGTTTTCTTAGAAAGTATGATCAAATACTTAGGACCTCATTTTCCTGGAAATTATGACCAAAAGTTTAGGACTTACTACTGCTGAGTGTTTGGAAAATACATGTAACAGGAATCACGCTGGTACCGTCTGCTCAGACACCAACCCACGGTGCGTGTGCAAAACAGGGGAAAATCCCTACACCAGTCTGTGAGGGAAATGATTTGTGGTTTTATCAATTCATCTATTTGTAATCTGTAAATAATTAATATATATTTTCCCTTTCTGTAAACATTTCCCAGGAGACACTGCTGGGAGAACACACACACTCATTATTCATGGCTGTGCTATTCCTTGTGGCTCCTGTGACACAAGTGATGTCCCAGCACAGCCACCTGAGAGTCAATAATTCTGTGTCAGCCACATTTCGGGAGAAGCTGGCAGAATAATATTTTTTTTTCCTTTTCTGTTTTGATCCATCCCTAAATGCAGTACTGTTAAGGATTTGGGGTTTTCCACATATGTTAACATTCACTTCAGTTTGCATCACAAATTATCACTCTTGTTCACACAGTATCAGCCCTGTGCATGTTAGAAATATCTAACAGGGGTAAATGATGTATTTGGCTATTCTGCTTTCGTGACAGATGTCACAGTGTCTGTGTTACACTGCAAATGAATATGAAGTGAAATAATTGAAAGGAGCAGCGCAAACCTGGGTGGTTTCAGGTTTTGTGGAGCTGGAGTACTGAACTCTGTGGAAATGCCAGTATCTACATGTTGGTGTGCACATTCCAGGCTAAGAAATTAGTTTGGCCTCTCATTTGCTAATTTGATTGATTCTGGAATTTATTACCTAATTTAGTTCACTGCCAATTTGAGCTCTTCTTAAGCAGGAGGGTTCTTCTGGCTGCTGGGATCAGTAGACTCACACTATCCTGGTGTGTCCTGACTTCTTCAGCACCCAGATTGAAATCAACCTATTTTTTACAATAGGCTGGGTTCCATGGAAAGGAACTTACAGCGACCCACGGTGTGATCTGGCCGAGTTCCCAGGCTGACCCACTGCAGAACCAGTTTCCCTGCAGAGAAGGTGGCAGAGCACCCTCAGGGCTCAGCAGAAACAAGGTCTGTGCTATCCAACACTGACAGCAATACCTGTAACTCATCATAGAGCAGGACTGAGCATGAAGCTCTGTTAGAGCACGAGGAAGGTCTGTGAAACTTGCAGAGTTTAGCTCCCTTTGAGCAGCATGGCTTTAATCCAGCAGATGTCCCCCATCTTCCTGACAAATAAAAAATGTCTGGAAAGTGTGTCTTGATACAGGGTATTCTAGTGCACCTTCTGAATCTTTCACACCTACACTGTGGTACTTTCATTTTACCTCGTGTGGAAATTCAGTCAGTCATACCGGGGTTTTATATTTCTATCGGGGCGTATCAATCTTAGTAACATCTGAAGCTGCTGGATCTGGTAGCTTCCCCTGGCGTTGCTTTTTTGCAAATGTCCCTAATAAATTCCTAACCATTACCCTAACCCCAACCCACAAAGAAATGGCTCTACTGGGCAGGGGGGAAACCCTAATAACGATGTCCCTAATAAATTCCATGGATAAACTTCACTCTGTTCTCATATTATCTACATCTCTGAGGTATCCCTCTAACATGAAACTACCTCAGCAAGCCCACGACCTAAAAATGACCTGCAGTCATCTCGCCAGCAGTTGTGCTGAACCACATCACAAGTCATCCTCCCTTCCCAACAACTTCTAGAGCAGTGGGAATAAGCAAAGCTCTTTTTTCCCCATAATCCCTCACACGCAGGCTGGAGGCAAGAAGTCTCAAAAGGGTCCAAGGTTTCAGTGCTTTCATCTTGAGGCTACAACAGAACTGCTTAAGAGCTACGTCTCTGTCTCGCTCACTTTATTCGTTTTATGGATTTAATGTGAATTCCTGGCATGATTTCAAAGCATGTTCTCTAAGTTAATAAAATTATAATATTAAAAGGCAAATAATAATAATGTGCTCTCAGTGTTACAGCTCCATCGTGCAGATTGGTGGACCTTTTGCCAGCTCGCCTTTGTTACATTTAATAGCAACCATAAATCTCAAAGCCTCATGCAAACTGTAGAAAATTAAGGGCCATAAGACCAGGAGATTTATTTTTTTTTTCTTTTATTTTCTTTGAAGAGATTTACTCCCTCTTGGGATGAAGAGAAGAAAACCAGAGAAGAAGAATGTTGTGACATGTTTACCAAAGTTTTGGCCTGAGTTTGGGATTCAAAGGTGGTAGTCTGGAAAACAGGGTTATTTTTCTTATCTAATGTCCTACTATATTTGTGAACAAGGTAGGGGCACCATGGATGTGGTGGGTAACAGCAGTGACAGCAGCTCACAAATGCCTGCAGTGCTAGAGCAGGTGATTTTATGAAGATAAACCTCTGCTCACTGGTAAAGGCTTCTCGAGATGCCTGAATTTGGTGAGAAACTGCTTTTCTTCAGTCCTTGATCTTTGCCACTGCTTTTCTGATGGATTTGAAACTCCTGCCTACAGAGCCAGCCCTAGAGCACCCGAAAGGGTGAAGGACACTTGTTACTGCTGGTGAAACCCCTCCAGGAAGGATTCTTCTGCATAAGAAAACAGCAAAAACTCTTTAAACCATCTCAAAACCCCCAGAGAAATATGAGATTCTTGGACAACTGAATTTTGTTGTCTCTTTGATGGGTTTGGCTCCTCATTTCTAAATTCTTTGTTCTCACTCTCCTCAGGTTCAAAAGTTCTTGATGTCTATGTGAGCAACTCAAGATGCTAATTTTTTCTTTTTGTCTAGTAATTACTTTAATTCTACCAAGATTTTAAGACACTTTGATTTGCACACCTTTTATTGAACAGCAGACAAAAAACCCCAAAAAACAATAAAGCCCTAATCTGAGAGTCAAATTGTCAAAATGTTTCTGCAGAAGTGGTAACTATTACAATAGCTCAAATTAAAACAATCTTCTTTCATCTTTCTCCATATCATGACCTGCACTACTGCCTGGGTGGAAATTTTTCTTGGGGTGTTTGGATGGTGGAAACAGACTTGGTTTTATTTATTTACTGGATAAAATACACTCAAAGGTCATCTGCCATCATGAATACGATTTGCAGCAATCTGATGGCTTCTTCCCTGCAAGTTTCTCTCTCATTATTACATTACCAGTGATAAAATAATGTTGGGAATATAAAAAGCTAAAATACTAGAGTGAGTCTGAAAACGGTGTCCTTGGAGGTAAATCAGTCCTGTGATGTTTAGGTGCTAAATAATAACAACAACAACAACAATACTACTACTACTACTACTACTACTACTACTACTAACAACAATAATAACAATAACAGTAACAATAATAATAATAATGTTATTATTATTATTTTAGGTAGGACTTAGCTTATCATACATACCAGAACATCGATGTCTTAGCTCAACAAAGTCATGCTGCCCATGTGGATACCCAGAGATGCTTACAAATAACTGCATTTCTGCAATTAACCTGAGTTAAATAAGATTTTCCCCTAACAGGTTGAACACCTGCTGTTATTGCCTAAGATAGAGATCAATATTCCATTCATTTGATTTCTCTTTCAACAGCTATTTAATCTCTGTAAATTAATTCATAAGCCATTGCGCCTCATTTGTGTTACATTTTTCTTTACTGACTGATCCAAGTGGTTAGAATGGAGGTAAAGTTCTTTTCAACAAATTATTGTGAATGTCTGCTTTTCCTGAGGTGCTCCCAGTCCCAGCTGAGGTGAGAGGAACACTGATTTGTGTTTCTAGAAAAGACTTTGGGAAAACAAAGCTCTCTAAAATGATGTGGAGGAAGGATTTGCCTCTTACCAGGGGGCTTCTTTTAAAGACTACTATGTCAGTAGGCTGCATACATAAAGCGAAATTAAGATTGCTGTTTCTTTTAACTTCAAAGTGAGCCTTTTTATGCTCTACTTCTGTTTGTAAAATGAAATGTCTAAAATGCAAATTATTTGGAGGGTAGAAAGTTCCTCTCCAGCCACAGTACTGCAGAAATTCCAGCAGCAATAATTAAATATTAATCCCATAAACTGTGTGATTCTCAGGCACTGAGGTACAAAGGGATCTGAATTGATCACAGGTCCCAGCAGCTTCAGTGAGAAAAATAGTTGAAATGTTATATTTTCAGCATATTTTTCCCAGCAATATAGTAAAACCACCTTGTTCCTGACTTCTGCCTGATGGAAATGTGCTTTGCACTGATGCCATGATGATTTTTTGCTTTTTCTTTTATACCCCTTTTATACACTCTTTTATATAGCTTTATATATTCTTAGTGTTTTCAGCCCACACAGTTATAATTCTTTAAGTTTGATAACTTCCCTCAGACCCAACACTTTGATAGATGTGCTAATTAGCAAGGCCTATAATTGCACACACATCACATCGTGGGGGGCCATTTCTCCGGGGAGCATTTCGGGGTGCATTTCGATGTGCATTTCGGCGCCCCTGAGGGTCCTTAAATAAACACCGAGGTAAAACCCTTTTTCCCTCTTAACTGTGTTCAGCTCTCTTAATTTTAAGACCAGGAAAAGGTATCAGCACTGTAGAAATCTCTGAAGTTGCGTGGAGCCCATGGGCGGAGGTGTAGCACTGGGGCATCCACCCCCCACCAGGTTTGAGGTGAAGGCTTTGCATTTCCCCTCCCTGTGCTTGGGCACATTCTGAGCTCAGTTGTGCTGAGCATTGAAGGGAAACCTTCAAACTCAGCAGCAAAAATGAAATTTCAGGGCTGCCAATCATTTTTAGAGCACCTGGGTGTCAAAATTCCTTTAAAAATCGTAGTTCAATTTTTTTGTATTGCTCAGAAATCCCACAACTGCTCTTGTAACATCAGCGATTTGTTCTGCCGGGGAAGAGAACTGAACCTCTTCGAGATACGAGTTTTAATATCCTTTAATAATGACATCTAGAAGGCTGAGCCTTCAAGTGTGGGAACATTGGTGTGTTAGTGTGTGTGAAAATCCAACAGCTCTTTTCTCACCTGCATGCATCATCAGGACTGCTCCTACAAGGAAAAGAACATGCTTCCAATTATTGCTCTGATCTCCCTTGTGGGTAAGGGAGTGGACCTGTAGTCTCATAACATTCAATATTTACAGAAACCATCCTGTAAATCAAAGCAATTTATTCGGTTCTGTGCTACACGTTGTTACATTTGCAATAGCTCATTTCTTCCTTCTATATATTTTCATATAGTCCCATGCTCCTCTGGGGAAGCTTGAACCCGAAAAGAAGTCCAGGGGAATGTAAATGATCTGCCCTTTTCCAGCTGACTAATGTGGGCCATAAAACACTTTAAAATACAAAGGAGACTTAACATCTGGTCAAGTTTACTCATCATAAACACACCTGAATGAAAAGTACTCGTTCTGTGGAGCAGAGCCAAATGAACGATAGACTAAGACAGACATTTCGTGTTGTTATATGCAAGTGCTCTCTCCTTGCATTTCAATGGCTAAATTAGAGGTAATTAGATAGTAAAATATGCAGGTAGCCCCAGGACACATCGTATTTTCCTTTTTCTGCAAACTTTCTGTGATTAGAAATGAAACCTAATTACAAACTCCCCATTCATCCTCTAAAATGTCAAAGAATTGATGTTTTTCAGTGTCAATACAGTAACAAAGTCAGTCCTGGAGAGGTGACTCAAGATTTGTTTTCTTAACCAAATTTATGCTTCGACAACTTTCTGCTTGGAAAAGGAAAAAAGAAAGAATTAAGGATGTCCATATCTGATGTATGAGCCGTATTCTGCTAGTGGCTTTCATTATGGCTTTCCCAGTGTTTCCAGTTGTCCCAGTGCAAAAACACAGCTCTGGGTGATGAGGTGTTCACCTTTTCCCAAACCTTTTCCCAAACCTTTTCCAAAACCTTTTCCCAAACCTTTTCCCAGGCAGGCAGCCGACAGCTCTCCAGCACCGCCCTCTGTGCTCGGGGAAAGCCAACAGCCTCCAGCAGCAGCAGCAGCCTGGCAGGAGCAGAACACGGGGCTGAGGGGCAGGGAGGGAACAGGCTCAAGGCAGGGGCTGTGCGCAGGAGGGAGGGTCCCTTCCTGCCGGGATTTGCAGCCCTTCCAAGCACAGAGATGCTTTCCATGGGGGTAGAGGGCTGGCGAGGGGATGCTCAGAGCCTGCTGCTCTGGTCAAGGGTTCCCCACCAGTCTCTGGCATTCAGGGATGTAATCCTGGTGCTGGGGTAAAAAGCATCCTTACTTTTCAAAAAAAAATTCCGCTTCTGAAAGTGGCAGAATTGCCAAATCATTGAATAGCTGGAGCTGGAAGGGATGCATGAGGAGCATGGAGCCCAACTCCCCAACAGAAAAAAAAAAAAATGGAAAAGGAAAAAGAGAAAAAGAAAGAAGAGTTAGGAAAAGGTAAAAGGGCTAGAAAGAGGAAAAGGAAACAGAAAGCCCTTTTCTTAGTTAGCTCTCCTGCTGGAGTTTGCTGGTGTAATTCCTGAGGCTCAGGGGCAGCCCTGCTGAATCCAACGGGGCTGTTTGCAAACTAATGCACAGCTCAGCGTGAGTAAACACGCCCGTGTCTGGCCTTGTGTAAATACAAATCAGCCTGGAGACTGCAAGGTAAAGACAAACAAAATTCCTTTACTCCTGCTCAGGAGGAAGAAGAGAAATGGAGAAGGGTTGAGCAGGGGTTTTTTTCCCTGCTCTGGTGAAGAACCCTCTGGGGTCTGCAGTGTGTTATTAGTGCCTATTTCCACTAAACCCCGAGTCTGTGCTGGCAAGAAAGACCTTATCTTCCTTCAGAGAAAGATTACACGGCTGCTGCTGTCACCTGCATTTCTTCCTGCTGCTGCAGGGGATCTCTGCTGGCATTTCCCTCCCCTGTGCAGGGAACTGTGCTCCCAGTGCATCCTCAGTGCAGCCACACCATCCGCTCCAGCTCTCCCTGTTCTGCTCTCATCTGCTGCCTTTCCTCCCTCTGACTGTAAACTGCAGGGACAGGAGGCTTCAATCTGAGTTTTGCAACCTGGTGTGATGCTGATGAGGTCTGTGACAGAAAATGAGAGCTAGGCAAGCAGCAAATCTAAAGTTCAAACCCCTAATAGTTTATTCTTTTTTGCATTTGCATTTGCAAAAAAGACAAAAACCCCTCTCCCCTCCCCCCCCCAAAAAAAAGAAAAACCAGAGAAAAAATTTTTTCTTGTGTGTGTTTTTTAAAACCTTAAGAAAACAACCTTACGTGGCCCCAAGCAAGCTGAACGCTATTCTTTAAAAAAGAAAACAGTCCTAAATCAAGAATGGAATTTTAGCTTCAACTTCGAATTTCCTGGCTTTTGTTGGTTTCTTATACACCCTCATTATTTCAGCAGTGTGTTGTTTTTGGTTTGACTAATATTTAGAAATTGTTCCATCCAACCTTTAGATGTCTACTGTTTGAGAATGATTCATTTCTCTTTGACTTCATGAGCAAAATTTGCACAGTGGGACCTTTTCCTGCCCTTGGTGTGTCTCTCCCTGCTCTCTGCTCCAGAATTCCCTGTGTTCTACCCCAATAACCTGTGGGGTTGCCTCACAGCTGTGGAGCAGATTGCACTTCCAACTGGGAGCTGCACCTTTGCAGGGATGTGGGTGCCCCTTTTGCCAGGATGAACAGCCTCAATGCAAGGCACCAGCACTCAGGATGCTGGCAGCAATTCTGGATTCAAGCACTGAGCTGTTCCAGTGGAGTTTGAATAAATATTGGATGGAAGAAGTTTAAAAAAAAATTGTGAAAATAAAATTTCAAAATCTCTTTCTGAGGTATTTATTTTTAAATGGTTAAATATTTTGTCAGAGGTGTTCCATGGGTTTGCACAATCATAGTTGTGCAACAGCAGCAGTGATGTGAACCCTCAGGCCCACTGGGTAGGCTGCTGTCAGTGTTAGGAGAACAGCTATCACTTCCCAGTGTAACTGTCCTGAACCAAAAAAAGGTATCTAAACATTCTGTTCTTTGGCAGTAAATTATGGATAATCCTCTGATTTAGGATTATGAATGCCAGGGATCATGTAGTGTTCAGAAGCAGAAAATCTGTAGTTTGCCAAGGGGTGCAGTGATATTTAATATCTTCATTAATGGCACAGCCAAAGGGATTGAGGGCACCCGCAGTGAGCTCGCAATGACTCCAAGCTGAGAGGGGCTGCTGACACCCCTGAGGGATGGGATGCCATCCAGAGGCACCTGCACAAGCTTGGGAAGTGGGACCTTGGAATCTCATGAGGTTTAACAAGACCAAGAGCCACTGCTGCACCTGGTTTGGGGCAAGCCCTGGTGTAAATCCAGGCTGGGTGTGAACAGATCGAGGGCAGCCCTGGGGAGAAGGATTTGGGTGAGCTGGTGGGTGAGAGGCTGGACATGAGCTGGCCATGAGCTCTCACAGCCCAGAAACCGCCTGTGCTGGGCCGAGCCCCCAGCGTGGGCAGCNCAGCTCTGCTGGGAGGAAAGGCTGAGAGAACTGGGACTGTTGAGCCTGGAAAAGAAAAGGCTTCGGGCTGACCTTATGGTGGCCTTCCAGTGCCTGAAGGGACCTGACAGGGAAAGTGGAGAGAATTTACCAGAGCCTGGAGTGACAGAACAGGAGGAATGGCTTTAAACCCAAAGAGGGTTTGGATTAGGTATCAGGAAGGTGGCAAGGCCCTGGCACAGGGTGCCCAGGGAAGCTGTGGCTGCCCCAGCATCCCTGGAAGTGCCCAAGGCCAGGTTGGACGGGGCTTGGAGCAACCTGGGATAGTGGAAGGGAGGGAAATGAGATAATCTCTAAGGTCCCTTCCAGCTCAAACCATCCTATGACTCTTGATACACCTGACCAATGCAGGGATAAAATCAGGGATAAAATCACGTGGCAAGCCTAAGCCCAGCCTCAGCCCATCCTGCTTGTTGTAGGGGGTGTGAGGAGCAGCTCACAATCTGGGAATGCATTATACCAGAAATTACCTAGATCCATTACAAAAGCCTCCATTAAAGAGATACTGTTTGCTTAGAGTGATGCAGAAAAACAGAGTGGGACATTGGAAAAAACCAGAAGAGAAATAAAGGCAATGAAATACGACCACTGCTGATGCAGAAATTTCCATGTTTTTCACTTCAAAAGATCCATTTCTAAAGTTCTAAAAAAGAGAGAGGAACAAATTCTTTTTTTTGTGCAATTTGTTTTGCAGTGATATATTTCCAAAATCTTTCAGCATGTCTGATATTGGGTTCTGAGCCACAATCTTCAAATGTCACATGGAAAAAGAATTTACTGCTGGTTAGGTATGGGATTTCCTCTGGCATAGCATAATACCAAGTCTTGTGATCTATTTACATTTAAAACCAGTAAAATTAATGAATGAACCAACACAGAGGGCCCTTGTCTGTTTGCAGAGTTTCTGAGTTGCCCTGATTTTCTTATTTAATTTTTTATGACTGCCAAGTGTTCAATTTTAACTCGGATTTAGTTTTCAGCAATGCAAATTTTTCTTAATACTAACAACAGATGTTAGCAATATACCCACATCCAAGAACACGTTTATATGTGACCAAACTCGGTGTAATTGCCACATCATCTGGTAAATTGGCATTACAAACAAGTCTCAGGGGAAGAAACACGACTCCCTCTGTATGTCATCACTTTTGAAATTTCCACAGTAAGGAATCAGCGCTCAAAGCTCTTCTTTCTGTGCTGACAACTCAGATAAGGGAGCTTGTAGCTGGGGCTTGCTATTTCCCAAGGACTCGGTGCAGCCTTGTTTTACCGCTACAAGGGCCCTTTCACGTGGGAGGAGCATTTGTGTCATGTTGCCTTGCAAAAACACCTCCCTATCTGCCTTTCATGCAGCTGAGTGTGCTCTGCCATGAGTTAAATAGCGGCAGACTGTGGAGAAGTAACAGTAAAACTCAAGGTTTTATCACCTAATTAGTCCCAACATAAAAGTTCTGTGTTTGGATGGTAGCTGTTCGAGCTCTCCTATCGCTGCGGTTATTGCCCAGGCCACTCCAGGCTGGAAATGTTAAACAGGGATAGTACTTTTAGTTTCCCTGCCTAACACAGCCCATCAAATTGCCTCTCTCTGCCACAGATGCTATTCCAAAGTTATTCTGTTACCGCTAAATGTGTTTGGAATGATGCCTGGCTATCAGCATTTTGTCATTAGAAGAGAGAAAGGAAGACCAGTGGTAGACAGATATCGCTATCTGGGCTGTAATGAGTCCCTGAGGGAAAATTAAGGGGTAATTGTAACAAGCCTCTGGATGGACCAAAAAAATATTAGTCAAATCTCATCTGTTCTCCAACTTCCTTCTTTCTTTAAACTGTCAGCACTTTCCGTGCGTTTTGGCTCCAAACGCCCGTCTCCATCTCAGCTAAGCTCCACACGGCTTTTTACTTCCTTGCAAAGTTTTCAAAAAGCTTAAGAGGCTTCTTGAAGTGTCATTTTGTATGTGGTAGTAAATCCAGTTGAACTGGATGCACTGATGAATTTGTCAGAGTATTTACATGGAGGAGATGTTGGGGAAAAGTTCTCCCCGCAGTTTGTGCACCTCTGACCTGGGAGGATCTGCCAGAACCCAGAGCTTGGTGTCTCTACCTGATGAGTTGCTTTCTACAGAAAACACCTGACTGCCCACACTAGAAATGGGCCCTTTGTTTGAGGCGATAGATACTGAACTGGAAAAAGGGATTAAATGGATGATTTCATCATGGACAGCTTTACTTCTTATTTTGCTTCAGTAAAATTGAACTTCTTAATTTTCGTGGCTACGTAAATAACTCTGCCTCCAGTTCCAAAGAGTTGGTGAAATAAAGATCTCTCTCTTAGATGGAATAAAGATGGTTTCCTGTCCTAGGTGTGTTCTTCTCCTAGGTGCCTGCTAGGACACCTAACAGGTGTTTCTAGACCTGACTTGGAAAATGGGAAATTGCAACAGCCAAATCATGTCCACCTGTTTTTCCATGTGGTTTGTTGTCCTTGTGTTACTCTCAACACTTAAATCAAGACACAGAGAGACAAGATAGTATTAGGAACATCAGAATATTGGATACTAAAATGCAAAACCGAACCAGTTAAAAGGTATTCCCTGAGATGGTGGCAGGAGATGTATGTGAGGAACACTGTGATGAAATTCAGAAAAGATATGACATAAACCCAGTTCTTGGTGTGTTTACAGATAGTCTGGAGGATGTGTTATAGAGCTGTGGTCCTGACTAAGCTCCTTGGCTAATTAGTTACATTTTTTGTCCCCTGGAAATAATATTCTGAATTGTGAGCTACAGGTGCTGCTTGGTACCCACCAATTTTGGTGCCTGTCCAAGGAGGGTGTCAGCTCTTTGTGATTATTGGAGTTCATGACCAATGTTAAGTGACACAGAAGAAATGAATTCTCAGGGAATTGTTGGATCCTGCACCATTTTTCCTAGAGCAGCTCAGACCTGCTGAACACTGCTGAGCAAACCCACCTGTGGGATAGGGTGGAAAATCTTGCAAACTCCTCAGCATTCCAAGCCAGTGGAGAAAGAAGCCAAGGCACTGTCAATATTTATATTTAGACCTAGAGATGCATATTTAATTTTTTTTTTTTCCTCTTTGAGGGTGGACCAGACTGGAACAGTCAAAAACCTGTTGAGCTTAGGACAAAAATAGCACGTTTCTCTGCATTTTCTTTTTCTTCCCTCACAGTTTCCTCCATTGACTTTGGTTCAGCTCTCACTGGACCAACAAGCTCTGAGAGCTCCTATAAAACTCTAAAGTGAAAAAGAGTGTGCCTGCCAGGTGGGATTTTTTTTTCCCCAAGTGCTCACAGCTCTAATTTTCACCACATGTGAACAAGTGTTCGCAGTTTTAAAGATGTGTTGAGTAATTGCACATGCGAGGCATCTTCCCTTTAATGCTCCCAGTGCGTTCAAAGCTTTTTTTTGTGAGAACACCCCTGTTAACAACGGAGTTGTGGCCTTTAGCTTACACTTAAGTGGGTACTGCTTTGTGTTGAAATATAATTGGTAGCACTTGCCTATTCTTATTCCCTCAGCTGAGCTAATGAAAGACACTGCCATAATCTGCTCCTCTTAGGGTCGGGGTTTGAGCCTGGAAAATCTCTACTCGAAGGAGCTGGAGAGGCACCTGCAGCTGCCATTGCTGTGGGTACCATTTCTTTTTGGATCAAAACAGGAAGCAAGGATGCTTGCTGCCTCCTCTTTTGGGTGAGGCTGTAAAGTGATGTGCTGCTCTTACACACCGAAAAAAAAAGGAATGATTTCCCTGTGGAAAAGGGAATTGTGACCTGTCAGACTGATGACACGTGCAGGACACCCGGCCACCTTCCCCGTGACACCACGGAACAGACACGGCAGATCTTCAGTGGGGGCAGAACAGTTTTCAACACAGCTGAGGAGGGAGAGATTTATCATCAGCCCTGGCCACCCTCTTCCCATGCACCCAGCAGGGAGAGGGACGACTTAGGCAATGAAATTCAATCAATCTCCATCCAAAAAACCTGTCCTTAGGGGAATATCTCATTGCCTGACCAAATGTCCTGTAGGACTGAGTCTGGACACCGCTGGCAAGAGATAAACCAAAGGAGAACAGGTCTGGAGGGCTGATAGAGCTGTGGGACAAAATAAATACAAATGGTAGAAAGTGAGATTTGAATCAGGTGAGGGAAAAAATGCAACTTCTGTGAGATGGGACTCAAACAACAGCTGTATTTTCTCAGTTTCTCTAAGTCGCTGTTCTCCTGGCCAGTAATTCTGTGACAAAGTGGTACTGAAATGTTAATTACCTCCAAAATTACCTGCCTCCAGTTATTAATAGAAATGGCATTGAAAACAACAAATTGTTGAACCTCTTGGTGAGAAAAAGATTGTTTTTTTCTTTTCCTCCATTGGTCTGAAAATGTTATACAGTATTGGGAGTTTTTTTTGAAATAGCACATGGTAAAAAGCCTGGTAAATGCTTTTTTAAATTTCAGCAACTATAATTGAAAGTCATTTACTCCTGGTTATTTCTGGAGAGTGGCTGACCATAGCCTGTTCGGGGGGAGCACTGAGTCACCCACCTCTCCTGACTGTTTGGAGGAACACTGAAAGTGCCTACAACAAAGGCATGGGTTTCAAATCCAAGCAAACGAGCTGCAAGCACCACTTACATTTATGTTTTTGTAGCGATCAAAGGTTTTGGCCAAGTCCAACACTCTACTGGTGTGGAAGGAACAGTCCTTGTCCCACGAAATGTGGCTGACCTGAATCAGAGACAAAACAGAAGTTGCAGATCTGTGGCTGAGCAGCCAAACCTCAGAGCCACAGAATCGGTTTGGTTGGAAAAGACCTTTAAGATCATCATGTCCTGCCTTAAACCCAGCACTGCCAAGCACTAAACCAGGTCTCTGAGAGCCACAACTTCGTGTCTTAAATCCCTCCAGGGATGGTGACTCCACCACCTTGCTGGGAAGATGTTCCAGCCCTCACCACCAAACCTCTCCGGGGTCACACCCCCGGAGCGTGTGCGTGTGCTTTCCCTGTGAGCTGACACAGCTGCTCCACGGGCTGTGAACAGAAACACTCCCTCTTTCCAGGTCCAGGGGTCTCTCTCTGGTTCAGCCTCCGCAGATAAACTCTCTGGAGATGTGCTTACACTTACGACGTAATTCAAGGCAGGAAAAACAAGTGAGCGCTTTCAGATTATCAACACCCTCAGAAAGAAATGTGTTCTTTAGAGTTATGACAGCCCCAGTGATTCATTAGTGGGAAAGAGGTTAATATGCATTTGTAGACACAAACCAGAGCTGATCAGAACAGACTGAGTTCCCTTAGTAGCAGCTTATTACCAAAGAATTAAATGTTGCAATGGGATCTGCATCTAAAATTGGAGGAAACTTCTCGGCCAGCAACGCTTTGGTGCTGTTATTGTTTTTAACTTGAATTGCTCTTTTCCCTTGTTGGTATTTGCTCTGTGATGTATGTGCAGAGAGCAACTGTAACACTTCTCCAGAACAGTATAAACTTGTCATATTAAATTTCACTTGGAAATTAAAAGGTTTCTAATCAGCAGAGCGGTGAAGCTCTGGAACAGCTTTCCTGGAAAAATGAAGGCCAATAAATTTAATCATAATGAAGCCTGAACAGTTTATAAAAGGGATTATATGACACAGTCCTTAGAATATTAGGAGACTGAAATTGAAGATCTATGTGTCTCATTTTCCAAACTCTATTCTTGTGTCTGGAGGTTTCTCTCACAACACATTCTTGCAGATAATTCTGTGATCACTGCTGCATGAAAAACACCTCACAGTGAATCCCAGGGCACCATTTCATGTTGCCCCATGTTTACAGCTGCTAAACTTCAGTTTAAAAATATCTGCTGTGTCAAATTATTTCAGTGTTACCTCTTCATGCAGGCAGTGGAGGTTGTTACGGGGCTGAAGGGAATGGAACATAACACGGGTAGAGCTGTAGCAGGTGAGAGGTGCAGTTCACCCAGTGCCTTATCTCCAACTGTGGCTGAAAGAAAAGTCTTAATGAGCAGAGAAAGGTTGTGGTAGGGCTTCTTAGAAGGCCCCACCTGACTTCCAACCATTTAATGCCCAGGGACCTCACAGAAATCAGATCTAGTTCCTCTGGGCTTCCTAAACCCTCCTCTCTGATTTTTCTTCTCTGAATTAAAGCAGCCACTTTTCTAACACTTAAAGACTTTTGACACTGGTGCAAAGGCTTCCAGAGTGCCACATGGAGAAACTTTTCCTTCTGATGCCTGCTTGCCTAATTTCATGAACCGAGACCAAGAGTGAGTATCCAGGGAACTCAGGTGTGCTCTCTCTTACTGCCCTTCATCCACCTTTTTTCCATGCTGAGCCATCCTGATCTGCCCGTGCAGAATCCAGCATTATCTTGATTATCCTTCCCACATGCATACAGACTTTTTCTTCTTTTCTTTCTTTTTTCTTTTCTTTTCTTTTCTTTTTTCTTTTCTTTTCTTTTCTTTTCTTTTCTTTTCTTTTCTTTTCTTTTCTTTTCTTTTTTATTTTCTTTCTTTTTTCTTTTCTTTTTCCTTTTCTTTCCTAGAGAGACATTAAAACTACAGATAGCATTCAACATTCACACATACCACAGATGAATAAGTTGACATAAAGATATCCTCTCTTATTTTGCTCTCTAATTCTTTCCTAACACCCCAACAATCAGTTTCCTTTTTTCATTAGCTGCTGAGTGCTGAGATACTTTCATGGAACTTTACATTCTGATCCTCAAACCTCGTTCTCGAACAGCTTCAAGCCCAGTTTCCAGTGTGCCTTACCATTAATTGGAGCTGCTCTTTAAAATGAAAATACTTTTCTTTCCTCCATTAAGAGAGAGAATCAGTCCTAACTCAGCTTCTAATCCCCTAGTTGAATTTGGCCATCTTAGTTTCCAGTTTACTTCTGTGCCTGTTTTCCATTAAAAAATAAGATACGATCTGTATCCACCTACAGTTTCTGGTTTCCTCGGTGCAGCACAGCTGCAGGAGGGTTACAGGTCTTGTTACTTGTTGGAGCTGCAGCTCATCCTTCCAGCTGTGGAGATTATCTTCCTGACAGCATGTGAAACTTGGGATGTTATTGGGACTCCAGCTCTGAAATTACCCATTCACTTTAGAAAAAATTTTCAAAACTTCACACCCCTCCCCCAAATTAAGTTTAATAATTCACAGCCTTTGTAAAAGGAATTAAAAAATGAGCCACATTTGGGGCCCTTTCTTAGGTGCTGTGATCCTCATAGAAACAATGGATTTCAGTGTTTAGTGTCTGTGTTATTTAGGTTATAGAGAGTGCATTTATAAGCAAATGCAGGAGTTTCCCACCAGGAGTGGAGTGTGTGGGAAATATCAGCAGTAGTCCAGAGTGTCAGCACATTTCCTTGTCCTTGGCTTTATTTAGCCTTTGCCACTAATTGCCATTCATTTTTGGCTGCTAACGGTAATTTTTGCTGTTTTTTCTCCTCTAATCTGCTAATTCCCTAAGAGACTGTTTTATGTAGTTGGATCAGTAGTTTACATACTTTATCTAGAAACTCATGGTGTCCTTTTCTTATCCTAAACAGCTAGTGAAGCAAAATGGGAACTGGAGCAGGCACTTTCCCAAAAAACAGGCTCTACTCATTTTCTGCTTTGCTAGTGTGGGTAAATCACAATGAGCTGGCAAACTGCAACCCTTGAGTTTTTATTCTTATTTATTGTGTGACCTTACAAACTTCATAATACCCATCCACATAAGGAGCTAATTAATAGGGTGTCATAAGGTCTAAGCAGTGCTTTTTATAGCTTCTTTAACCCTTGTGGGAAGCTGTTGTTCAAGGCAATTGGGGCTGCTGGCTGACATTTCTGCATGCAGGACAATGGTGACATTTTTCCCAGGGATTTTCCAATTATGGCTATTGGAGGTTTAAGTATTCCTGGATGAATACAGTTTAATGTTATTAATCACAAAGGGCAGTATTAAAAAAGGTAGCTTTTTTCACCACTCTGTAAAACGTGATCCTGGCACGCTGACTGTGGAGAATTTGTAAGGTTTCTTTGGAACAAGAAAACCGGATGCTATGAATCATGTGGGAGTTTGATTGCAACACCCAGCTAATATTTCAGTTTAACTGATAGTTCCTGATTAAGTTTATCTTTTAGATACCTCCATCACCTGTGGATATTCAGTCTTTCCCCTCTCTGTTTAAAATGACGTGCAGAATACCAAACACAGCTGAAAGCATTTTTCCCTGAGCAAAATTATCAGCTCCAAATGGACCAAAGAAAATAGTTGTGCATGAAAGCAGGTGTCAGCAAACAGTTATACCAGTGATACTGATGTAAGATTATGAAAGAAAACAAGTTTTCTAGAAAAATGATAAAGCATGTAGGCTGGTTTGTAATCTTTACAGCCATCCAGGCTGCTGGGGTGGAAGCAAGTGTAAAATGCCCTCTAGTTTGCTGTCAGTAGTGAGGGAAACTCCAAGGCTTCTCAGGCTGCAATTTTCGATATTTAAGGCTCACTCATTGATGTAATGTTTGGCTGTTGGTGTTTAATTGTAAGCAGCACTACCAAAAGACCGTATTTAATTCAGTCTTACAAGCTTCTGCTCTCTTCCACATCAGTTTGAATTTCTCCTACTGAAATTGGTGAAGTTTATCATGTAAATATGTGTCTGATATTCACAGGATCATAGAATGAATGGAAGGGAATTTAAAGCCCATCCAGTGCCACCCCTGCCATGGGCAGGGACACCTCCCACTGTCCCAGGCTGCTCCAAGCCCCGTCCAGCCTGGCCTTGGGCACTGCCAGGGATCCAGGGGCAGCCACAGCTGCTCTGGGCACCCTGTGCCAGGGCCTGCCCACCCTCCTAGGGAACAATTTCCTCCCAATGTCTAATCCAAACCTGCCCTCAAAAGCCATTGCCCCTCATCCTATAGAACAATAAAGTAAACTTTACTGGTGGAAATGCACTGAATACTTTGGAGTTACATTTTGTTTTTAATAATGAATTGATCTGTTTTCACAAGGCAAGAGATTTTCAGTTAGAGTTCATTCTCCCCAGTAGAAAAAACAAGCAAAAGCCACCCCCAAAACAACAGCATGTACACAAGCTCTCTGACTGCACTTACTCTTATAAATAAACTGCACATCCTGTGGGAAGTAAACCACCCAAAGGAATATTCGAGAGACACTTTTGAAAAATTCCTTTTGTAAAGCCAAAATTTTGACTGAACTTTTAGGAACTTGACTTTTTTGTGCTGCTGGGACAAACAGTGCAGGCCTTTGTTTGGTGCCTGCTGAGGGAGAGATGCACAGATGCTCTTTCCTGGAGGATTTTCTGTCAACATCGTTATTTAACAGCAATAATAAATGATAACATTTTGCACTTCCGCAGTCACTTGAATCTAAAGAGCACCAAATGTGCTCAAAGAGAACCTTCTGGAAACTGTGGGTACAACTGCAAGGGGCAGGTTTTCCCCAGCCAGGACAAGCTGGACTAAATCCACTGCCCTCAGCAGAGAGGATGTGCTCTGTGCAAACATCTCAAATCACCACAGACCCAAACCCCAGGAAAAGCGGTGTCAGAAATGTGGCCTCAGTGATGGAATGACTGACAGAGCTGATAAAAATAAAAAGGAGACACAGCTTTATCTTGAAGCCTGTTTCTCATATTTATTGTGGGATAAAGGTCCAGAAGGAGGAGGAAGGCTTTGCAGTTCAGTAGCATTTCTGGCAGTCTGGGAAATTTCCATGCTCTTCAGTCCTGATGGTTAATGTGAAGGTGGATCTTCCCATGAAAATGAGAAATTAGCCTGTAAAATGCTTGGGACAGAACTGATGTTTTTGTTTGTTGGTCAGCTGTGTGAGGGCAATGGGTTCTGTTTGAGGTCTCCCTGCGTCAGCCCACGAGAATAAATAACAGGAATAATCAAGAAGTGCTTTGTTTGCGATATTTACTGCTGGGGGGAAAAAAAAACCAAACTCAAGCAATTCTAAAAAGGCCCTGCACTCAAAGGGACCTTGTAAGAAACCACTCCAAGTGTTGCACAGGGCTACGACTCCTCTCTGCCATCAGCTGTGACCCTTCTCTCAGCCATTTCCCTCGCTCTTTAGGTTAGGTTTGCCATGAGCATTCATGTGCCTGACTACTCTTTATTACAGGGAGACTTTAGGGAGGGGACTGTAAGTGTTGGAATGTGGGTATTCAGTGTGTGTGTGACTGTATTTTTGCAAGCCCTTTACAGTATTTATACCAGAATTATTCATGGAGCTCCTTGATCTGGATTCTCAGTTTTCTTTGTGAGACAAGAAGAGCTGGAAAGGCAGTGAGAGGCTCTGGTTTTCTCTTTTTGTTGTCTTGATTTCTATACAGAGCAGTTGTGGAAAAGATAGGTGAGTCCTTGGTGTAGCTTTGGTTTTAATATTCCTTTTGGTTATGTTGTGACCCACTAGTTATGAGTATTCATTTTTCATTTTTCATTTCTTTATCTTTAAAGCCTGGTTCATGTTGATGTTACCTGTAGAAAAAATTGAAATAGAGGATGAGCACTGAAAATCTTACCAAGTTTTCTCACTATAGCAGCCTCGATTAAAATGAAAATAAATACACAGGCAAAAAAATGTGGCCTAAGATTTTGCATTATTCAAAGGAATCCTTTTATTTTTTTTCAAATGAGGCTTTAATGGGATTATATATGTATGTTTTATTATGTTGAAACTGGCATACCATTCAGACCTAAAAACCCCTTTTCACAGTTGTATTTAATGATTCCTACTTCTTTGAAGCTTAACATACTTTCCCCATATGGCAAGCATTTAATTTTTCCTATTTTTCTAGCGCAGATTAAATTAAAATGCTTTTTTGGTTTAGCAAAACCCTTCAACCTATATGTGCTGCAGGTCGAGGATTCTGCAGGCTTATTCCTCACTGCCATCCCATACTTTTATTAAGAGCTTGTTCCAAAACCTGGTGAAGCCAACCAAGCTATTCCCACCACCTCCAGCAGGCTTTGGATCCAGCTTTGGCAGCACCAGACAGTTCACTCCTGCTGCTCAGCCACCATGCATCGATATTGTCACAGTTTCCACAAAAACAGTGGCCATGTGCCACAGGCTGGGCGGCCTTTTACACCAGCCAGGGAGGAATTAGGCCAGCAGCACATGGAGTGACAGAGACAAGAGGTGTTTTACACCCCCGCTGCAGAGGAGATGCTCGCGGTGCCTGGATTGCCTGGTTTAACCCATTCTGTGAAGCACTTACCCCTCCACAACTCACTTAAACTGGGATTAAATACATCTCCTGGGCAGGCACCTTGGCTGGATGGAGGCATCTGAAGCATTTTCAGCCACTGGGTCATCACACTGGCAAGCTGCCCCCACTGCTGAAATATTCACCCAACACGGATTGCAAACTTCAGGTGAAAAGTGACTTTTCTGTGAACTCCTTGCTCCTGTGCAACTAACAAATTTTATATCAAAAATCTGATCCAAAATCAAAGAAGACAGGCCTGAAACATCTTGGAAGTGCCATCTGCTGCTTACTTACATGAGACTGACACCCAGGTAGGAGGAAGCTATGTCAAGAAAACAAGGGAATTCCATATCTTGCTGCTGAATGTTGAGCCTTGCCCGGTGCCTCAGTGGCTAAATCCCAACTACAACCTAATTAAGGTTATCTAGAGGAAAAATTGTTACATGTGAAAGAGGCTTCATGTGACAAGACAAATGGTGCCTCCTGGATGCATTAAAGAATACCTGGGAACAAGCTGAAATTCCATGTTTCTAGGTCCCTTACATCTCTTAACAGTGCCATTCCACAAAACAATCATTACTGCCAATCCCTTACACCATCACACAAAGCCATATTTTTCCTGTGAGAAAGCATTCATCCTGTTAAATTTGAAAGTTCCAGTTCCTGGAGCTCACTCCTCATTGGAGGCAGGTAAAAACCAAGCTGGGCTGCTCATGTGCTCTGGTTTAACCACACACTTTCACTGCTGTGCAGCAGCTGGGCCAGAAAAAGCAGGTTTATTTGGAAATGAGAGAAATTAAAAAGTTCCCATCGAATTCACTGTTCACTGCAGAGCTGTTTTGCAGTTCCATGTCTTGGCTTCTTGCAAGAAATTTTGGTACTTTTTGGGTGGGGTTCAAACCTACACCAGAATTCCATGCTAAAATTAGGAGGCAGTATTTATTTTTATGCATTGAAGTGTCCTGAATTGAGTAACCCTGTCGTGAGCACAGCATAAACTCTGATGTTCGTAGATTCCAGATTCATGCCTGAAAAAAAATTTGCTACAGGCAAGGAACCACTCAGCAGGGAGAGAGGAGCTTTGGATTCCATCTCTGGATAAATATTTGTGTAAGAAAATTTAACCCAGTTGCCTAAAAATCATGTTTTATGGTACAGTGTCATAGAATCACAGGATGGCCTGAGCTGGGAGGGATTAAAGAGCCTTCCACCATCCCAGGGTGCTCCAGGCCCCGTCCAACCTGGCCTTGGGCACTGCCAGGGATCCAGGGGCAGCCACAGCTTCTCTGGGCACCCTGTGCCAGGGCCTCCCCACCCTCACAGGGAACAATTCCATCCCAATATCTAATTTAAACCTGTTAGTGTGAAGCCATTCTAAAGAAATATTTTTTTTAGATTTTTTTTTTGCAGCTATGATAACTATTTCCGTTGTTACAGTGTGAAAGCCTCAGTTGCACTTGACGCAGTGAAATTCAGTTTCCATTTAATGCAGTGGGAGTTTCAGCACAGACTGGACAGCATTTCTTGACATTCTACCTTCCTGAATACAAAGTGCAGCTGTGAATCCATCTGTTGCTTTGTTTTGTTTTGGTTTGTTTCCCGTTTTGCATTGCTTGGTTTGGCTGTCAGGCAGAGGGGGAAACTTGGGGTAGGAAGTCGTAGCTGTATCTGTCATCTCACCTGCAGCAGCTCTCGAGGTTCTATAAACTGTATATTCTTTGGCTCCTCTACAAAAATGCGAGAATATTCAGATAGAGCTGTAACTGATGCTACATCCGCTTCTTTCAAAAAAGAGATTTAATTTAAAGATAAATCAACAGTACAAAACGCCTTTCTTCACTTTCATTTATTCCTTGCATATTCACTTTGCTTTTTATCACTCTTTGAGCAGAAAATACCCTACACAGAACTGCATCTCTGTAAGAATGAACCCTTCCATTTCAGTTTTGTTAACTGTGCAGGATTCCAACCGTTTGCTTGAGAGGTGGAGAACTCATCAGTGTTAAAATGTAAAATGATACAATTACTCCTAATTTTAGAAATCATAACGTCCAAGCAAACAAAAGAACAGACCGAGTTTGTTTTTCTCCCAGGAAATCACATACTTCCAATTTATGTATTTTGATTTCCATGGTTTTTTTTTTAAAGAAGGTTTATTTTCTCTTTCCCTCTGTCTTACATGATAAGTGATTTCTCATTAAAATGTAGTTTTCATTCTTCCTTGGGCTGTTGGATGTCACTGACGAACAAAGGAATCTTCACATCAGTCATTCTACTTCCAGTCTTTCATTTTCCTATCAGTTGTAAGAGCATGAATTCTAGTCCTGAAAGACACAAATTGTCCTTAATTCTATTAATGTTAATCACATTTTATGGCACTCCGGACCTTGTGGGATGAAGCTCCTCACTGTCCTTAAACAATGATATTACTGCCAGCTCTATTATCCCCCACTCCCTTCTGCACACATTTCACCAGCTGATCTCCGGGGGTGGTGCCTGCAGAGTCCTGTGTGCATGGATTGCGTGTATTTCCCCTTTAAAACATGATTTTCCTTTTCCAGGTGCAGTTGGCTGGGTGCCTGTGTACAGTACATCCCGTTTGTTTTTCCAGCAGCCACCACTGCTGGGGGAGCTGAGATGGGGGAGACAAACCTCTCCAAGCCCGCTTCCCAAATCCAGCAAGAGGGAGCACAAAAGCTTGGGCAATATTTATGGCAGTTTCAGCTGGAAACACCAGTGCCAAACGCTGACTATTTTGTTTTCATGTTTTACCTTTGTGTTGCTCAGTCAAAACAAGTTAATTTTAAATGGAATGTTTTCATTCGGGGGGGGCAGGGGAGGGAAAACAGAGCAGCTCTTTGTGAGGTGTTATATTAATTTTACCACTCTAAAGTGACTGATAGAGGAGAGTTCTGATTTCTGGTGTCTATAAACCCTTTAGGTTTAGACCTTGCAGTCTTATTTATTATTGCATAAACTTTTGCATTACTTTTGAAACCTCTCTAGTCAAGGATTTACTCTTGGATGAGCACTCACAATCACCCCATAAAACAGCCCAACAGAAGCCAGTGCAGACAGATCCACGATGCTGAAGAATAAAATCCCCCACAACAGCATGGAAAAGGCTTCTGTTGAACCCAAGACCCATTAGACTTTCTCCCACTGGATTTTGTCTTTTCTCAACTGTTTTTGGGGGGGTTTTTTGTCCTCATTGCCTTATTATTTTTCTTACCTTATGCAGCATGGAAAGATGATTTGGCCTTGCCTTCAAGTGTTCACCAGGATGAACAGCACCTTGCACAGCCCGTGAAGGGAATAACGTAATTTTAGATTTATGAGCGCCATCAATATTCTCTCAACCTTCACAGCAGCTGTTTCTGCTTTTCCCGCTCCCCCCAAGAAGTGTGGGTATGAGGGAGGGGGAACAGAGACTGCTCCTGAATTGTTGGCCCAAAGAAACGCCATTCTGCAGGAGAGAGGTGGTCAGTGTCAAAAATTGTATTTATTTTATACTCTTAAAATTTGTTCTGCCAGGATGTGGCTAGAATGGATAGTTCAATGCAGAGGTACTTGAGGGAGCTGCTTTCTTACCAACCAGTACACCAAAAATAACTTATCCATGCATCTTTGCCTGGAGTAATTGGTCCAGGCACACTTATTGGTAAGAATGTCCAGGTATTTTTATGAATAGGAAAAATTCCCAAGACACAGATAGTAATAACAGGAAAAGAAAAACTGTGTAATTCTGCTTATGTTGTCTCTTTTCAGGTTTGCCAGCCTGAGTATATTACAAGGTGATGAATTTCATGGGTGAGTTCTGTAACAGCAGGACTTTGTGTTAATTCAATGTCTTAAAATGAGTCAGCTGCAGATTCTTTTGGTTTTGCTTTAGAACAACGTGCAGCTCCTAGTCTGGTTTGATTTCAATATCAACACAGGTGAGACTTGTCGACTTTGTCCCAATTTTGCCTTAAAAGCTGATGGTGTTGTTTTTTTGGTTGGTTTTTTTTTTCCCTAAGCCAGGTAATGCTATAGTAGAAATATACAAGATATTTGTTTCTGTGTGTCAATATTAAATCTTCTGCTCTGGCCTTTGCAAACTGAACTGTGGGTTTGTGGTTTGATGCGTTTGCAAACCTGAGGCCACGCTAAGAAAAACTGAGCAAACACAAGCTGAGATTTTTGGCGTTGCTAGGAAGTCATCAGATCCCTCTTCTCATCTCCTACATGAGGAAAGAATGAGACCTGGTAAAACAAAATCTCTGAAAAATTGTTTTGTGCTTTCCTGCATGGACAGAGCTGAGGGGATATGAACTTGTATTTTCATGTATATAAGTTAAAGCAGTCATTTAAAAGTACTGCTACACAAAAATCATCGTGCAATAAGTCAAGTCCTCAAATAATTCATACCTTCAGACAGACAACATGACTTCAGAAAAGAGGGAAAGGGGAGAACAAAAAGGGGCAAACTAAGGTGCAAGGCCTTGAAGGGAAAGGAAACAACTGTGAGGAATTAAAGATAGAGAAAAGGTCTGAGAAATAAGGGTGCTGGGATAAAGATCTCTCTATTGTCCACATCCAGGATATGTGGCTGAATCCCAAGACTCTGATAGCCAATAAAAGTGCTGGATGCACAGAAATCCCTGCAGCTTCCCATGGCAGAGAGCTTAGTTAGGGTCTGTCGTTACTTCCCGTGAAGTAAACATGACCATAAAAAGGGAAAAGCTCATTTTATTCTGCTTCAATTCTTTTATTTCATTTCAATTCTATTTCCAACCAAAGTAGTTTTATTCTTTACACATTTCTTCCCATGCCAGTGGCCTTGCTTCCAACCTTTTGACTTTGGCAAGAAGCAGCCTAAGTCAATAAAAAAGAGCTCCAAGTGTCGTGCACAATAAAGACTTGGGTACAGTTTTCCAAATGACTGTAAAAAAAAAATTACTGAAAAGCAGGCAAAGAACTCATATCTAGAAATCAAATCTCTGCTTGTAAAAGTCAGAGGTTAAATTCTTTTATTAAAAAAGCTCTTACATGCATCTTTCAGGCATGCCCTATCCTTGCTTAAATATTTGAGAGGAGGGAAGGCACTGGGATAGGCAAGACCATTTCCACAGACATATGTTAGAAATCTACAGTACAAAATTAAATTACTTCCCTCTTCTAAATGACATTTCTAATTTTCACTTGTCAGCTATTATGGGCTCTAATACAGCTTTTGAAAGGCAAAAGGAAAAGTAAAATAACAGGAACAAAAGACACATCCCAGTGTGTATTTATTTTACTTTGTAATTCATGTCAGTCCAATTGTGCTGCAGGGTATTTAGTTTATGCACTGCTGAAGTTTGAAAACTACACCCAGAATTATCTTTGGATTGTATTCTGAAGATACATAACACAGGAATGATTGATTTATTTGCATGTTCTGAGGTTTTGTATTTTGCTCAGTTTGTGCCTCAATTCCAATGCAGGAAGGCTTTAAAAATCATATTCATAACAAAGTGAGAGAAATGTCTTTATCTAAGTGCCATTTTCCAATGTGAAGACTAAATTTTAAAAGTAGGCATTGACTTTTAGATGGTCTGAATAGAAGTCCCTCTCTTGACTTCCCCAGTTGAAGGGAAAGGTTTGGAACTGCTTTCCTAATTGCCCAAAGCAGGTCCATAAAATGGCTGCTCCTCTCGGGCAATGGCTGCTTTCACAACCCCATTAATTCTACTGTGTGGAGTACTGGTCTTCAGAGAGATGGAGTTCATTACTTCATATTTTGTGGCTCCCTTAATGGATATGCTTAATTATGCAGCTTCTGGTCTGAAAGAATGATGTATTAGGAGGCTCACACAGGGTTTCCCTTTGCTGGGATTTGGGAACAAACCTCCACCTCCTCTCCCAGAAGCACAGTGGGTATTGGCCATATTGCAGAGTTGGGAACTTGCTGAATGCCTGGCCACAGAAGGGTTTTCCTGCTGTGTCCCAGTGCAATGAATATTCTGGTTTAGGGTGGCCTTTCAGTTGTGGATTGCCAATGGCACTCATGTTCCTGACTCCCTTTGGAGATTTTCAGCATGGAAAATATTTCCTCAGAGCTGTCCAAGCACAGGTATCACTTGCCTTTTATCTCCTGCTCATCCTGTGGAGTAAATATCACTTGCCTTTTATCTCCTGCTCATCCTGTGGAATAAATATCAAAATCACCCACTCTTGGGTGGCAGCCCAGAGATTTTTGGTTTGTTTCCCTCTCAGGAGCCCCGATGTTGTCACAGCTCAGAGTTACAGCAGACCGGGGGAATCGGTCCCATCGGGGGGGACTGCGGGCTGAGAGCTCTGCACCCACTGCTCTTGCTGTCAGTGGGGAACAGGAGAGAGCTCTCCCAGGACTTTTGGGTCACATTCCCAAGCAGAAGTGGGAAAATGAGGTTTTATGAACAGCTGTAGCCTGTATGCAAGAGGAAGAAGAGCTGCAGAAGGTGCTGCAGGAGCCCTGAGGCTGCAGTGTCTCGTGCATGACTGCACCCCATGGCAAGAAGCAGTTCTGGAGGGCACAGGCTCCTCCAGAGTTCCCACTCCATGCAAAATCCTGTGAAAATGTCCCTCACCCTTCAGTGGAGCCCTGGCTCCGTGTCCCTGGGGGCTGGGAAGGGGCTGTGTGATAAGGGGAGCACACCTGGCTGGGAGTCAGGCTGGGGCTTGCCTGACTGCCACGGGACCTGCCAGCCACACAGACTAAACCTGGGCTTGTTTTCTGACTGTAAAACCATATCCCTGTTCCGCTGCTGCAGGCAGTTTGCTGTCTGTGCCACCTGCCTCCCGGACAAGGGCACGTTCCTGTGACACCAGCCCCGCTGCTTCGGGGAGCAGAAGCTTGTCCATGCATTTTGTGGGATACAGAAGCAAACAATTCCACAATCAGCACTCCACAAAAACTTAGACTGGCTTTTTTGTTCCTTTCCCACTCAATTTCCCTTCAGAGTTAATTCACAACTCTAGTGGGATCTACTCGTCATCACTAACTGGGCTCATTTTGCTCCTCTGTGGTTGAATATCCCCGAAGACTGACAGGCTCGTTGCTGCTGTTTTAATTTCATGGTAAGACAGAGATGTTTCCCTTATATAATTGCACTAGATCAGATTTTATTTCACTAAAACACGTGACTTCACTAGATGGATAACTAAGGATGCATGGCTGGATAAAGGCAGCTGAATTAAGAGGAGTTACATCGAGGATTCTGCTTTCATAGACAAGAAGAGAAATACCACACAAGGGGACACAGAAAATTATAAGAAAGCACCAGCCCTGGTCATGAATTTATTTCCTTCATGAACATGCCCCAGATTTTGCGCTCACTTTTTCCAGTTGTGGGTTAAAATTCTGAAAATTTGTTGCTTCCCACCTGCATAAATGTAGATTATCCAATGTGGAAACTTAAGACTTAATTCATACTCCCATACTCCCATCATTTTTTTGCCATAAAGTCAGGTTTATGAAACTCCCTAAGTGATGAGGGGGAAACCTATCTATGGACATTAGCTTCCATCTCCTACAATCCAAAGAAAGGGAAATATATGGAGTGGGATCCGACCCAAGAAACAGGGCTTTTCTTTCTGAACTACCAAAATGCATCCTTTAAATCCATACTCTCAGTCTAGTCCATCTGGATGGTGGTCCTGAAGCTCTTATCAATGGCAAAATATTCTATTTATCTTTCCAATATTTGTCTTTTAAACCACTCTAGAAGGTAGGTGCATGAAACAGATCTTCATAAAAAACTGCATCTTTGAAATTAGAGCTTCAGTTTGACCATGACACTGATATAAAAAATTGCCACTGAAGAGCTGCTTTTTTGACACATTGCAAATAAAACCATGGCTGAGAAACACTAATGAGTCTCAACCAGAGATAGAAAAAACATGGAATCTAGCTCTGTTTGCATCTCACTGATTTTATACTGATCCATCCCGTGGCAGAATGATGGATGTAATTTGTTCCTGACTCGTGCCATTTTAGCTGCAGGAACAGCAAAACAGAAAAGTTTCTATGCCTTAGACAAGTTGGCTTCGTTATGCTATCAGCACTGTTTCCCTCATGGCCAAAGAAATGTCAGTATTAAAAATAATTACAAGTGTAAAAGAAACTCCATGACCTAAATTAGTGGATGCACTGTGTTATCTGCAGAAGGAAGAACTGGGTGTGTTATGTACCATGCTCAAGGCAACTAAATTCCTTAGCTTTAGATACTTTGGCATTAATTACCTGTAATTATTTTTGTCCTTTCATTGAGATTTATGTTGGTCTGAATCATCACTTAAAACCTAATTAAATTTTCTTTTATTATCTATTTCCTTTTCTTTCAGTCCTGTTCAACCATGAGCTTGTTCTCATTTTTTCATATTTGGACATTAATCTTTTCAGTGTTTGTGAAAATCTCTGGAGAAAAGGGATTCAAGTGAAACAGAGGGAGGAGAATGAATGCACCTCACTGATCACTGAGAGATTTTATGCACTCAGGTGACAAGATTTTCCGAAATATTTACAGTATTTACAAAAGTGATGGCTATTGTCAGTCCAGGGTTATCTGTCACAGTTGTAAAGGGAATTTTGACTTCACAACAAAAGATTCTGTCTTCCTTTCAGTGATTTCTTCCCCCATATCTGTATGTACACATATAAAAATACGTTTTAAATTCATTCCTGTGCTTCACTTTCAAAAAGAAGAGAAGACTTGCTCTCTGTTAATTCCTGTTGTAGGTCTGCCTTCAAAGCTCCCGAGTATTTTTCACTTCCTCTGCCAATGAATATGTAGAAACTCCATCAAAACCAAAGGAGTCACACCTGTGTAGAACTGGTTCCAACATTGCCCCTATTGTGTGTTTAGAAGTCAAATGTACACATTTTCAGAATCCCAAGGAAGCGAAATATTTGCTTTAAATGGATGCAAGAGAGGCCATGGCGATGCCTGTGAGATCCCAGGCCTGAGTTTTTCACTGTTCTTTTTAATTCCTCTTAAATAATCCATGAAAATCAGGAAGTAACAAGGACAGTTTTAGCCACAAACAGGGAAAAGGGCTTTGTGAAACAAGAGCCAACAGTGATGTTTGGAATCCACAACTTGATCTTATTAAAAAGGACAAGAAGGGTACAGGTAGACAGAAAATAGTAATGCCTTCAGGTGGGAGTGTGGGAATACCAATAACTGTCTCCTAAATTAAAGTCCTCCTCATAATCATGAAATGCTTTAGTAATCAAACTTACTAATTTGCACTTAAATTGAGGCACCCCTTGCACCAGAACTGTGCAGTGTCTGCTAATTACAGATCCTCACAGCTCTGGTGCCTTCGTGGGCCTCATTCCTACATAATTGCACCTCCTTCCTCACAGCCACGAGCTTTTCCTCCCCTGTTCTATGCATATGCAAAATCTGCTTTAATTCCAACCAAGCCCTCAGCAAATGCCACTGCAGTTCTGAATTGTGCCCGAAGGAACGAGGGGATGTGCTTTTTGCTTTTGTGTGCAGGCTAAGGACAAACCCTGCGGTGCTGCTGCAGCACCACCAGGCACAGGGGATCCAGCAGGAACATGCATGCAATAGAAATGCATGTTTTTCATCCACACAGTGGAGCCAAAGTGGGTTATTGAACAGCAAAAAAACCCCCACAAAGCAGTTTTGTGGAAGAAAGCAGGGAGTCTCCAGTTTAAATGCATTTGCAATTCTGGCAGCTGTCTTATGTACGTAGGTGAGGGAGCATAAAACATTTACTGGATTTTCTGATAATTTCCCCTACTAATATCTAAGGAAAAGCAAAGTGAATTTTAGGATCTCATGCTGCATTTTCTAAAAGCTCTTCTCAGATGTATTTTTTTTTAACGGTACCAAAGTGCTTTCTTAATCCTCTCAATTGCTTGTCCATGAAAGTAATTGGTGAGTGAATTGTTTTAGCTGCAGATCAATGTCATGCAGCCAAACCAACAGACTGTAGGGGCAAATAACAAAATTCAATTCAAACAAGCAGGAATCAGAGGTTTTATGCTGCTCATGTATTTTTTATTAAAAGAAACTACCTGATGGTGCACCGGAAGGGAGTGTGGGTTTACAGAGGATGATAGGAAAATGTCTGCTCTAGCCCCAACCCTCCATCTATTCTAAAGTCTGAATTCGTTCCAAATTTCCAGTCCTGTTTAATTTGTGTGTTTCATGCTACAAATGGATGGGGTGAGCAGTGAACACTGGTAAGAACAACAGTGTTTGTTTTACCAGAACTATCCTCCAAAATTCCCAGTTTCCTTTTAAAAAACCCCCAAAACATGCATTAGACTTGTTTCCCTTTTTGATGGTGGTTAACAGTGCCCTTCACATCAAACAAAAAGGGGTGAGGTATCTGCACTGTGAGCTGAAACCTGAACCGATGGAAATCACTATTCAGCAGATGGACACCTGTTTGTATCAGCTGAGAACTGGGAGCAGCGCTGTGAACTGAGCAGTGCACGCTGAATATTAAATCAGTTTTCTGCATCTGTTGGGGCTGGGCAGAACACAGGGATGGTTTTCTACTGCTAACACCGACTGCTGTATTTGTCCTTCTCATCAGATCTGACTGACTGAGACAGTGGGGTGAGCTCAGCCCCCTGGTAGAATCCTGTAATACAATTTCTTGTGCAACTGCTGATGTATAATCTTATGGGTAATTATCGTTTAGGAGCATTTTACTTAAGGAAACCATAATTAGTGCTGTGATGTTTAAATACGGTTTGAAGGCTTTATTCACAGCTAGGAGCTGATGATCAGTACAACCTCTAGAAGTCAGAGGGGTCTGAAGCACGAACAGATTCATTTTCCTGGTTCATGTCCAAACAAGAACAACAACAACAAACAAAAGACAACGTAATTCATGCTTTGACACTGATGGGAGAAGGAGGGGAGGAAGGGAATGGCAAATATACCTCAGGAAAATGTCCTGTTGTTGGATTGCCTAGAGGACCAAAAAAAGCTCATTCATGTCCAGTTAGGGCTTCCTTTAATTGGCTCAGACCCTGACCTGCAGGAAAACCATCTTTCCAAACCAGGTGTGTGCATCTGCAGTTTTGTCACTCATCAGAAACATTCCCTTTCCCAGCCTACTTCCTACCTCTCCAAAAGTGGATACATATATTATCTTAGACCACCTTATTAGCTAAAGATCAAAAAACCTCCTTCCCAATGGCACGTTAGAGGTGATTCATTGCACCAGCTTTCAATTAGTTTAATGTTGAACTAAGCCAGTCTAAGCCTGTGCCAATCCCTCAGCTGCTTTGTGTGACAGGCAGAAGGGCAAAGGCACTTCCAGAGAGCCATTTCCTCCATTTATCTCAGAACCCAGTGACTGCAACCATCAGGTCATTTTGGAGGCCTACCTATTACATAGCAAAAAATTAGATTTTAGTGCAAAAGTAGTTTTGATGAAGACAAGTGGAAATATTAGGGGGAAATTATTAGCAACAGAGCTGAGGGTGAGGGCGAAGGGGAACTCTTCCTGAACACAGCTCCAAAGCTCAGAGGAAGTTTGGGATGAGATTTTTTTTACCCAGACACCCTCCCAGGAGCTAAGCTTCCCTCTCCCTCTATAGAAGGATACTTGTACTGTGGGTCCATATTAACAACACAACCAACTGCTCCTCCAGGTGAAGTTATTGAAAAAATTTACTTTACCTTCCTTCCTACGTGCCAACACATGAGTTGAAGGATTTAGGCTTTGTTTTTCCTGTCACAAGTGAAGACATCACTAAAGGAAGCAAGTCATTTCTTCTGCCTCGGCATTCAGCAGTTTCTGCCTTGCACGCAAAGCAAACTGGACCTGGGTCTTGGGTGGATGAAAAGATCCCATGAAAAAAAGCATTCACTGAGATATAGGAGTGGGTCGGGGATTTATTGATTTTATCATCCTGCTCCTGCAGAAGCACTCCAGCTGCTTCAGAAGAAAGGACAGGAAGCCTTACAGAAGGCAATTATGGAATAACTTGCTGACAGGAAAGAATCCTTACTAGCCCCTGTTAATTAGAGGTTATCTTATGTCCTGGAAGCACGAAGACTTACATCCTTTCCAAAAAGATTGTCATGCTATTTATCATTTTTGATATTCACTAGCTTGTAAACTGCATCTTAAACCACATATTTCTTGATTCAGCTTAATGGCACGAAATGAACTGTGTTTATTTACAAGGAAGACATAAACTCTTTTGTATAAATCATACCAAATTTTTCATTATATCACAAATTATTGCTAAGGAAAACAAAACTGACTCATCTGGCACTAAAAAATAAACAGAGGTTTGAGGATTTCCCTCGTAAATCCAGCAGGACATAATCACATTTTATAACAATGAATTGTAACAAACAAGATGAGTTTTCCTACTTTAAAAGTCTGCTATTAATTATTAGCTGGATCAAGCTTCTCTCCACTTATCTGACCTTATGACAAATGCGTTTGGGAAATTTCCATCCCTGTATTTACGCCTGTCCCTCTCTGTTGTACAGTGCTGGGACACACACTCAGGCTCATGCCTGACAAGCAGAAATACAAACTAGAGGATTGCAGCCCTGGCGCTGGTGATGCCATGATGATTTTTTGCTTTTTCTTTTATACTCCTTTTATACACCCTTTTATATAGCTTTTATATAAAAGAGTGCATAAAACTCTTTATACAGAGTTTTAGAAAAGAATACATATAGCTTTTATGTGTTCTCAGTGCTTTTAGCCCACACAGTTATAATTCTTTAAGTTTGATCACTTCCCTCACACCCAATATCCCGTTAAGCCAAGAGCCCAAACACCCTGGAAACCCCAGACCCCGAGGGCCTCTCCAGAACACATTCTGTAAACAAAGCCAGGCCCAGCCAGGGGAAGGTTCCTCGCTGAGGGGTCTCGCTGGAGTCCCTCCCTGGGCAATCTTTGATAGATGTGCTAATTAGCAAGGCCTATAATTGCACACACATCACATCGTGGGGGGCCATTTCTCCGGGGGGCATTTCGGGGTGCATTTCGATGTGCATTTCGGTGCACCTGAGGGTCCTTCAATAAACACCGAGGTAAAACCCTTTTCCCCTCTTAACTGTGTTCAGCTCTCTTAATTTTAAGACCAGGAAAAGGCATCACTGGAGGCTGCAGACGTGTAACAGCGGTGAGAAACACCCAGCCAGCATCCCTTAAAATATTGAAATACAACCAAATGTCACCCGAGGCAATTAAACCCAGCTTGCTGTCCCCCCACTGCCAGACCCTGCTACAGCTCCTGATGTTTGTACCAGTGGTCTTTAAAGCAGCACTGCACTGTCCAAGGCATAGCCCAAGGTTCAGGCCATGCAGGGCTTCCAGCCACCAGCACTCCCAGACCAGTTCTGCTGGGAGTGGCCAGCCTGCTCTCAGGTAAAGGGGTTTTGGGCAAGGAGAGAGGCACAGGGGGCTGCCCATGCTCTGCATCTCCCTTCATGTCCCCATGTTCCCCAGTGGGTTGTGTGTCAGCTGGTTTTTTGCCAGTTTTTGGCTGGTGATGCTCAGCACTGCTCTCACGCAGACACGATCCTGCAGCCACGGGATTCAGCTGGGGCTGGAGAAGCCCTGACCTGCCCTGGGGAGGAAGGAGCCCCTGGCTCCCCTCTGCTTTGGCTAAGAAGCCACCAACAAGATTTGGTGTCACTTAGGAGACTGCTTATATCAAAAAAGGAGCCCATCCAGCCTCATGCACTTTGAGAGCTGTCAAACTGGGGCTCACATCAAATCCTTTTTACATCTCTTGCCATGCACACCATCGTCTGCCCCTTCAAACTGTGCAAACATTGCCTTTGTTCCTGGGACAGACACCATCTTGCCCACACCTCTCAACACTCCTGGGGTGGTTTCTGTGATTTTTTTAATTCCACTGGAACTTCCTGCCACATCTGTATCTAAACAGAAACCCAAAAGGAACTCAGCTTTCACCTGCCATGCACATACAACCTCCCTTTTTCCACCACTTTCCATTAGAGCTTTTCATCATTTCCAGGGCTTTTTCACATTTACATTTCCTTCCAGCTGCTCCCTTGGGAAGTGCCACTTTCCTTTATAACTGCAGCCCCCTTTTTTTGGCCATGTTTACAGCATCAAGCCTACCCATAATTCTGGCTCCTGTTTGTCCTTGGGAAGTGCATCCTTTGGCCTCAGGAAGAGGTCTCCCCATCTGTGTTCCCTCCCTACAAGAAGGATGCCTTTGGCATCCCTGCCTTTTGTGCAACAGCTGTTGGGCTCACAGGGCTCAACAATTTCCTCCACCTACTGACCCAGTGATGGAAAACAGCTCTAGCTTGGGAAAAAACAGATGGATGGAGTGGAGGGATGGGAGCTTTTTTCACGTGACTCCAAAGCCTCAGAATTCAAGGAGATTTGGCAGATATTGGGTACTCTGCAGTGAGAAAAATCCCTAAATGCACAGGCAGGGAATGTCAGATGGAAGAAGCTTAAGCAAAAACGGAGCCTACACTCAACACAAGCATTGCACAGCTGTTGTCCCAAATTACACAGCTTAGATTTGCACTCTCCCAAAAACTTCCAGGTGCAAATAAACTGCAGGACTGCCCTACCTGTGAGCACAAAAACGCACAGCACTTTGAAATAGCCAAAGCAACTACCACAGATACACAAGGAATTAAGCAACGAGAAATAATCAGAGACCGACAGCCACTCTGGAAAATCGATATTACTTGAAGACAGGAATCATTCAAATGTGGTTCTTCTCAAATTTACATCAGAGCTATTGCTGTTACCAGAGCCCAGTGAAGTAATCTCTAATTCCATCCATGCTATGTGTTTTTATGCATCCAAAAGCACAGGAAGAAATCTTTCCCCCACAGAACCTGATCCAAGATTGGCCATTGCCTTCCACAGAATTAAATGTTTTCCCACTGGGTTTTCTTTGTTGTTCTGGCCTCCTCTGCAGTTCAGGTCTCAATGAAATGCGGAGGGCTCAGAAAACAGCTCCTGTATCTTTGCTGTCAATAAGGGGTCAGTCTTGTGAGAATCTGGAGATTTGAGGTTACTGGGGATAGAGAGGTTTCAGGGGACTGCCCTCAAACTGCTCACAGCACCACTGGACTGCTTTTATTTTCTGTTCTTTGGAGGTTTTTGAAAGAGTGTCTTCATACTTAGGTACTTTCCAAAGGAATATTTATGTTCATGACCTGACTTGGAAAACAGTTCTAAGACGCAGGGTTGGTTTCCAGTGAGGCTCTGCCTGGCTCATTTTGGTTTCCGTGAAACACAAAGAGCTTGTGACTGGCCAGGGTGATTCAGATCCTCATCTGGTGCTCAGTGCCAGCAGTGTCCTGGCACTCCATCCTCCCATCCAACCACGTAACCACATATCCTCTTCAGCACAAAATTCTGAATTTTTCTGCTTTGTTCAGTTTTCAGCATGCACAGGCCGTGGTTGTTACCTCCTACATGTTACATTATGATGGTGGACATAGCCTGGGTGTTGTTCCAGCTCTGCTTCTTTCCTTGTTGTTCTGTCTCAGGCTGAAACCTGTTCCTCTTTAAATTCAAGTATTTTTTTCTTCATATAAATAACAACATTTGGCCCAATTTACACTCTTTGTCTTATCCAGAATTTAGGGATCCAGTATAATTTTCCATATTTCCATGCACTAGTAACAGGTTTTAACATTAGCATTGAACAGTATCAGTGAGGAACCATTTTGTGAGGACAAAAAGAAGGACTCTTGATTATTTTAGCAACCATTTCAGTGCTTGCTTTTATTTGACCATTATCAGTTTCCACCCAGAAAGTTTATTTCTGCGTAGTTAAATAGACAAACATGCGCCCACACACTTATCTCTGTGCTCATACACATCCACACAAATAAACATTTCCAAATATTTCTGAGCGGTGGTGAACTCCTGTCTCTGAGAAAGAGGCATGTGGAGCTCCACAGGCTCATCAGAGGAATTATCAGCCAGCAAAAGCAATGGCATTGACTACCAGGCACTTGGTGCCAGGAGCTGTTGTGAGGAGAACAGCAACCCAGAGCTGAGAGGATTTGCAGGGTGTTGGTCGACTTAGAACGAGGAGATATGGGCTTAGTCTCATCTAATGATCAATATTTAAAAATAACTATCTGTACTTTTTTTTTCTGATTAATGTTTGAAAGGCAGGGGCAGCCCCCGTGCTTTTTTATAAGGTATAACAGCGTCCTAGACATCATCTGGAAACGTTTCCTTCCTGGAAGCTCCCTGGGGGAGCTGGGGAGCAGGGACATTTAGGGACTCAGTGGAGTGGGTGACGTGCCAGGCTGCTTGGCAGGGTCAGGGCTGAGGCAATTCTGGGTTTGCAGGAAACCTCAAAACCAGGGGAAACTTTAAAGCCTGGAAGTGGCAGCCACATGTATTTGAGAGGTCTCTGAGGCGAGGCAATAAATGATTGGTGGTTTCCATGATCTCACCTTTTGACTTAGCTGCCCTATTTAGCCTCTGTGACTGTTTACACGGAGCTGGCCCTTGGAAACCCGCTCAGTGTGAGGCAAGAAGTGTGTGCCCTGAATAAAAACTGGGTTTTGTGTATTTTTTTTATGATTTTGAGGTTCTAACTGGACTTGCTCTCTTGTGTTTCATCCATTAGACTACACCTGTAAAAGGTAAAGCCACCAGCCATGATGGCTAAAAAGGGAAGGATATTTGCCCTTCACCAGCTCACTCCATGGTTTTTAGGGTTGTCCCTTTACTGACTATAGACAGAGGTTTATTCATTAGAAAAACTTCTCTAAGCAGTGAACAAGAAGCATTAATGTTTTTTCTATTTTTGCTGAAACACCCAAACATATATTTAAACACCCCACACTCAAAATGTTGGTGGAATCTGAACTTTTCAAGTCTCACATAGGTGCATTTACCAGCAGAGAAGTACTGGTTTCCATAGCTAAAGTCTGGTCCCTCAAAATCAAAATGGTATTTCCAGCTGTCTAATTTCTCTAGATATTTAGCTCCTGCCAGTGAAGTTTTCAAAGTACCTCCCCCCCTGCTTCTGCACAGAAACTGAGCCTTAACAGCATTAGGACTGGTTCCTATCTCAGCCCTAAGCCTATTTGGCTTCATAGGATTCCCTGCCTGTCAGTTCCAGGTAGATTTCCGCAAAACGTATCCATTTCTACAGAATTAAAAAGGCTTCCTTTCATGTGCAATCAGATATAAAAATAGGCCGGTTGAAAGCAGCTGAATGTCACTCTGTCATTCCAAGTGAAAATGCTGGCACTTCCCTCAGGAATGCAGTGACTCAAGCCCCCAAATAAGACAAGACCAAATAAACACTGACAATAGCAAACCCAGGGCAGCGAAATTCCAAAGCAGCGCTTCGAAACTTGTATTTAAATCATTGCCCATAGACCACCAATTAAAGTTCTTACCTGCAGCATAAGGAATAATTCCTTTTCCTTCGGCTGAGGTGACTCAACCCTTACTTCCCACAGATGTGCTCTAACCCCAGCCACTAAAACGTGTGGTGGGAGATTTCTCATGTCAAAGGCATTTCACTGTGCACGGAACAACCAAATAGCCCCTGGACAACTGAGAGTAGCTGAAAATTGGGCTTTAGCCTGTGTTTAGGGATATTAATCTCCCTCAGAGGGAGACTGGCCGTCCCACACAGCACAGGCTGGCAGGTAGGTTGCAGGTGCTGCCAACAGAGGAAGGTGCTTTTCCATTTATTGCCACAAGCTCCATGCTGGGCTTTTTAATTGACTGATTAAGAAAACCTGCTTGGAGGAAAGCTGGGAGTAAGTGAGCTGCCCCAGCCAGCTTGTCTGAAGAAGAGAGCCTGGCTCTGGCTGCGGCAGCTGCAGGGGAGCTGACCCCAGCCCTCCCGCTGGACGCTGCTGCTGCCCAGCCCTCAGCCCCGAGGCTCCTGCCAACCACCTGGGCCATTTTGGCTCCGGCTTCAGAGGCCACCAGCGGTGCCTCATTCCCTCTGCAGCCCATGGCCTGGCTCCACCCCGTTGTGTGGTCCTTCAGTCAGTGCTCTGGACACCTCTGATGCCGTCCTGGCGTTAAAGCATCCCACAACTGCACATCCAGGCAGCTGCCGAGCCAGGTCTCCTCTGTACTCGTGTGATAACAGCATCACCTTGTAAGTGTGAGGGCCTATGACACTTCACAGGCCCCTGAGTGTTATCCTTTGGGCTGCTGAGGAGACCTGGCTGTGCTGCCACCCAAGTGATCTCTTTTTTTTGGGAAGAAAGCTGCCATGAGTGCCAGACAGTGTGGAGTTTACCTGCACTGGGCACAGTCCGAGCACATCGAGCTAACCAGTAACATCGCCAGACTGGGAGGTGTCTCACTTTCTGACCCTCAGATGGATTGAAGCGTACAGACGTGCTCTGTTTGCTGTGTTCAGGCCTTAGGGCACACAAGGAATGTGAACCAGCCAAAATCAAACCACCCAGAGCTCAGTGGTACCCATATGGATTACAAACATCTCTCTCTCTTTCTTTTTTTTCCCCTTTGGATGATTCTTGAACTTTCTTGACAAACGAAAGGCTCCCTGGCTTACTTTCAGGCTCTTTAGTCAAATGTTGATTCTGCTCTCACGCCTGACTTTGGATGCCATGGTAATGTTAAAGGTTGACCTAAATACTGGATGTTAGGATGAGCAGCTTGAGTCCTCCCAAGCACATTTGTGCTGTGCCCACCAGCCTGACTGAAAATAATTGTCAAAGATTTTGACCAACCTTTGATTGCCTGTTTTCCTCAAGATTTTTAAACCACCCCTGTTCTTAACACACTTCATTCCCAAAGCTCATGTGAAAGTTCTCTTTTTAACACGACTTTTCTGGCCTGAGCCACACAGTTGCCCACACATCTGCTAATGTGAACAGCTGCTTTGCAAATATCTTTTGAGAGGAAGGTTAGTTCTGTATTTCAAAAGTTCACAAGTCAAGCTGCACTGAAAGGCCTCTTTAACCTCAGCCTTAAGCATCCTCAGCATATCATTAGGAAGATTAGCAAAGCCTTTAGCACCCCACTGAATTTCCTTATGTATGGAAAGGCCTGGCAGATCAAAGGAAACATTACTTCAAATAGCTTGTGACTTATCTTGTGCTTACCCTAGCACCATTGGCCTCTCAATCATCATATTTTCTTCCAGTAGGGATTGCTTTTAAAGACAACAGTTTATCCTCCAAGATCCTTGTTTTGACCCTTTCATCTTTCCCAACGTTCCTTACTGACTTGAGATTAAAAGAAGTAACAAACCAAAGTAGTTGGTAGATAAAAACGTGTTCAAATTAAGGAAATAGTTGCAACTCATAATTGCTACTTGGTTCTGCTAATGAAGGGACTGAGAATTTGAGTAAAATCATGTTTATTCTTTATAGATTTGCCTGGAACTTGGCAGAAACTCTTCACAAACACTGAGGTCAATGATATTTGGCCTTCTTTGGTGTTTTCCAAGTAGGACGTGAACGACTACAGAGCGCTTAGGGGTCAGTCCCTGTTCTGCAGCCGCATCCACATGTGGGTGTGTTTGGACCTTTCCACCCACACAGAGACCCCAGCTCGGTGTGTTCCAGCTGCAGGGCCCACCCACATGGACTGACTGCAAGCAGGGGTGCCTGATTTATTAGCATACTTCTTATAAAACTGGATTATTCATCAGCTTAAGGTATTAATCACTTTCTATTTAAATTTCCTTCAGGGGCTTGTTATTTATTCTGTAGGTGTGTTTTAGCATGCTGTAATATGAAATTCACTTTCATTTAATCAGCTTAAAATATTTTCAGGTTTATTACTTACATGCAAATCTGAATTGAGATGTGCATGCAATGACCAAGGAACATGGATTTGCAAATAAGATGTTTGACCTTTAACTTTTTCCAAAATTACAGGACTGGTAACTCCTGCCTAAATGAGTCATTTGAAGAATTAAAAATCAGGTACATAACTGTTACTCCAACATATCTGTTTCAGTTAAGCATCAGCTGCTATTTCCATTCTAAATCCCATTTTCATGGGTATATAATTTGATGTTTTCAATTATATGGGGCTTACACTTCCCTTAGTACTCTTAACTTCACAAATAAGCATGGCAATCCCAAGTTAAATGACTGTGCTTCCAAAAGTGTCATTTAACAATAAAAGGATAAGGTTTGTGTTCTAAGGTTTGGGTGCAAATGGTGAAAAGGAACGTGATAAAATTATGGCTTAGATTGGTTCACAGTGGATTTAACCACCGTGGCATTTAACAGCATTTTAAACTGAGTCTTTTGTTACTTGCATTCCACTTCTTTTTAAATTAACTTTCAAACACTGCACACTTTCAACAGCTGGGAAATATATCATCTAACAGATACCATCAATCTCCCATCCTCCAACAAACAGGCCATGTAAACAACCTGATGCTAATTAGCTGCAATTAAAATCCGTAAAAGACGAGGAAACACGGAGCTTTCACACAGTGGTGCAGAATACTTTGGGTCAGAACCAGAGATATTTTTTTTTAAGTTATGAGCGATGTGATCACAAATTTTATCTCATCTAACTCAGAGATAGCTGCCCTCTAACCCTGATGGACAGAGAAACGTGCCCTTCACAGTCTGCTGTGGTCTAAATGTTAAATTTGTCAAAACTCCAGTGCCATACCAAAACCTAGAAAGAAAGTCATCGAGCCCTATTGTTTTCAAGAAGATAAATTCCAGTTATTAGAGCTCATTGGTCATCCTTGGCATCTAAGGTCAAGGTCTTCCTATAATAATGCCAATTTTCTCACCAGTTCTCCTCATGTATTTTGTAATCTGTTGGCACCTCTTTGGCTGCAGATAAGGGAGGAAAACCAGAAAGATGTGGTGTCTTGGATCCAATAACCACCCCTTTTCAGGCAGGGCCTGGGATCTCTGGATACTGTGGCAGGTTTTCTGGCTGGAGTGGAACAAGAATGATTAGATCCCCTTTACTCAACTTTATTTAGTGCTGAGCCCCTCTCCTAAGGTCTGCCTGTATTTGTTGTTTGATGCATTTGGGGTGGAGGGGGCAATTTCTGCCCCAAAAGTCACCAAAGTTAATCCTGAGCAGACACTGGGACTTTCTCCAAGCCCTGTGGTGCAGAGTGGGGAAGGAGACGAGCACTGCTGGCACACAGCTCTGAGCCTTCTTCTGCAGTGTAGGCAAAAGAGCCGTGTGGTGGGCTCCAATCATCTATCATTAGCATTCATAAACTTCATTTCCTGCCAGCAACAGCCCCTCAGCACTGAAAAATCATAATTTCACAGTGGATTGCCATGCAAGTTGAAATAAATCCCCGAGGCAGAGCACCGCACGCTCTGTCCTGAAGCACGGCAGGCAGCCCCCAGGAAGTCTGCTAAAGGAGACACTGAGCACTCTGCCTTTAGTGGTCTCTTTTTATACACATAAATTCTTTTTTTAATCTATTTTTATGTGTATCTATATGTAAATGTGTGTATATGAGAAGTAGATTGGGAATGTAACTCCCTACGAGTGATAGCTATTATTAGACAGAAATATGAGACTCTGTTCCACCTCTGTACCATCTGTGTTAAAAAGCAGCTTCAAGGCTCTAGCAGCACTGAAAAAGCTGGCAGGGCACTTTTCTTATCTCTGCTGCGTGCGAAGAGAAAATTAGTAAAGGCTCCCTGATACTGAGCAATTGAATGTGTTTACCAAAAGGAACCATCAGCGACACAGAATTCTGCTCTGGACTCTGTGAAAAGATTGCATAAATGTCTGCCTTATCATTTACTGTACATCTTTCCCATGCACTTATTATTTATAAGTATCTTAAAATACCCAGCGTGGTCTTGCCATTGTGTTTTGAAGAGTATTTTGAGCTATAAGCTCAAGATAAGCTATTTCCTTACTGATGTCAGCGTTCTGCTGAGTCAAATATTTGCACTCAATTCAAAAGCAGTGATGAAAGTTTGACATTTTCAGGTTTTCACTTTTGGTTTTTCTTCCAGACTCACTAAACAAGAAATAGTTTCCCCAAATAAATCTTTTCTACAAGGCGTCTTTGGTCAGAGAGCTTTGTAAACACGACTCGTAGAGTGAAGCAGCACAGGACTGAGTTTAAGGCTTCCAAAGCCACAATAAAATTAAATAGTTAATTGGGAAGATGGATGCATTTCAGAAGATGTAAGAGCCAAGAATGCGTTCTGCCTGCACCGAAACTGGTAACACATGTTTTTCCTTGTAGCCCAACACAGAACCAAACAGAAGAAAATGCTCTCACAAAATAATTTGGTATTAGAATGATGAGGTTCTGATTGTTATTAATGGATATGAGACCAGCCTTTCATCTCACTGCAAATTATTCTTCCAAACCAGCATTAAATCACAGATTCAGAGTGAAAGACCTCTCACTCAGGCAGCTCTGGGCTGGTATGATTTGTTTCCACTCCACAGATTGCCCATGCATTTAAATGCAGTCATAACACTGCAGAGCTGATCTAACCAAACTCGGTATGTCCTAATTTATCTTTGTGGTGATTGTCTCCTTTAGGTCACAGCAAATGGCACATTTTGGTGTGTAACTGTGTCTGAAAGCTGAGGTTGGACATGAAACTTATTTTTTAACCTTCTGGTGGTACCAGCTATGAATTGTTCAGTGTGTGCTGCTCTGCCAAAGCCACGGTGCTCTATTTCGTTTAAAACTTCCTCTAAATAGCCCTGATTTTTGCTTGTGCAACGTGTGCTTTCCAACCTACGTTTCCGTGATGACATTCATTAAAATAATATCGAGGGGGAATCTGGATCTTTTCTTGGACTGCACAGCCTGTGAGCACGAGGAGGGCACGCAGAGATTACCGAAGTGAACACAGGGGTGTGAGTTTGCTCTGCAAAGGTGGCAGGTGCACTGCAGGACTGCAAAAGGGACCTGCCCCGTTTGGGAACCTGCCACAAACACAACAGCCGGGGCAGGAAGGGCTGCAGTGAGCTCATGTTTGTTTTAATATTGTTTGTTTCTCTGCTCAAACAGCTCCATGGATTATTTTGACCTCAAGCGCTCATTCCAAAGAGAAGTTTGTCTGTAAACACCACCTGCGTGGTGGAGCACACCACGAGCCACTGCTGCCACTGTATTACTTTCTTGTCATTCATAACGTGGAAGTGTGGCTGCCTGCACAGCCAGCCCACGGGCTGCCAGGCTCTGCAGATGGCACACACATGTGTGCACAACACACGTTTTATAGCTCTGATCAATAAAATGAAGGCTTTCCCACCTCTGCTGCTGTCCTGGTAAAAATCGTCTCTCTTTAGTTGCTGGTTAATCTCTATCTATGTAATTTCCAGATTATACAGTTTTTAAATATTTGCATCTAATTTTGGCATTGTGGCCTACCTATTGGATTTTCCTAGAGCCAACATTTTCTTGGTTGTTATCTAGGGTTTTAATTTATTAGCTCCCCTCCTTAGTGAAGACTTAACTTTGATCTTCTCTTATCTGCTCTTGTGAAATTAACTTCTCCAGCGCAATTCCTTATTTGCTGGCTTTATGGGAAACTCAGAGGTTAAAATCAGCCCTTCTCCTCAGCCTGTGGTACCCCAGGGGTGCACAGTCACCTCTCCTGAAGGTGGGAGCAGGAGCAAACCTGCGTTTCACACCCTGCTCTGGGTTTGGGGTCACCGTGTGCTGTTTCACCTGGTTTATCATCTGAACATTCGTGCATCTCCAGTGATGGGATTACCACAAATCCAGATTTTTTTATTGTCCTGGTTCTGAACAGACAAATGGTTGAACCCCCTCAGCGGCTGAAGAAGGAGAAATATGAAACCTCTCAGACAGCAAAATGTGCAAAGCTCAGTCCTGTTTTCTTGGAACAGGCTAACTTGTATTTTCTATCAAATATTTTCAAATCTTTTTGATATCTTTTGGCTCTTGAAAAACAGTTCCCATAAAATTGCAACTTCAGCCATTAAAAATAAAATCTGTGCCTATTTACTTCTTCGTGCAAACATCTATTCAGGTGTCAAATACGGAAGAGGGGCTTTTTATATCACTTTCTGTGCAGAGGAGTCATACCAATCACGCAGACTTCAACAGATGGCAGTTTCCACAGGTTTAGTTCAATAAAAATGTAAGGGAAGTGCTCCCACTGAAGGTCTGCCTACCTCAGTCCACTCTCTCTGGTGGCATCCAGAGGGAAAGAGGAGGAACAGAACAAGCACAGACAATCTCCCCACTCAAGCTCTCCCAGCTTCGACCGCTCTCAGCTTCAGATGGGGTTTCCACGATGTAACAACCCTCAGTGGATTTCCATTCCAGGAACTTGTCCAATTCCCTCTGAAACCTTCAGCATCCACAATCTCATCATTCACGGCTTTACAGACCTTGTCACTGCCCTTGTCAGCTGCCTCTCTCCTGGGAGGGTCCTCGTGGATTTGGTGGCTTCCCATGTGGGAGCAGAATGAGTGACGCTTGGTCACTCTTCAGGTCATTGCCGGTTTCACAAAGCAGATATGTCACAGGTGGCCACAACAGTAGATCAGCCAGCAATTTTCCCGTGGGAATTACTCTGTGCTGGAAGTGGGAGATATATGATAATTTTATGTGGATATGATCAACTCGTAAAAATCTCAAAGCCGCTTTTTATCACGTTTCCTGGCTCCTTCATGATAAAACAATTAGACCACGAGTTTGGGACTTTAAATTGCCATCACATGAACGCCTCAGCCAGCAGAGGAATGGCATATTTGGAATGAAGAGCGTTTACAGGATCAAGAAAACCTAAGTTCTGGAAAACTATTTTTTACAATGCAAATGTTTTCAGGGCTTTCTGGTTATTGAACCTAATCAGGAGTCATTCCCAGAGCGTGTTTTTACTGTAGTTCTGGTAAAAGGAGCATCACCAGTACAACTGCATGCAGGAACAAATGAATTAGTTACAGTGTGAGTTGCTGGAGGAGACAATGACTCTGTCTCCCTGACCACATGCCATTCTGGAGAGATATGGAGCCTCTGACTGCCCAAGTGCTCATTTACACTTCACACAACCATTTTTTACACAACTAAATGGTATTTTTATAGTCATTCCAAGGACTTTGAATATCACAATTCTACTCCCTGGTTTAAACATGGAACTAAAATTAAATTAGCGGTTTGTGGTCAGGTCACTTTACATTAAACAAAATAGAAAATGGCTGAGTTGAGGTGCCTGATCACAGTTAAGTCTTTCACTCTCATTCCATTTGTTTTTTGCTATCTGCAAGCAACATTTTCTGTTTTAAAAGTAAACACAATAAAGAAAATAAAGTCAGGAGGAAGGAAATGTGTAAATCTTTGTCAGCTTTGCATTGCCACAGTAAATGCAGTGAGATATTTCCAGCATCCACTAGAACAGCATCATTTTTGCTGCTGACAGTGTGATTACTCTTTTTTTTATGGGAGAAAAACAGGAGCTTTTCCCTGTGTCAAGATCTCATTTTCTTAATCTCATTCACTGGCTGGTACCAGACTTCCCAAATTGGACATTTTTCTTCTCAAGCCACGCATGGATGTACATTCTGATCCTACTGTTAAACTTAATGGAAAAAAAAAAATTGACCCGACCATGTCAGCACATTTTTATGAGTAAAACCCCAGAGTCTCTTATTGGAACTCTTGGTAGCTCACGGGTTTATATGCAGCTTTGGTAAGAGCTTTTATATAAGTGAATGTATTTTAAACCAGTATTTGTCAGAATTCTATATTATTACATTTTTCCAATTCTGTTGATTTATATGTAATCTTCTCATTTCCTCCCTCAGCCCTGTAAAAATGATCCTCACTGCTGTGCTGCTCATGCAGCAAACACTGGCCAACTTTGCTTCAAATGGCTGTTTGACTCTATCCTGACAGCGTCCACATGCCAAAAATTCCCTCAGTAATTATTTCTGTCTCCTAAATCTTCTTTCCCTGCTTTTCCCACTCCGTGGAAACTCTTTCTTGACCTATATATGTGCCCTGTTTTAACAGTTTGTTGCTATACTGTGGTTGCTCTCAACCTTGCGTACATTTTCTTTTCTTCCGTATAAAAAATTGCAGGTAACAAATACACAGACCTGCTAAAATTATTCCACACTGTCAACCCTCATTCAGTTTTTTCGTGGGAAAATTCAGGTGGAGGCCTCCATCCCCTAGGAAATAGCTGCCTATCCTACTGCCCTAAATCTCTTGCACAGTTTGAGCCTATGAAACCAACTGGTTGCAATAAATTAACAGCTTAAATAAACTTCTATATGCTATACATATTATTAATAAGATTTTTTAGTGAAAGTGCATTTTCATGTTAAAATTAAAATTTTGCAGATTTTTAAAACCCATTCTTTCAAAGTTACTTTTTTTCCAAAGTTTGGCCCCGAAAGTTACAAATCCTTTGTTTGAATTATAATCATAGATTCATAGAATGATTTGCGTTGGAAGGGACCGTAAAAATCATCTAGTTTCAACACCCCTGCTGTGGGAAGGGTGGCCTTACAGAATATATTCATTTATTTTATTAGGAGTCCTAGTTTCATTGCATTTTTCTAGTTTTCTTCTTTCAAAACACAAACTCCTTACCAAAGCAGTTCCCAAAACCCAGCAGGTTAAATAACATAACTCCTCCAAGTATGGCAAACCACCAATTTTTAAAATAATTGTTTGGGGTTTTTTTTTTCTACAGCTCTGTTTATTACCATAAATTAAATTTATTTTATCTCCATATATAAAATGTGGTTTCCCACATTTATCTCAATCCTTTCGTTCCAGTTCTTTTCCAGGAGCAGGAATCTACAGTCCCCAGCAGTAAGAATTCCCTGTGTAAGTTCTTAGGTCACTCTGGCCCCAAAGTGCTCAGAGTGAGTAACGGTGCAATATTTCACCCCAGTGCCATATTTTGGTGTATTCACCACCCTAAATGATGGAGTGAGGTGACCTCCATTGGCTGAGGGACATCTTTCAAGGCCCAGGTGTGGCTGGACAGTGGTTTGGCAGCTCATCCACGGGAAAGGTCTTTCTCTTCTCATTTCACGCCCATCTGGGGCCCTGGAGGGCAGAACTTTATTCACCCACTCGAGGGCTCTCTGACTCACAGTCTGCTCCTGCAACACAACCTCTTCCTCACTGGGTGTGTTGTGGCTTTTCCTCTGGTTGTCACTTTGCAGCCTGGCTGAAATAGGGCCTAGAACCCCTTAATGAACACTTGGTCTGGGCTTCCTGTCTCCTCTGTCACCCAATGACTAATTACTAATTTTCAGCTATGAATCATTTACATTACATCCTCCTTCTTAACCCCAAGGGTATTTCCTCGGATTTATGTGCTTTAGGTTTCTGCAGACATCTTCATGCTGCTGCAAAGGCTTTGCTGAACACCTGCCTGAAATAAAGAGCAATATTTTAAAATATTTTACATCAGTCATAAAAATTAAGAAGTTTATCTCTGAGTTCTCTGCTAAATCTAAGTGCCATATTGTTCTTATTCTTACATAGGAGTCTTTAAAATTCTGGTCTCTCAAACAGCTACACAGCTGCACTTCCCTACGCACCTGTTCTTGCCTTGTCCTCTTGTCTTCCCCCAAAAATCTCTTTGCAGAGCCTGGATTATGACCATTGCAGTGGATGTTCTGGCAGCTACCAGCAGACCTGGTTATTCCATTATGCTTTTTATCACAATCATTTCTGATGATCTGGGCTGCCTAGGAGAGCCCAGGGGGATGTTTTTCCCAAACATGTAATTATCCTCAGTTTGCCACTTCAATCGCCAGGCCTAAACCCCTGGCCAGTCTTTGATTAGTCAGAATTAGAGCCCGTGGCTCTGTGCTGTTGATCTCTCTCCCCTGCCTGACCTAAATTCCATTGTACACCTGCCATCCTGCATTTGCTTAAATCTGGAACAAATTCTGGTTCTTGATGTACTGCCAGTCTCAGGTTTTAATTCGGGGAGCTGGCTGGGCACGGCGATTTGTCTCTGCACCGACTTGTGGACCTGCCACAGGACTGCTGAGCACGTGCCTCTGACTCAAAAAGCTCCAGGGATGGAGGGCACATCCGAGGGTGCAGCCTTTGCCTGGTGCCTCTCACTCCTCCTGCTGCTCCCAGTGTGGCTGCTCCTGCTTTGGGCTGGCACTCCCTGCCCAGGAAAATCTGAGAGCATAAAATCCACTTGGTTGTGGATAAAAAACCCCAAACCCAACACCATGGAACAAACACCTTCTGTAGAAGTCGTATTTCAAAAAGTGTAGTTCAAAGTAAAAAGGAGTTTCTTGGAGAAATGCGGTCACTGGCTCTATGTTCACTTCCCTTCTGGAAGGGATTTATATCCTTATTACTATTTTTATTTCTAGTACATGATGTAATCCATGTTTTTCTCTTACAAGTAATAACATAAACATCATTCTATAACATACAAATAACAACATAAGCATTAATCTATAGCTGGGTGAAGTAGGGTGCCACAGTTCTTGCCACCTTCAGATGAATATTTTCTTTTACTTTATAATTCAAACTGATCTATCCTTAGGGAAATTGGTCAGAAACCTGACATATATCCAAAATTAGTGAACACTAGAACATTTTGATCTAAAGAACTTGGTCAGAGCCATAGCTGAAATATGACTGGAAAAGTCCACAGTATCCACCAGTCCTATCTAGGTCAGCATGACACTGTTTTCTGCTAAAACAGGATATTTTGGCATGTCCTTGGAGCTCTACCACAGCTAATCATGGATCAGCACTCCCAAACAAGGCAGAGTTCCACTCTGCATTTTCACAAAACATCAGGACCAAAATAATGGGCCAGTTGATAAAGTGTAAATAATTCTGCACACCTGGAGACCCATGCAGAAGGTGGAGCATCGTATTCTTGGAAATGGGCTCCTAAATTATGCCAAAATCTCATTTAGGATTCTAAATCCTTGAGTGGATCTGACCAAGGTGATATGATCCATCTGAGAGGTCTAGAATATAAAGACTTCTATTGGAATACCTAAACCCCATCAATTTTCCCCTTTTTGGTGAGAAATATCCAGATTCTCTCCAAGATGAGATTTTATTTTAGTAAAATCTACCAAAAGGTGCAAAGTGGAACAGTTTAATTAAAATCAGGACAATGGGAAGAGTTTCCAAGTAACCACAAACTGTCACGGCTCAAACTACATGAAACACATGTGAATTATCACTGCAACATAAGTTCAAACAAGGATGCAGCCAGAAAGAAAAGTATTGATGGAGAGAATTGAGAAGGTTAGGACAGATAGTAAAATGAATTATTTGTGTCAGTGTGTCACCAACAGTTATTCAGGTGACTGTAAATCTAAAATGCTTCCTTGTGTTTCATGAAGGTTCCATTATGTTCAGAAGTACTTCTTGATGTTGCAGGTGGCACTGGAGACTGGAATTCAATCTTCACTGTCTCCATTTGAAAATTTTCCCTGTTGTCAAAAATAAAGAGACAAGGACGTGAATTCTTTTCAGCTGTTTGTTATTTGGGCAGGGAATTTGCCTCTGACATGTGTGTACAGTGCAAAGCTCCTTTGGGGTGTGACTGTCCTGTTAATGCTGCCATTAATAATAATGTAAATAAGCTGTCAGCTAAATTCTTGAGTAATTCTGCCCTAACTCTTAGCTTTGATCTCTTCACATTTCAAAGGCAATACGTTGATAAGGCATTTCACGTGGTCTCATTTAGCTTGTGCCTTCTGACCTTTCAGCAGGTGAAGCATTGGAAGCGTCTGGGTCCCATCTCCTCTCCACTAAGTCCCAGACACTGGGGTAAAACACATCTGTGGGAAGAGAGGAACCTCTGGGATTAAACTGAGGTGGTGAAATGGTTGATATTAGGAAACAGGGGTGAAAATTCTTAGATTTACTCTTATAAATAATGTGGGTTTAAACCCCTTGGCTACTATTTTGATACTCAGCCATGGGGCTTCTTGGATTGATACTTTCTTTAGGGTCTGATTTACTTTCTTGTCCCATGTCCGCATGAGCAAGACAGGAGCGGTATTGGTTAGTCTGGTATCTTTTACTGCTAACAGAATCTCTGCTCTGAGCTAAACACTGTTTTTTCTCAGAAGAAAATTCTCAAAAAGCTTGGTTTTCATCCTGAAAATTTGAAAATTTCAAAACAGCTTTAAAATCCAGAAAAAAATCATCAGCTAAATTACTATAATATTTTTTAACTCCACCTATGGCACAAAGAGCCTAGACTGGATAAAAGATCTGGCCCATTGATTTCATCAATTCTGGTATAATTAAAATTGTAAAAGTTCTTCCATTTGAGACAGTATTTTCCAGAGCAGCACTGCACCTTCCCGCTGATGGTTGTGAGGAGGGTTTGACAATGTCCAAGGCTCCCTATTCCCACAGCCCAGGAGCACAGCAGGGCTCATGGACAGCACCGTGGCTCACAAGCAAAGCTCTGCCACGGGCTGTCCTTTAGACCTTTGCAATCGGTCACGAAGGACTCCTGGCAAGATCTGCACGAGATGAATGCACGTGCTACGGTTTGCAAAGGGGGTGAAGGGATTACAGACTGCTCACGGGCAGCTGCTGCTTGCAGCCCTGTATTTTTTCCTTTGGAAATCCCAGAAAAATTGATTTCTGCTAACTAACAAGGAGAAGCAGGGCCTCCACATCGCTGGGGTCTTTCCAGTCAAGTGCCCAACTCCTCTGCGGCCTTTCAGCGTTGTGGCCTTGGAGACAACTAGAAAAAGTCAATTACTGAATCAATGCCAAGTGGGAAAACGAGACAAAGAGCCTTCCAAGAGCACAAAAAACTGAGATGAGACTGAAAAAAAACCAAATAAACAAGAAAAATGGTAGTCCTACTTCATTCTGAAGTGGAGCTCACATAAAATAAATGCTGATGGGTTTGCTTTCCAAGTGGAACATGGGAGAGAGCGAGCGAGGGAGATTGCGAAAGAAAAATCATTTGTACATTAAATATCTGGAGGGAGCACTTTCAGTCATGCTGGAAACTCCAGAGTTTCCAAAGCATCCTGCAGCAGACTGCACAAATGCCTAGGAAAGAGTAAAGGTGTCCTGGATCAGGCAGCACCCAATATGTTTGTGCAGCCCTGATGGGAAGAGACATGTTTATTCAAGCTGCTTGCCAAAATTATATGTGCTGGAGGCTGCTCAGGAAGGGAAAGAATTTATTATTTGTAACAGTGTGATGTTATGTATGTATAAGAAAACCCACCTAAGTAAAATGGATTCTAAGTAATTTCAAGCCCAGCTTTCACCGGAGAAGGAACAGGGGAGAGGAAAAACAGGGTGGGGGACAGGAAAATCATTTGAGTTGGATTCTTACTTCACAGAGGCTCCACAGTGAGTCAGGGCGAGCAGGAATTGGGCACCAGAGTGTGTTGTGCTCCATGGAGGGGACACCACTGTCCCACCCTCCCTCTCTTCTGACACCACCAGTGCCTCCAGCCTCAAATGCCTGTCATGCAATAGGGGTCAGCAAGCCAGCCTAGCTCAACTCCAAGTATTTTTCCTTATGGTGAATTCCCTGAATCAATGAACCAGCAAGTTTGTAGTTACTATGGAAAATAGTATCTACATTATTCCATTCCTCTAATGGAATAATATCTATATAATATCATTACTCTAAGATTGTGGCATCTCATCATTAGGTCCAAAAAATAAATACCCAAAAACTCCACAACCTTGGGTGTTTGAAAAGTTGCAGAGCAATCCTTGTAGATTCTGCAGTGATTCTGAAAAGCACATTTTCCAGCCAGAGCCTACTTGCTCTAAACTTTGGAGCTGTATCTCCTTGCTAAATTGAGCTGGATTTCACTACTGAAATGTAACTCATGTGCAAGTGCCTCGTATAATCTGCCTCAAGGAATTATTACTGCACTTAAAGCAAATTGTTTTGCAAGCACTGGGTTTCTGTTTTGTAATAAATCTAGACCTTCTTTGTCTTGCTTTATTTTGTTTCAGTGCACAACATCCACTCATTGTCTTTTCTTCCCGAGATGTTTGAATAATTATTGTTTTCAAAGCAAGAGGTTTTGTTTGATTAAGTATAAATATACTTGTATAAATTTGCATACCTCAAAACACACACAAAGAAAGACAGGGAGATGAGACAGCAAAGAGAAAATGAGGAGAGCAGGTTAAAGGAGAAAAAGAGACAAAATAGAATCTTTCTGTTTGAGTCACTGCAGTTCTTCAACTTGCATTTGTGATGTTTTCAAGGAAGCTTGGGATCCTGGTTCTCAAGTAGAAACTGGGAAGATCCAGTTATCTAGCAGATAACATCCCCACTAGCAGATGATTTTGTGGACACATTGTCTGCATCCCCCTGTCTCCCTCACTTGGCTACAGCCAGAGGTAAGCACAGGAGTAGGGTCTTGCAGAGTCAGCTGAGTCTGTCTTATTTTTTAATTAAATGTGGAAATTCCCTTAAATATTGTTTTAAAAATCAAGTTTTTACCAGGAGCATTTCTGCCACTTTCCTATCAAGCCAAAGAAAGAAGAGGGGAGTGGGGTGAGGAAATTTACCTCTATCCCTGCCGAAACAAGGACGGGGTTTGGCTACTTTTGTTTTGCCCTTTCCCTAGAAATTCTCTCATGGGCTGATCCTAAACTCTCTGCCCATACCCCAGGGATCCTCGCCAGCCCCATCCAGCTGCACGGGAAAGCAACAATCATGAAGGCAAAAGAGCTTTGGTTGATCATCCCTGGAAGGAGGCAGTGAGTCCCATGGAAGTGGCCATCCAGCAGGGATCAGCAGGGTGAAGGGGAAAGGATTTTGGTGCAGGCTGCGTCCAGATGTGCAGCTGCAGAGTGGGGAACACCTTGCTTCACACAGCACAGCCTGCACTCTAGCGTGTGATCTGAATTCTTTGGGGGTTTGTCTGGGGCAAACAAAATGTTGCTGTGCTATTCTTAAACCAGCACTTCCTCCCGCTGGAAAAGCTCAGGCACCTCAGCTTCGACTCCTGTGATCCAGCTCTCGGTGGCCCCGCTCAAGCAATGCATTTGTTTGATGCTGCAACTCAGAAAAAACATAAAATGCAACAAAATCTTCAAAACATTTAACTGAGTGGATCTTGACGTTTTATAGGCAGAGATCTTGGGAGCTTTGTAACCTGTAGCTTCACTGAAATGCTTTGTAACTGAAGAAATTTAAAAGCAATTCTATCAAAGGATTTAGTTTTCCATGATTTAAGCATAGCTTTAAAGAACATTCAGCACTTACAAGCTTTGTGCTTTGTGTAAATGCATTAGCCGTTGCCAATATTATTTAATCTGTATCTGCATTAACTTGTATTTACCATCTGTTCCTGAAATGGAGCCCCCATAATAGGTTATGTTTAACATTGGATTAATGAAGGAAAATGGGCCTGCAATTACATTTTGTACTAAACTGTTGTCTCAGCTCTACCTTTAGTGTCACTTACGGCAGGTGGGCAATGGCAAGGGATTCTGTGATGGTGCCTCAGCACACAAAGTGGGTCATGTGCAAGGTCACCCTCGGAGCCTGTCAGGATTAACTGCTGGGATAAGCTGGTCCTATTTCCTGTGTGAGGAAAATTCAGTAGAACAGGGCATACTGGAATAAGGAATATTCGTCCTGCCAGGGACAATTCTACTGGTAAGTCAGTGTTTTCAGGTGAGGTGTTTATTAAGATTTTTCAGTTTGAAATAGCTGGTTTTGGAAGGACTCAGCAAAGAATTCAATGTGTCATCTGACAACCCAAGCCATTCGTATCAAACAGGACACCCCAAACCCATGAGTCCTGAATCTGTGGCTGCTTCCAAGGAATTCTGTCTTACGAGCACAGTCCCAGGTGCACAGAGATGAGAGTCCTTTGAGGACCAGCACATCACATTCAGAAGGAAAAGCCTGGTTCGTACATTGTTTGGAAATTTCTTCCGTGCCTCCTAGAGAACACACAAACAAAAAGAAAGTAAAAACATACAAAAGAATATTCCAAGAAAATGTTGCAATGAAAGAAAATGACAGAGAACTTCCTCTGTTTGGATCAGTAAATACAAAGCAAATCTCTACAAACAAACTCCTTTCAGTAAGGGTACGAGCGAAGTTCACAGCGCAGGTCATGAGATCCTGGGCCATTACTTCCATTCCGGGAGGAATTACTGGAAGGAATTCCTCCCAGCCCTGGTGAAGGCTGCTGTGTGCTGTATGGCCAGGTCTCCAGCTGGCTGGGGGACTAACACACACCTCCCCTGTGTCTGCTGGGTGCAGTTTCTCCAGGAGAAAACAAGCTCACTGTAGAAGCTGTAACGCTTCGGAGACAAATAGGAAATATCTGCTATTTTAGATATTTCTCGTGCAACACCGACTCTGCCACGTCCAGGTCACCACTCAAACCCTGACGCCAGAGCATCAGCTGGGGCTGGTGGTCATTGTGCAACCAGCTGAGGGTCACTGCCCCTTGTCCAGCGTGTCCAACAGCCCCAGCAGGAGGTGCAGCACAGCTGCAGAGGTCGAGTCCATCCGGGAACTCCCGCTCCGTGCCCACGGTATTTCCCCCTGTGTTTAGTATCCTCTAGTTCACTGATTTAATCGTGGAGCTCTAGCCACATAATTATTAAACACTCTATTCTTGAATTCCTTGTAGTAGGATCTAGCAAAAAGAAAAAAAAAATAGAGTTTTCTCTCAACCTTTTTATCAGTTGATGTTGCTATGGATGATGTGTGTGAGAAAGTGTCTGTGCCCACGGTGCAGGCTGTGAGCTCTCTGAATGATCATGGCCATTAAAATGCAGAGGAGATTTTCCCCCTGGAATACCTGCAGAGAAAGGTGTTCTGTATTTACTGGTTCAGCTGAAAAATGCAAAATAGACATTTAAACCCAAATTTAACAAAAAGGACTCAAGCAGCATCTCTCAGTGCCTTCTGCGTAAACTTGCGAGCATTTTCAATGCAAAGGTGTCCGAACAATTATTTGATCTCTTTGCATATTTAATTGCAAGTGCTTTGCTTTTTCCAGCCATTTTTTGAGTCACGTCGCTGTGACCACACCAATGTCCTATTTCTTCATCAGGGCTGGTATTTCACTACAGCTCTCTGAAACAGAAATGTCAAAAGAGGGAATCCACCTGCTAAAAATGCCCAGAACTCTTGCTTTTAATTTCTCTCTTTCTCTTTTTTTTCTTAAGTCATTTAGGGAAGATCCATACCCCAAGTCTATTAACAGGAAAATACAGAGGGCTCTCTGAACCTGGAACTTCTTAGATCTTCTTATTCTATTATATAAAATGAAATATTTGAGTGTTTACTTTCTTACCTGCTTGAGCTTTGTCTGCTTATTTTTCTTTAATTTATTGAAAATCACAATTGTCACTGTGCTCCTTCTCTTGAGTTTCCAGGGGGGAGTACCAAAGGCATTGTGAGCTCTTGTTCCTGAATAATGAAAATAATAAGCTTTATAAAAATTTGCTTTAGAAAATAATAAACTTTATTAAAAAGTTGCTCTAGAAGCAATTTCTAATGGTTAGCTTCAACTCCTGGGCCTGCTAGCCAAGAACATGGATGCTTTTTTAATTCAGTGGAAGTATCTAGTTCTAACAGGTGAGATAAATTGAGCTAGGCATGTAATAAGGGCACTATTCAGTGTAAAGGCAGCAGAGATGGTCCAACAAAGATTACCTAACGAGCATCAGCTTGGCTGCTCTAGTTACAGAGGGAAAACAAACAGCTCCCAACATTCTGCATGAGTAACAGGCCCTCAGGAAACGCCCAAACCCAGGATTTCAAACATCAATCTCCAGTGCAGAAAATATAATCTTTTATTTACTAGCACTGATGCTACTAGGGACTCCTTGTATGAGTGTCAAGGAATCAGACAGCCTCATTTTTCACTGTCTTGAGAGCAAGTGAGGATGGCCACCAGAGCACTTCCAGATGTTAAATGAACCCTCCACATTTCACAGATTCAGGGGTTTCTTTTAAAGACCATTTATAGAAGTCTGGAAAAGCACAGGGTATCACGTTATTAAAAGTTAGGGAGGAGCGTTTTATTTTTACAACAAATTGAAGACATTAGTGAGCTTTTTTTGCAGTCACTATTAACATCTTTACTCCAAAAAGGAAGTAGCTCTATGTACCTGTAACTAAGTACATCCTTGCTATTATACTGATGGATTTGCACCAAAGAATGGGTCCTAAACTTGGCTGTAGCAAGGCATCCAAACATTCATCTGGGTCTGATGTTACTGAGAAGTTCACAGAATTTATAACTTTTTAGGCTGCCATGTTCAGGGCAACAAATTTTGTGATTCCCTTTAAGGATTAATTGGCAAACAGCAACAAGAATTGAAGATTGAATGGGATGTCTCTGTGCAGTTTTGGGGGAACTTGCTGAGGTCACACATCCAGCCTGGAGCAGCAGCCAGGATGTTTTGCTGTGATGGTTCATCCAGCATTTCTGTCTCCTGCAGAATGGAGGAGCACATACAAATGATAAAAGGGAGAGAGGAGAACTAGGAATACCCACACATTAAAATAGGAATATCCCATTTAAGATGAAGTTGAATTAATTCCTTTACTCTGAAGTTGGATTTGATTTGATGAGAATTTGGAAAGAATGGCCTGTATATTTAACAATTATCATGGCCTGCATTTTGCATTCACAGGCTGTCAATAAGCCAAGCTGGCTTGGTAGCTTAGAGCTTGCCTAGTTCTGATTAACTTCTCTCTTTCAGGCAAACATTAACTCACTCCTGGCAGGCTCTGCTCTTGCTACCATGGCATAGATTAGATGAACATGGAAGAGATTGAGCACACAAAGCTCTGCTGAACATCAGAGGTGTGCAGGCTGCAGCAGAGTGCTTGCCAAAGGCAACAAACCAGGGGAAATATAGAAAACAAACCCTCATGCACTTAGTCACCCAGAACCAGGGTGCTACTGAGGGACAAAGGGCTTCTGTGGCACCGGGCAAGTGACCAGGAGCTGCAGTGGTCACCCTGTGAGATGGTTCCACGCCATGGTCATGGCAATTCCAAGGAGCTCCTGCCTCGTGGAGCTGGTGACTGTACCATAAAGACACTACAGGTCCTGATCTATAAATTGTTCTCTTTATGTGCTGAAAGCAGCTTGCGCTGTTTATGCACATCTCAGTTCTGCTCGCCAGGAGCGAGGGTTAGTGTGGCTGCTCACAATGAGATCAGTAAATCAAAGATATCAGTAAATCAAAGCCTCACATGCAGCAGGTTGAAGATGCTGAAGCAGAGCTTTAGTTCCCTTCTTTTTCCCTTTTTTTACCCACGAAGACTTCAATAAAAATAACCTTCTGTCATCCCATCTGTACCAGTCCAACCTTACAGCTTTGGCTGTTGCACTGCCTTCACAGAAAAAACAAGGGTCTCTCCTGAAACTTTAGATAATTTGTGACCTTTTGGAAGCTCCAGAACACAAGGATGGAAATCTACCATTCTAGTTACTAATAACTCTGAAAAAAAAATTAAATTGTGCTGAAGAAAAATGACAACACCTGTTCTTACCTCCCAGGTGCTTGGAATAACATTGTTGTTGAGCTTTGGGATGAAGAGAAGAAATTGTTTCTGCCTGATGCAGTTAGATACAGGGTCTCCAGGGATTCCAAAATCTGCACAAAAACATGGAGGGGAGAGGAAATAAATAATTTTTAAGGAAATAAAACCAGACAGGCCACTTTTTTCCTTTTCCATTCAAACAAGAGAGCACACATGTAAGCCTGGTTGGGTTTTTTACACAGAATATTATTAGCATAAATGAGTTTTCAGTCAAGTATTAATCTTGTTTAGGAGACAGAATTCAACATTATGTACAGGATAGAGCCCAAGGACTTTTATTGTATAGCTTTAGCCATAGAGAAGGGCAGCTGGTGCTGGGAAGGGCACTGCAGCACTCAAAGGGATCCATCAGGCCTTCTCAAAAGTTGCAAAGCCAAGGCAATCAGGTTGATTATAAAGAAAGGAATTTTATCACCTATTTTTATTCTGTTCACCTGTGAGAGCAGCATCTGATCAGCAGACATGAAAACAGTCTCTACACTGTAAAGCTTTTACCTAGTGTGAGTGAAATGCTTCAGCTGAGGCACAGGAGCCCTTTCTGAAGGGGAAAGGTTACTTTCTCATCAGCATGGTGGGAATTTGGCATCCGACTCCCCTGAACAATATGAAAAATCTCAACCTGAGACTCACTCAGGTATAAATCTAACAGCACCCAAATATTTCCCATGATGGAAAGCCTTGGAGATCCCAGCATGAGCAGCAGCAGATGGAGCAGAAGGAGCATCATCATAACCAGTCAATGATGTGGGCACAAAAGTTAATTAATACAGTGCTTTAATCAAGAGAAGTTTTACACCACAAAGTGGTACACAAAGAAAGGCTGTGAGCTTTCCTTCTGCAAAGGGAAAACAGCTCTGGAATTAAATAGATAGGCTCAGGCTCCTTGCCACAGTAAATCTCTCCTAAATCCTTTCACCCCACTCCAAGGGTGGGAGTGGGAGGCGCAGGACAGGGTAGGGTTAGCCAAGACTTCCATTGCTCCCGAGGGAACTGGGATTGCTACAGCTGCTGAAACCAGGAGTAGGATTTATGCTGCATGTTTGGAATAGCACTTGTGTTAAGTAATATATACTTCTGAAATCATAACTTTTTTTACTCTAGTGCATATGGCACGGCTGTACCATTTCTGGAGCAAGACAAAAACCAAACCACACTTTAGCTGCTTCAGATAAATCCACACAAACTTCTGCACCGTGTCTGTGATGCTGTCCCACTGAATTTACACTGTTGCTTGTGTCTGAGGTTTCTGGCTGATCTCTTGTTTACCCTTTTTGATAACAATGCCAGGCACTTCCTAAAGTTGCACTGCATCCAGCGAGGAGTCGATGGGAATTTGCTGATCTACACCAGCTGTGACCTCATGCAGGCATTCAGGGGAAATACTACGTGTTTCTTGTAGTGGAAAAAATAATCTCGGTGCTGAAGATGTTTTATTATTCAGTAGCCTGTCCGTATACAGAAAAACATGTTGCTCCTGTTGCTCTTTACATTTTTAAGAAACTAAGGTGACTTAAAAGGCAAAAAGTACTTCTGTCCCTCCAAGAAAAGCCGTGGGAGTCAGCTAGTATGTTCTCCCTAGAAATGTTCATAGAGTAATGGATTAAGTGATACAGGATCCATAGGTGAATTCAAGTTATAAAGTTATAGCTGTCTTTACGTAATTCAGGTTAATTATACCAAGTTTAATATAGCCACGGTTTCAATCACTGTTATTTTAACATTTATTTAAAAATTACAGAATGTCTTAGGTTGCCTGCCAGCTGTACCACAGCCACATCAGTTATCGTGCAGGAGATCAGTCATTCAAACTCAGTGCATGACAAAGTGTAGGAAAAAAGAAATATTCCCACAAATGCAAACATTATGAGGAAAGTGCTTTATACACTGCGAGCCACAAAGTCAGCTGCCTGTTTTAACTGAGGCATTCACTTCTCCCCCCATGTTTATAAAGAGCATTATGAAGGGTGTGTTGTGTGTTCTAAACTACCCCAAGAACACAATTTAAATGTTCCACAATTCATAACTTCATCTACATATCCTGAGAGAATATAATGCTTCAGATTTGGAAGCCTGTAAAATCCCCATATTGTCTCGATGGAAGCAATTATGATGAAAGAAAAGCAAGAGCAAAAGTGACTTCCAAAGTCGTGGGTGACACCAGAAGTCGCAGAGCTCCACCGCGCACCAGAGCGCGAACTTCCACCTCGCTCGCTCAACGCGTTCAGGAAGGGTTTGTGTGTTAAAAACGAACCTGTGCCTTGGTTTCTGTGACAGGTCAGCTTGGTTTTAGTGTAATGCTGCTGGGGAGTCACCTTTCAGGCTGATCAGGAGAGACAGAAATAAACAGCGAGAGAGAACAAGGAGACACAATCCAATTAGTCAGGCGGGAGGCGATGTCAAAGGCGAGTTTCAATTACAGCGAGGTTAATTACTGTGATTGTGTTAGCCTGAGATAAATACACTCAGCCTAATACCAGACATGCAAATGCTCTCAGTCTGGCTCTAGACATGCTAATTTAAGCCTGGGATGAGGAGTCACTGTAAGGAAGTGTTGGGCACACAATGCCCAGGGGAACCAGTCAGAGCCGCTCACTGTGGCTGGGGCGCTCACAGCGGCAAAGCCAGCACGGTTTTCCCTGTTTCAACAGCCCTGAGGGGATCACACAAGGGGTGAGCCAGGAGCTGACCAGCCCCTTTTTGCCTGGCAATGGTCACTGGGCATAAATGAGGGGAGGAGTGGACACGAGGCTGTGGTCTGTCTAGAAATACAATAGAATCACAGAACGGTCTGGGTTGGGAGGGACCTTAGAGCCCATCCAGTGCCACCCCTGCCATGGGCAGGGACACCTCCCACTGTCCCAGGCTGCTCCAAGCCCCGTCCAACCTGGCCTTGGGCACTGCCAGGGATCCAGGGGCAGCCACAGCTCCTCTGGGTACCCTGTGCCAGGGCCTCACCACCCCCACAGGGAGGAATTTCAGTCACACAAAACACAAGGCTGGACTAAAGGAATACAGAAAGCTGAGAACGCTGCCAACTAAACTGGGTCCACTGATATAAACTATGGGTATCTATTTCTCTCAGTTCTTCTTGAAGCTTATTTATCCTCTGTTTGACAAAATTTAATCAACTGAATCCACATCAACCAAACACTGAATTATGTTATGAAGATTTAATGATTCTCCCTTTTTGCTGATCTCTAAGAATTCCCTTCATATGTTATGCTGCTATACTTGTGAAAAATTATATATAAAATCACTTGAAGGTCTAATAAACTTACACAACCAGCTTTGGTAAATTGGTGTTGAAAAGGACATTTGTGAGACTGAGACAACATAAAAAATGTTGAGATCTGAAATATGTCATTTAGGTTCTATCTAAAACATAGGAACTTTTGCTGGCATAATTTTATTGGTTAAGAAGATAGAAAAATCCGTATCTAACTAGCAAAGCTCAGTTGAATAACAACCTAAAATCAGAGTAATGATTGCATAAAAGCCACACTTTTGGCAGTTTAATTTATGTCCTGTGGGGATCCTGTGTAGAGAGATGTTATTCTGCCATTTTCAGTTCCATCTCTCCCAACAGCACTGTGGATATAGCTGCCTATCCTAAGTTTTCAGGAAAATCTAGAGAATTCTTTTTTAAAGTAATATCTTTAATTCAGTCAGTGTTATGGGTTGGAGAGTTAGAATTGATAGCTGATTTTGTCTTGTGTTGTCAATAAATGATGCAGCTTTTGTTTCTGAAGGCATACTCTTTTTAATTAAAGAAAAAAATCTGATAACACAGAGGTGCTCTAGACGATGTCATCTATTTGTAGGGAGTTTTATTCTTTGTAATTCTTATGCAATACTAAAAAAAGATACCAAAAATCTGTTCCCAGGTTCAATTTTCTCTTAAAAAAACAATCCAACACAAAGTGAACCCTTTCTTCTTGACACGATTTCTCATGAATGTGATCTCCCTAGAGCAGACAAAGAGGATTCTTTCCAGTTCTTCTGAACAGAGGTTCTCTTTGTTTCAGGGATGTCTCCGTTTTACTATTTGTATCTATTTTAGAGTCCTAAACAAATATCAGCATGCCACATAAATTAAGAAGATTAAATAGGGGCAGCACTAAAAAAAGCAAGCCAGGCTTAACCCCGGTGTAAAGGATGAATTAAGCACAATGACATCAAGCAGGAGCAGTAAACTTGGAGAAGCAGTAGGTGATTACTGCCTCTTAATTTATGGGAAGGATTAGAGTGTAAATGCCTGAAGAGGCACACAGAACAGAAGAGGTGCTTTTCTCTGCAGGGTGGTTATGCAATGTAAGACAAGGGCATCCTCTGCCTGCCCATCTCACTGCAAACACTCATCCCTGGCCATAGGAAGCCCGAAAACTTCTGGTGCTTTAAAACCCTTTTCCTCCGTTACACAGTAATGAGAAATTCAGCCCTGCCAATAAATCACCCTGAGCTGCCCCTTTTGTTCAACACTGTGTTCCCTTGTTCCTCTCTTTAATATTAACTCCAGCTCCGCGGGGCGTTACCGCATCGAGCATCCAGGACTGCAACCTGTGCTCCATCCCCCCCGAGCTGACAAAGGTGCAGTGAAAGCCGTGCCTGGCTGATGCTGGGCCCTGCTGATTTTCCTCTGGGCTGTTAAAGCTGTAGCCAGTGATGGATGGGGTCCAGCCTGACCTCCTCCCAGCCTGTCTTAGCAGCTCCCCTCTTGCTGTGGCCCCTCTGACATTTCTGGGTTTAAATACATAATATGCAGCTAGACTGTTTTCTCTTTCCTCTCCCAAAAAGATTAAAGCATGAATGAGGGGAGAAAGATTGCTTAAAGGCAGGACATATCTGTGATGTTTTGAGACACACCAGAGCACCAGGAGTTTGAGATTATCACTACAGAGCTTTCTAGAGCCAAGGGTTTCAAAAGAGCCCATCACGAGAACTGTTGCGAGGAGCAGCCACAGCTCTATCACTGAGAAGATATGTGCACATCTTTTTAAAAACCTTTTTTATTTTAGTAAATAAATATCCATTTTTGAGGCAAAAGTTGTTTCTTGAAACTTTTGGATCTTGTAGGTTCTGAACGAAACCTTCTGGTAACTGCTAGCACAAAGTTCTAAAGGCAGAGGGTACAACCTTTTGGCATCTCTGTGGCTGTAGTTGGCTCCAAACTAAACATTTTCATATGAAAAAATCAAAAGTGTCACACAAATTCTTTGCCTTAGTCAAAAATGATGATAGCTGCTGTACTTCTATTCTGGCAATGTGTTGCACTGTATTAAAACCACATTTTTACATATTAATTGCAAAGGATATTATTTTTTTTTCTTTCTTTTGGATTGTCCTCATTGAAGCTTCTGGGAGTACTTCAAGAAACAAAGGAAAATTGATTCCATTTATTCATATAATCCTTCAGTTTTCAACAACACATTTAGACCAGCAACCGAAATGTTTTGTTTGACCACACCAAATTCATGCATTCTGATAAACTGTTGCACATATCTTACTCTTGTCTCAACATGCCTGGAATAGTATACGTAAAAATATCCTTAAAACAGGGGAAAGTCACAGCAAGAGGGAAAAAAAAAAATGGGAAGATAGAAGTGACATATTAGAGATGAAAAATGCTACTAAAAAGAAATATATCTTTTCTTGGCACAAATAAGAGCCTTCTCTTTCGTTGCCAAAGTCAAGTCAGATTACTTTTCAGAGTTATGCAAACCTCAAAGTTTTGCCTGGAGGAGATCCTGAAAGAGAATTTGAGGAAGGCTCATTCCAATTCCTGCTATTTGATCCGCAAAGGAGAAATGCTGCTGGCATCAGCTCAGCACACCCTGGGATGCTCTTGGCCTGTCATCCCTGAAAGACGGGAAGAATTGCTGGTGGGGAAGAGTGGTCCCCATGCTGGGCTTCCAGCGAGCCCAGACACAGCACCAGCCTCCACCAGCGGGATTCAAAATCCACTGTGAAGTTGGCTGGCTGTTTTGCATCAGTGTTGCTGTCATCTTCTGTACTTTTCTTTTATTATTCCATCTCTCGTTACTAACCACGACCCTTTCATGCATTTGATAACAAATATTATCAGTTTAACATAACAAGCTCACCAGTTTCTGTGCAAAAAGGTAGAAATGACCTTTTCTTTCATAAGTCCACGTTCTAGCACCAGCATGACAGGCCTTTGACTGCAGTGGGATGTGTTTTGTTTGCTTGACATTCCAGCACTTGACTGTGTGACACCAGGGAAGATGGAAACGATGCTTTTGGCACTTGCACGCTCGGATCGTGCTACAGCTTGCCAGGAGGGAAGGAACAAAACCTGAGCCTGCAGGGACATCCTGTAGTAATGGCCCTTTAATCCAAACAGAGAAATCACTTACCTGTCAGGCTGAAAGAATTTAGACAACATTTTAAAGAGCTTCTCTGCTTGTCTGTAGCATAATGAGCACAAATCTGCCATTTTCTGCAGTCTCCTGCACCAGAAGAGCACGAGAGCAGCCCCTACACTCTGAGGATTGTGCCAATACAACTTTAGTGCTCCTTAAGCAAAGCAAATTCCCCCAGAGCACATCCCCTGAAACATTTTCTCCTCCCTGACAGAGCATATCTTTATCATGTCACTGCTTGAGGACAATTTGCGGAGTCTAAAGAGACAGAGGAATTGTTTAATATCCTAATTTATTTTTTGTTACGCTTTTAGAATTGTTATTCTTTTCTGATTTGCCTTTGCTGTGGTGTACAGCACCAGCTGTAAGACTGCCCATGGTCACATCATCCCAGGAGCAACAGCAGGACAAGAATAATGTCCCATTACTGCTGGGACATTTAATTTGCCTCTGCCGGCTGAGAGATTAATCCTTGGACTGAGAATTCCAAGAATTCTGTGTTTTGCAGGACACAGACACACAGCTCTGCACACCTCTTGTTTCTGCAGCAGAACAGAAGAGGGGAGGCTGCCTGGGAGAGCCAGCTTTGAGAAGAAACATTCTCCGACTCCTGTAGGACACTGAAAATACTCGAGGAAATCACAAAAGATGACCTGAACCCATGTCCCAGAATGGGAGACAGACATTTACCCTGCCTTTTCTTTCTTACCATGAAATATCAATACAGACCTACCAAAGCCATTTTCTCAGGCCAAAAGAAAACTTCAAATGATTAGACATTTGATCCAGTTTTTTAGACCTATCAAAATCCCAGGATTTGTGAATGCCTCCTCAGCCTCAGATCATCTCTTTAGACTTTTTAATTTTGTATTTTTGATATTATTCAAACAAAGGGAGATTTAAAATTTTTTTCTGAGAAAACAGAGGAAAACCAGTAGAAGCTCAGTGATGTGTGTTCAGCGTTCTTCTGCGAAAAGCAAACTTGTAAAAATTGCATCCTGGGATAACCTATTAATTACCTTGCAATTATTATTCAATCCAGCCTATCCAGTCCAGCACTGAAAGGAGGGGTTTGCTCCTGATTGTCACTGAGAGCCCAGTAAAGGTAAAGCCTGATATTTTCTGGGTCATGCTCTCTGAAAAGATCTTATAAAGAGAATGTTGAAAAGTCTCTCTCACAGTACAAGAGCCAGAACCCCATTTACCTTCCACTTCTATAGGACTGAGAAACCCCCTAAAGAGAAGCAATGGGTTATTTAAAGACCAAAGTAAATAGCTCTGAGTCTAAGTAGATACAGGAAACAGATTAAAATATCTCTTGATTGTGCCAGGGGAGATTAGACTGGATATTAGGAAAAATCTCTTCACAGGCAGGGCTGTCCAGCCCTGGCACAGCTGCCCAGGGCAGCGGTGGAGCCCCCACCCGTGGAGGGATTTAAAAGCCCTGTAGATGTGGCACTTGGGGACATGGTTTAGTGGTGGGCTTGGCAGTGCTGGGGGACTGATTGCACTCAATGATCTCACAGATATTTTCTACTCTTTCCACCAGGTGTTTAAGCCCATAAAGATTCAGATCAGCTTCAGCCAGCTCAGGGCAGGGATGAATCTTTTTATCTCCCATAAACTTTTGTTGTTGGGGGACATTACCACACAGTCAAATATAACCCAATGCCACACCTATCCCAGATTCCCTGAAGTTGTTTTTTCCTTCAGAATTACTCCCACACCAGCCATGGCTACACAGCCTCCAGTTTGCTCAGGTCAGGGAGAGAGAGGGGCCTGGTGAAATATGACGCAAACACGTGCTGGATCCTGCAGCCAGAGTCCAGGGAAAGCCTTCCGACAAAACCAACACCCTCTGTGGTCTGAGACCTCCACAGCTCCAAGCTGCACTCCTGCCATGACTCCAGACCACGGCTGGGATGGGTTTTATGGGGCTGCAGTGACATTAACAACCAGCACTGTACGTAACCGTGGCATTTTCCTAAGCTGTTACAGATGTAGGTGAATAAAATCAAACCCTCTCCTAACACTGAACCCCCTTTGTGGGCACAGGGCTCCCTCAGTGTGAGGCTGTTTATTCTAATTTACTGTGCTCTTCGCTGTGTTCACGAGGATCAGGACACCCAGGGAGAAGGGGCTGTTTTGCTTTAATTTCTCCTGAAGCCTTGGGCTGCAGCAGAAGCTCCCCTGCCTCGCCAAGTGTGCTGTTCCTCGTGGCAGCTCATCAGCTGGGAAGGTGTCAACCATGCTACGACCCAGCAGCAAGTTCATAAAGAAATGTAGAGGGAATAAGAAATTAAAATACCTAATCTGGAAGAAATGTATGTATTACTCCTGTTACTGAAACACTGGAGACAGGCCAAAACACAGATGAAAGAATAATATGACCCTAGAAAATTCTGAATAACTGCAGAAGCTGGACCTATTTAAACTTCCAAAAGTGACCTGCCTCTATTTTGACCCTGATATAGAGTGAAATGTACCAAAAAAATCGGATACTAGAGGATTTTTTAAAAAAAAACTTATTAAACAAAGACAGACTGAAAGACTGGAAGCTGAAGCCACATAAATTCAAAGTGGAAAATGGGTGATGACTTTTCCTCGGTAGCAGTCAGTCACTGCAAGAACTTCTCAGGCATGGTTTCCCCATCACTTAAAATTTATAAACAAAATCGGATGTCTTTCTAAAACATATCCTTTTGTGGCATAATGCAATCTGCCCTGGATTACATAGGAAGCCAAATATTCCCTTCTGGCCTTAATCTAGGAATGGTTATATTCTCGTTATATAAAGTTACTTGTTCCTACGGAACAAGTTTGTCTCCTCCCCACTCGAGGTGATATTTTCAAGACATCAACTGAAACTAGACAAGGTGTGTTTGACAAAAATATGCTGTCAGCTTGACATCTGTGAATCACAGCTGTACCTGCGGGGTTCTTGGCAAGTAAATCTTGAGACAGAGGTCTCAAAGCACCCCAGGTACACAGCCAGTGCTGTGTCACACCCATGGGTGCAGGTGTGCCATCCTGGGCTGTTCTGGGGGGGATAGCCATCACCTTTGGCCCTTCTCCCAGCCCTCGTGCTCCCCAGGGATGATGGGGACGTGATTTCCACCCACACTACGGTGACTGGTGTGTGCCCATCTCATTTGCACAAACAAAGCACAACCCATAAATAAATAAATGCATTTTCTTCCTGCCTTACAGATGTTGCTGCAACAGCTTTGCAGACAACTTGCAGGTGGGCTCTGGACTCCTGCTGGGTCCCACTGCAGCGCCTCCCACGCCACAAAGCCTTGCAGGTGTTTCCCACATCGCTGTGGTCACTCCTTTCCAAGCGCATCTTGCCCACGGCTTAGAGAAACCCTGCCTGGCACGGCTGGTTGTTTGCCTTCGCTTCACCTGCCCACCCACACCGAGCCCGAGGCTGGTTTATGGCATTTAGAGAGGCCGTGGGTACAATGTGAGGCTGTGAACAGCTGCCCTCGGAGCGGGGGGCGCGGCGGGGAAGGGTGACCCGGGGATGTGGTCACGATTTTCACCCCGAGCTCCCCTTCCAGGAGCTCTGCTGCAATGGTTGGCACTGGCTGCGCTCCCACCTGCGTCCCCTCAGCCTCCCAGCAGACAACTGCACAAACCCCAGCCTGTCTCCAGCTAATTGCACTTGCAAAGCAGAGGCAGGTCGCCCCAGCATCACACACGGCATCTTATTAAGCGCCTCGTGATACCAAAAATTAAGGCAAATGAAAGAATATTTCCTGAAACACTTCTGTGGTAACAGGCTGTATAGTTGACGTGAATTTGGTAAGGTTTCCTAGGCTATGAGTCTATACTTCCTATAACCTTTTGGAAAAACTTTGATTTATTTTTGTTTTGCTTCTGTAATAATTACTGAAACCCCAAGAAGCAGTCAAAATAAAAGAAGCAATGAAAGCAGGGCATAGGAAAACAGACCCAAAATACTTCCAGCCTAATGTAGGTGGAGGCTGCACATCATTTTCTTCTCAGTTCTTATTGTGATCTAATAGCTAAGCTGGACTTTGTTCTGGAAGTCAGAGGATTATACTGAGCAGTGCTAACCTACTTCAATTAAAATTAATTTTAACTTAATCTGTGTTAAGGAACAGCATAATGCTGGGAGTTTTTTTCTCCAAGATATGGTTTAGAAGCCAATGTGAGTTATTTGGATGCTGCTTTCCAAACTCTGGGCTTTCAGTTTTAAATATCGCCATGCAGTGGGAAGGCCAGCACTTGCCAAATTCTACCCCACTCCTTCAGAAGCAGAGCCCAAAACAGAGAGGGCCTCACTCACACCTAATTGCTTTTGGAAAATAAACATTTTACTTCATATTTCCAACCCTCTGCCTGACAACATGGTAGGTCCTCTGCTGCTCATGCGTGGAGAGAAATTAACGAGGGCTTGAGGAGCCGCCAGACCCACCAGACACCAGCGACAGAGGGGTGGGGAAGAGCTGCTACCTGGTGCTACCTCTTTACCTAAACCAGACAATCAGTTTGGCAGAGGATCCCAACTTTTAAACATTTAATGGCTCATGCAATAAATCCTCCCTCTGCTGTGAAGTTTAAAAAGTCCTTTTTTTGCAGGAAAGTCTTGCACAGGAAACAGCACCGGTAACTGTAGAGGAACCAGGGTGCTCCTGACCTTCAGCAATTCTCTGCAGTTTCCATAGGACAGCAATCTGCACGTTTTTTTCCCAGTTGCCTGCTAGAAAAGAAGAAAATCTTTATATTTTTAGTACAATAGATGCCTTGAAGTGAATATCTTTGTAGCCAAAGACTCTGCAGAGCACGTTCCTGCTATTCTGTGCAGAAATTCTGTGTAATTCGCTTCCAGTTGGGTTAATTCTAAGCAGCATTGAGACCTCAGAATGAGGACTTGTAATGCACTGATGTGTTATGCATAGGAGCCCCAAATTCCCTGGTTTTTGTGATTTCCAGTATTGTAGTGGTAATAATAGAAGTTTCAGAAGAGCAGCTCTAAGCAGACAAAATCCTTCCAGTCATAATGGGTTGGTCAAGGCAGCTACCACAGACTAATGAGTTTTAGCCCATGCTCCTGAAGTTAAGCTGCTAATTAAATATATTTCCTTAATTATATTGTTTATCTGAAAGGTAAAGTCCTAATGTATTTCAGTGTTTTGTGTCTCCTCAGATAAGATCCTGCATAATTTCTCTTAATTAATCCCTCCCCCCCCCAAAAAAAAAGAATATATGTTGATAGATTAATGAATAACACTCTATTTTCCAATCTCTCTCGTTCATCTTTTTTCCCCTGGATACCTTGGTCTTCATACCACAGGTAACCAGGCAGCTTTCATTTTGCTTATATTTTAATTTCTTTTTACCTCAGGCATGGTAGATGTTTTAATGATAAGATACACTGTCCTAGCCCCTTATTTAGAAGTTTTAAAAACGTTCTTTCACCCACAAAGCACAGGTCAACTGCATTTGAAATAACTGCCCTTAAACAAACCCAGCACATTCTGCTTTGTTTTGCATCCCTGTTAACGACATTTTGGATGGGCAGGGAGAAATGCTGAGCTAGGAACAGGAGGTCTGCATTATGGAAAGGGGGAGATGGAAAAGGAAAGGAGCATAAATTTAGGAACATTAGAGGTTTGCAGTAAAGATATAGTATATAAGAGGGGGAAAATACAAGAAACTTCTTCAGTATGTTAAAATATATCAAAATATCTGTATTAAAAACACACGGAACCATCAGATGGTTCATAAGTTGGCACCTACATTCAAACTTTGGTAAAAACTATATTGCTTAAATGACAGAGAAACTATACTGTCTAATACTACTGTAATCAGCCCAGATGGAACTGCAGGTTGGAGAAACTCTGAATATAATTATACAGACATAAAGAACAACAAAACTGAAATGTGGGTTTATCACTACTAGAGAGTAACATCATTTGGAGGTTGTTAGCTTGAAATAAATTTATTCCATGTAATGTTACCTCAGACAACTTCGCTCTTTTTTTAATTTGGCTTAAATTTCATCAAAGTCTTTGGTATAGACAGTAGATTTGGCTCTCAAATGCTAAAACAGTAAGGTTTTTTTTTTCAATAAGTTTTTGAAACAATTGGGACAGAAAAAGATGACCTGTACTTGGATAGCATAAAACCACATTGTTTTCACTGGTTTCTCTTTTCTCAGAGAGTTTGTAATTTGTTCTCTCTACAGCATGACTGTAGAGAGCATTGCCTAGTCACCCAAATAATTAATAAAGCCAAGCCCACTGCTCTTCCAAAGCCCTTTAACTTCCTGAAGAATACATTTCCCACCAAGTCCTCTGCAGAATGATGTTACACTTAAGTTGCATTGGAGTTAGAGCAACACTTGGCATTTTCCCCCTTTCCCAGCTTCAGGAAAACACTGCCAGGACCTGCAGCCTCCCACCCTCCCACGAGCTCTGGCCTCCTCAGCAAATTCTTGCTGCTGTCTCGTCTTCAGGGAAAGCCTTAGATGTGCAGGCTTATCTCGGTGATTTAAACACAGCTACCTAAGGATGTGATGGATTTGCTTTGCTTGCAGCCTCCCAGTCAGGAGCAGATGGATATCTCAGGGACGTGTTATAGCTCAGACAGAGACAGGTGCCTGATGCAGAAGTTACAGGGTCAGACTCCCAGACCTGTGCTATGTGGGAGGTCAGGCAAGGTGAGCTGGCACTTCAAACCAGGGCATCTGCGCCGTAAATCTCAAAGATGGGTGTAGAAGTATGACAGGCACCAGGAATTTAATGGAAAGCATTTACTTTTTCTTTTTGCCTGAGCTGTAACCCAAGGCTTTGCCTTTCCACCACATCATTTTGAAAGGAAATTAATTTCCCTGCTCACTACTTTTACTGAAATTATTTAAAGCAATTTCTCAGCTACCACTTACTCGAGCATAAAAACTTTCTTAACCCCAAAGCTCTCTCATTTCAACGCTTCCCTCCAAAAGGAGCTCCACCTGAAACAAAATTAATTTCTCTACCTTTCAACTCAGAACTCCCTATTCAGCTTTAATTGTAACCGTAGGGAAGAGGATTTCCCTCTCCTTTTTCTTCACATTTCTTATGTCATGCTTCTTATGACCCAACATCTTCTGAGCACCAGGCAAGGACAGCCCGTGCCACATTTAACTTCTGTAAAAGATTCTGTGGAGGAAGAGCAGGCACAGAGGAGGCTGGACTTCTCTGTGGGGTCATTTCTGGGCTTGGGGAAGCGCAAAAAGAGGAGGAAACAACTCTAGGAAAACAATTCTCCAGCTCTGTAACAAAACAAGTCAAGGAAGTGCCAGGTTATGGTGACATGGAAACAGCTGAAAAATAGTAAAGGACCTGCAGTATGGAGAAAAGGGCTCATTCCAAACCCAGTGCTGGGGGGAAACTGGAGTTGTGTAACTCCAAACAGGAGTGGGACCAGGCTGGTTACCTGCTAAAACACAACTCAGAGAGCTGTGAGCTGAGCGAGCCTCGGTGGGGTGGCAGCAGCTGCCCAGATTTCTGAGCACGGGGCCTTTATGAGCTGAGCACTTTAATGAGCGTGTTTTCTTTAGTGTTTATTTTCACACAGTCAGACTGATCTCATGTACCAAGCATGAAATCCTGGCATGAAAGTGGCATATCTGCTAGTTAATGTCAACAGTTGATGTGCAGAGAGCAAACAGGATTTCATATTTTGGTACAAACTGAGTTACTATTTGCTTTAATTTTCTTTTCTTTGTGTCAGATGCGTTAAGAGTAAATAGTAAAAAATAATTTCATTTTTACTTGAAGAAAAAAAGAAAAAAAAGTACCCTAATAATCCTAATTCTACAAGCTGGAGAAAAATGTTATGATACCTGCCTAGTAATGAATAACTTGAAGCATCCTCTGCAAAAGATATCATAATAAAAGACCCCAGTGATTTGCACAGTACTGAGCTGTTGAGGAGAGGAAGAACACGCTTAACTGTGAATGAACTACCCTGTAGCAGAATGAAAATCCTCCCTGACTTAAATACAGGCGAGGCCAGACTGAGTTACCACACCAAGCAGGTTCAGAGAGCGTCTAAATCTCACCGACAATGGAAGCCCTGCCCTGTGCGAGCGGCCCAGCTCATCCCCGTGGCTGAGCACATGGATGATCACAGGAGATCACATTTCAAACCCTGATGTCCCAGCTTTGAGAAGGACTGGGCAGCCTGGACTCCCACTGCTGAAGGGTGGTGGTGCTCAGAACCAGCAGGGTTTCGTCTTGGGCTCAAAAACCCACAGAGATTAATGGCACCCACCACTGGCACAGCACTTCTGAACCACCTGTGACACATCCCACCCTGGCAGGGAAATGGAACCGCTGACCTAACAGCCTTTTCCACCCCCAGCTCCTGGGGTTTTATGAATTGTCAGTCACACCTAGGGCTGATATCGCTATAAAACCCCAGCCATGCTGGAAAGCTGGCAGGGCAGCTCTGTGGTTTTAGGCTTAGCTGTGTCTGAAAGACTGAAAGGAGGGAGAAGGCTTAAGGATTGGTGTTGACAGCTGCTTTCAAATATACGCAAAGACAAAACCCAGTTAAGCAGACAACAAACTCACCTGCAGTTTGGGCTGTAGGACAGATGCAACTGGAAAAACAATAAAGGAAAAAGGAAAACAAACCAAATTCCCTCTAAACACCACCTATATGGAGGATAGACTGATACAAAGGTGGTGGCAAAGACTTCTCTGTGTTGCAGGAGGTCCCCAAAGTGGGGCAAGGGAGCTCAGGCAGGCTCTGCTGGCTCTTGGTTCAGTGGAAGTAATTGAACATGGGTTATCCACACCACCTACCTGGCCACTGTGACCCTGACACTGGGGCAGAGCTCACTCCTTAGTGCTCGTTTCTGCATGAGAAACCTTCTTTGTTTCAAGCACAGTAAGTCTAATAAAGCAATAAAAATAAGTACGAAACAGAGAGACAGAACTGTTTTAATCTTCCCCTCCAAAATCCTGCAATGGGAGAAGAAAATGCTGGAAACCAGGTCTTCAAATCATACACCAGTACCCTAAACCTGTGACTGCCCTTCATCTCAGTCCATAATCATCAAGCAGATTTGTTATGTTGTATTTAGGTGGCATGACATCTGTATTTTGTGGCATGTCACCTGTATTTGTTTTAAATCACGCTGCAGAGAAGGGCCGCTCAAACTGCAGAGCTGCTGAGCAGCCTGAGGCACTTTAAATGAGATTTCAGTCCAGGTCCCTCTCCATCACGTTCTCACGTTGGGAAAGGGTGTTCAGAGCTGACATGGCTTTCCCAGGTGTTTCCTACAGGGACAGAGTGTGGAGTGAGCAGTTAATCAAGAGCGCATTCGAGTGTCCTGAGGTCCTTGGGTGAAAGCTGTTGCAGACATTGAAAAAGTGTTTAATAACCAGAGCCCCGTGTCCTGAGCGCAGCCTGGGTTCACAGGAGTTCACACACCTCTGGAGAGCTTCAGGCCGAGACGTAAGGAGAAGCTGCAGCTCCAGGGGCTGCACCTTGCTGGGACCCCCTCCCAGGAACACCCATGGAAAGCACGTCCAAGCTGCCCCTTGAGGGACCCAGGCAATGCTCTGGAGAGGCAAACAGATCTCAGAAGGTGGCCAGGGAAACTTCCCTGCAGATCACCACCCAGGGACACTCAGCTCCAGATTTGCATTCTGCACATTTGAACTTAGAGCTGCTCACAGTCAACAAAAACTTTTAATCATGAGTAACTCACATATAAATAATTATTTTTGAGAAGAGGTTTAACAACCATCATCATGAGAAGTTAGATTAGGGGCTTCCAGCTCTCTGGAAATGCACTGGCAAGTCAAAATGCCTTTTTTCTGCCTCGTTTGCATTATGCTCTCACAAAAGGAAACTGGACATGTGAAGGCATTTTTCCACTGGAGGAGGAGTGAGGATAAGGAGTGTGTTTCTCTCTCTCTATTTTAATCTGAGGGGGGAACAAATCCAGCAGGTCCTTCTCAAAAATAGAGACTGGGTGTGGGATGCAAGGGACCTAAAGCCCATCCAGTGCCACCCCTGCCATGGCAGGGACACCTTCCACTGTCCCAGGCTGCTCCAAGCCCCGTCCAGCCTGGCCTTGGGCACTGCCAGGGGATCCAGGGGCAGCCCCAGCTTCTCTGGGCACCCTGTGCCAGGGCCTCCCCACCCTCACAGGGAAGAATTTCTTCCTAATATCCAATCTAAATTTACTGTCTTTCAGCCTGCATCTTCTTTTCAGTCATGGTCTGCACCCACTGCTCTCTCCTACAGAGTGGAGGCTCCCTGCTGCCCTAACCCTGATCCTAACCCTAACCCCAACCCTCCTCCTCCTGTTTTAAAGGCTGCTGAGTATTACTTGTATGATTTTTTGATATATGAGCATGATATACTCTTGCACAGAGGTTTCAGATCACTTCAGACAGGGCAGCAAACTCCTCCACACAAACTCTGAGCCATGCCATGGCACTGGGCTTGCTGGGGGTTTTTTTCTACATAAACCTATTAAGTATTAAGAGAAGTTAATCATTAGCTGGCTGGTTGTACATTAAGACAGACTCCCTCCTTTGTCTCTCAGCGTTATTAAATGCCTTCTGCTTTGAAATGCCACATAAAAGTGATAGATGCCCTTTCTTTAAAAGCCAGGCTTCCAGTCAAGCTATGCTTGGTATTAGTCCAGCGACAAAGAGCCCTCCTTGTTTAAATATAGAAGCCCGAGGCAGATAAGGTTAAGTCAGCCTGGCTGCTGTGCCAGGGCTGCCCTGATAAGGAGCTGGAGGGACAGGGGAGCATTCCCTGTGCACGATCCCAACGGATGAGTTACAGCACAAAAACTGATTAAGCTGAGGACAGGGATGCAAATGGTCAAGTGTACTGGTGATAAGGTGTTGGAAGGCTCCTGGCACCTTGCAAGATGGTTTAGAGGGGAAGCTGCTGCTTAAAGCAGCTACAGAAACAGCAAACCCCACCTGTGCAGGCTGGAAAAGGGGGTGTGTGTACCCACGGGTGGAGTTTATCCTTCCAGCTGGGTTTATCCTTCCAGTTGGGTTTATCCTTCTGTTCAACATCTGTGTTCAGAGAGCCTCAGGGCTGCTTTCAGAAGCAATGCCATCTCCCCAAAAAACACACACACACAGCCCCAAACAAGAAATGAGTGAGCAGGGAGGCAGAAAATCAGGGCTGAGCAAGAGAGCAAGCAAATCCCCTTCCCAAATCACTAGGAAAAAAAGTTTCTCCCCAGAGGAATGATAAACTATATTTTTGCCTAGCAGCTTTTACAAGGTGAAAGTGTTGCTCAGGAGAATAAATGCCTGCTCTGTGTGGCCCCCCTGGAACCAGGAGGCAGTCAAGTCTGGGCTCAGCTAACGTATAATCTATATTTACATGTCAAAATCCCCCCTTATTTAGGTTCTTGATTTACAGTCCCTAGCCTTCATAAAAGTCAGTCATTCCTAGTGAAAGAATGCAGAGTAGATTTATAGGATCTGCATTATGCCTTAAATCTTAATAGCATTTTTAAAGCATTTTTATGACTCATCCTAAGTAATGTTTTCCCTCTTTTTTTTTCAAGGCATTACTGTGTGAAACCAAATACAAATCCCTACCTTAGAAACAAGACAATTTTAACCAGCCATGCTGGCATCAACCCTGCAATGCCAAACCTTGTCAGCAATGTCCTTATAAGCCTCTGTTTTCAAGCATCCACAGCTTGAATGTAAAATGTGCTTTCCACTAAGGTTTGTCTGATAAGATCTCGACCTGCACGAGCAGGGAATTTGTTTTCACCATCACAGTCAAAATAAAATAAATCTCTGGAGGCTGCTGTGAGGTAGATGAAGGTACAGGGTCTGATTTTGTGCCTTCTCCCCCACACCAGGCTGCTCTTTGATTTGAGAAAATGCATGTCAGCTCAGGTTCAGTCCAGTTTAGAGCAGAAATACCCCAAGTCCATTAATCACAGGCATAGGCTCAAAAACGCTGGCTGGGCTCGTGTGTTTGCATCCAGGGATGGGCCCAGCACTGCAGTGCTGGTTCTTAACCAGCTCCCTCAAGAGCTCTCAACCTTTAGATAGAAATTTAAATATCATCAAAGAAGTGATGTGTCCTAAAGTGGATTCGTAGGGAATCAGTTTCTTAAGCAGCCTTTTAGGAAAACAAGCACCAAGTACCAAGGAAAACAAGTACCAAGGAGGCTGTGGTAACACATTTTGGGGGAGACCTTAGAGCCCTTCCAGTGCATACAGGGGCTCCAAGAGAGCTGGAGAAGGACTTGGGACAAGGGCCTGGAGTGATGGGATAAGGGGAGTGGTTTTAACTGAAACAGGGCAGGGTTAGATGGGATATTGGGAAGGAATTGTTCCCTGTGAGGGTGGGCAGGCCCTGGCACAGGGTGCCCAGAGCAGCTGTAGCTGCCCCTGGATCCCTGGCAGTGCCCAAGGCCAGGCTGGACGGGGCTTGGAGCAACCTGGGACAGTGGGAGGTGTCCCTGCCCATGGCAGGGGTGGGACTGGATGGGATTTTAGATCCTTTCAAACCCAAACCATTCTGGGATTCTGTGACTTCACCTGACAGAAACAGCGATGGGGACCAAACAAGTGTCCCCAAAGACTCCTTGGCCACAAATCCAGCTGCCTCCCCCTTTCCCTTTAGCTGTGTGAGGCTCCTGTTCCTGGCTGCACAAAATTCACCTTCAACAAGAGAGGTGGACGAGAAAAGTCAAGAGCCTGGAGCGATCTGCACAATTTTGGGAGAACCAGGAGCTGTGGAGGCAAGAAAGATCAGCTCACCCCTCAGCTGGTGCAGTGGTCATGAGCCAGCCATGGGAAAGGAGCCATCCTGGGAGGAGGCAAAGGCTCCATGGAGCCCCCTGCTCAGGCTCTGCGTCTAATTTCCAGTGAAATGCCATTTTTAGTATGTACATTTTCCCTCAGAATTTTGCCTTCAATATGACTTGTGGAAATGCAGTCATAAACATATCAGAACCCATTTCATAGCTCAGCCTAAATTTCAGTATCATTATTTTACATTTTATCTTGAGATTTTAGCCTTCTCTTTATGATGAAGGAAATTAAAAAGGGGTTTTTTTTTTGTTTGTTTGATTGATTTTTGGATTTCTTTAGAGAATATATTCTAACTTCTGGTTACTTAACCTGAAAGTGTCCAAAGGAAATGGAAAATATCTGTTATACACCGGGTTATTACGAGCTAGAGTAAGTATACATCAAATACTACCAACAGAGAAAGAAAAATAAGTTGGGAGCAGCAAATATTTCCAGTAAATTATAAATATACTTTAGGATATCTTGAATAACATTTCAAAGAACTCAGAATATTCTCAAACTAAGCCAAGTATTTACTCTGGATCCAGTCTTGCGACCTTCAGTCATATGAGAGCCCCATCCATAGTAACTGGGTTTTGAAGGTAAAGACCACTCAGTTGAGTATACAATTTTAAATCCTGATGTTATTCCCTTAAATGCTTTAAAATTAAAAATTTCCATTTACAATAGCTTTGGATATGAAAAACAGGTTTTAAAACATCAGTCTCCATTCCAAGCTGCTCAAATTTTACAGATAAAAATCAGTCATAAATGCAGCTCTTACCCCTGGTAAATATTTAGATATTTCAGTAGTCTTTGCTAAAGTGTATGAAATTTTGTGTAAAAAACAATTAAAATCAGTATGTACTGTGCAGAGAAAAAAACCCCATTAAAATAAACCATCACATTGTGACACTTTATATTAAAAATACCTTCTCCTCAGGGAATTTATTAAACAGACATAAGGTCTGACCTAGTGACTAGTAGGTATTGAAAAGCAAATCATATTTTGGATACCTAAATAATACTTTTAAATCCCCCAAAGAGATCAGCATCAACAAGTACATAAACCCAGAATTCCTACCTCCTACATTCCCACAGGCAAATAAACATTGATATTTGTATACAATCAGTCAAGCTAAACTCTAAGTGAGGCATAAATAAAGAAAGAAAAAAGAAAACCCTAGGGACTTATCAGCAGGGCTGAAATTGCCTCCAGACATCCAGCATTGATAGCACACACCTGCTTTAACAGGTATCAACATGAGATGTGATTATCCAATATTCAGAGTTCTTGGCTCTGGTCAGCCGTGGTTAAACAGATGCTGAAACTGGAATGTGTGAGGAGAGGTGCTGGAACATCCTGAGACTGTGTGCCAAGCACTTGATCTCTTCAGGCTGCTCCTCCAGACCATCATTCTGCTGCTCTTCAGCAATTTTCAGTGATTAAATCTGACACCTGAGCGCAGTTTCTGTCCTTTGCTGCATCTTTGCAACAAATAGGAAACAAATAGGAAACCTGCCCTGTGCTGTGCCCTGTGCAGGGCAGGCAGTGGGGGCCACGCCAGCCAGAATTCCCCTCTGCTGTCTCCTACAAGGGTCCAGCCACTGACTCTGACTCACTTTACCTCCCAGAGACCCCTTATATCAGTTGGAATAGCTCCATCAGGACAGGATAAACACTCTCCCAAAACAGAGCAGGCAAGTGACAAAGTGCTGCCCCCCAAAACCCAAAGCTGTGCGTTCCTGCCTCTCACAGAGAGACAACTGTCTCAAGGGCCACCACTGGTCACATCTTCTCGTGATTTCCAATACCTAGAGCCAAGTGGCTTTATGTGCTGATAGGAATCTCTCCCTGACAAGGTCAGAGGACCAGGCTGCCCCAAGAGGCTGCGAGGCTCCATCCTTTGAGGTTTCCGAGACCAGACCGCAGGAAGCCCTGCACAAGCTGCTGTGGTCCCAGAGCTGACCCTCTCAGAGCAGAAGGTTGGAGCAGGGCTCTCCTGGGGTCCCTTCCAGCCTGAACTGCCCTGGAGTACTGACATCATTCTCCCTCTCTCCCTTGTACTCCTTCTGCCCCCCAAATCAAGCCTTCTCTAGGAATACTTTCATTTGTGCATTAATAGTTCCTTCAGGAAGTCTGCTGACACTGAATTGAAAGTTCAGATTGAGAGGGAATTACTTTCTGAACGCTGTCAGCTATGTCACACTTTCACTGTTATTTCATTACTGTCACAATCCTTCTTCCCCTCAAAGTGGGAGCTGCCAGCTCCAGCTTCCAAATGACCATTGTAATGAAACACTTGATTTTCAAATGTTCATAGAAACAGGAAATGTTTTACACCCCCTGAACTTTCCAATAGCTCAGGAGCACACTTTTTCCCCTCTTAAAAAGAGTTTCTAATAGTTCAGATGTGTGATCTGTGAGGAGGAGTTTATGGCTGGGCACGCCGGGATACCTGGATGCCAACTGACACTCAAAAGGCAGCACCTCTTAAGATAAACTAGAGATTATCATTCATACAGGCAGTGAAAATATCTTTTCCAGAACATAAAGCTAGAGTGTAAAAGACCATGAGATGCCAGTCATTCAACCTTCTGCCCTCAGACAATCAATCTGTGCTGATCCCAGTATATGTGTACCTCGATTCCTCTAAAAATAAAACTTCTCTGGTATAGATTCCAAAATATCCCTTAGAAATTTTTCATTCAAGAGGTGAGGGCATTATAACGTGCTCTGATGGTTTTGGCTGTTGTTGTTATTTGAAGCGTGTCCCTTTTTGCTCTATTTTCTATTTTTTTCCTGTCGTGTGTGCGCTGTGCAACGGGGGCTTGGACACCAGCTGGCCTCGTGCTAAACAGATGAGATTACAACGTACCTCACTGCCTGTACCACTGAGGAAACTGCTCCCTGACAGCCTGGGAGCTGCTCATTGAAGAGCTGAATCTCTTGACCACTCAGAGCTGAACATTCCCTTGGCAGGAGACAGTCAGCACGGACAAGCAGGGGCAGGTAATCAGTCCCAGACACAGAAACGCACAGGACCTGTCGGAGCACGAGCTGCTGCTGCTGCTGCCCTGGGACTGCATGAGCTCACACATTCCTCCCCTGAAAGCTTCTTTTCATTAAGTGCACACCGTGTATGCCTCCGAGCTAGCACTCCCTTGCTGGCTCCATCCAACCTGGAGCAGGAATAAACCACTTCAGAGGAAGCTTTTCTGGGGATGGTGAGAGAGGCATTATCGGCTCACACCTTGTGCTCCCAGCCCCGACCTGCTGGCCCAGCGCTGGCTCCAGCTCTGGGGACCTGCTTGCCCTATTGCATGAGCACAGCCTGGCATGGCAAAGGGCTCCTGTGAGATTCTGAGTCAGCAGGGGCACGGCTGGGCTTCAGCCTGAGCCACCAGCCCAGCCACGGAGAGGCCGTGGGATCAGCAGGGAGGGATCCTGCCCTGGGAGTGACAGAGCAATGGGAATCCATCCTGCAGTAGCTTGGAGAAACAAAAGGTGGTGGATGCAAGGGGAAAGCAAATATTGTTCAGAGGTTAGTCAGCTTGGTGGTCAGCACTCAGTGGTGGCCAGGGGCTCACAGGGACCTCCAGGCTGCTGCCTTGACTCTGAGCTCCTCACTGACCAAGTTCCGTCCGAGACGTGACAATCTCAGCCTTAAAATCTGGAACCAGATGCTGGAGGAAAACTCCAGGAAAGACGGAGAGGGGTGTGTTACAAGAGTGTGTAGTGACAGAACAAGGGGAAATGGCTTCAAACTCAAAGGGAGTAGGTTTAGATTAGATATTAGGAAAAAATCCCTCCCTCCGAGGATGCTGAGGCCCTGGCACAGGGTGGCCAGAAAAGCTTCCCCCATCCCTGGAAGTGTCCAAGGCCAGGTTGGATTTTAAATTTGGGCTCAAAAGGCTGCCAGAGGAAAATTACAAGCATCAACAATCCCCAATAAACTCAATTCTATAAAAATCATCCATGACAATTGTAACATGTTCTACAGACCATTTTTTGGTACGAACACAATTCCACATACAACAGAGAAAAATGGAACTTAATAGAGGAAACCAGATCTAGTTTAGAACAAGAATATTTTACTAAATGCAGTCTTTGCATTTAATCAATATTAAAATAAGGGTCACTAACCTGTTGTGCATTCATGCATGCCTGAATTAGTGAAGATGAACAGAGCTTAACCCTCTGCATTTAAACAGAAGTCTCAAGGGATTGAGAGGGATTTTTAATCCCTGAACAGCAAATTCTGACCCTGATTCAAAATCATATGCACCAAAAAACTCCCCAGGCCCCACTGACCCATCTACCTGGAAGTTTTTACTGGAAAAAATCGCTCTGCTGCTTTTATGCCACACAATTTTGGTGCATTTTGTGTATTTTATTAACCAAAGTTGAGCCCCCCAGCACTGGAAGGATCAGGACCAGCACAGTGGGCAGTGATTAAATGTGTAACCAGGGGAGACTGCAGTGAGAACCTTGGGGCAGGGGTACCCCCACCATGCCCACACCACGTGGGAGCAGAAATTTGGGAGCTGGGTGCCCCTGGCAGGGGAAGATGCTGTTGGGATCACCCTGCCCAGGGGTCAGAGCTGCTCCCACCTGGCTTTGGCCGACAGAAACATCCTCAGCTCCACCTCAGGATGGATGGCTACGAGCTGAAGCCAGGCCAATTCCCTCTGGAAAGGCAGCACATGGGTTTTTAGCAGCAGTTGTAATTTAAAATGAGACTCTAAATCTGGGGAAGGCGTCTGAGAGCCGACCTCCTGCCTGACCAGAAACAGGGGCAGACGTGGGACCATGTGCCACCTTGGGAGACAAGCTGGCTTTTCTGCCTCAGGAATTCATGTGTATCAAATATGAACTTCATTTTTATCCTCTCCCACTGCCCAGAGATGTCAGAAATCAGTATAATTGCACAGACTGTCAGGACTCCCTGGGAATTATGTGTATTTTCTCTTTCTCTCTCATACAGAATCCATCTTCCCTCTGAATAATTACTGCCAGAGCTGAATCAGAGCCTGCCAGCATCACAGAAAAGAATCCAACCCTTTTCTACAAACTTTCAAAGCAAATATGACTTCACTTTGCCGATTTTTTTTCCCTCAATTTTTTTACATCCACTGTCATTTGATTCTCTTTGAATAACTTGAATGAGTTTAGGGAAGGCGTGGTACATAAGGAATCTTTGGGCAGACCCTCAGCTGGTGTACAATTGGCTTCAGAAAAGCTCTGCTCAGTTACATCCTGAAGATGCATCACAGAGAATTTGAAAAGCTCTCCTGGAGATTATTCACCTCGTGTGAATGCCACTGTTCCCCCCAGCTATGTCATTTTAAGGATTTTAGCTGTTAAGTCAGAGGGCAGACAATAGGATGGGACAGAGCCCAAGCAATTAACTCTTCACTCGGTTTTATTACTGAATCCTGCACTGGACTCCCACAGGGAACCTGTAACATGTTAGTCAAAGGGAAAAAAGGGCAAAACTTTAACTAATTAAAAGTTTGGAAGGTGAAACTGAACAGCAGCCTATGATTTGCACACAGAAACTTTAAGAAAAACCCAACAAAACAAAATAAAAACCAAAAGGACATTAATTGAAACCTTTAATCCCAACAAAGTATTCATTCTGAGATAATTACTGCCATAAAACCCTCTGACACTGACAAGAGAACTGTCTTCAAAAGTCACCTACGTAAGCAGCTTGGACCTTGAGAGAGGAGCTGGCAAGGATGAAATCCTACAGGGATGTGGAAAGGAGGGAAGAGCTTGGAGGGAATTGAGCCTTTCAGTGTTGAGTCATTCCTCTGTGAAAACATGCTATCATCTACAAGAGGCTGAAAGAGGAAAGGGATGGGGAAGATTTGCCAGCAGAAAGCCAGTTCTTCCTATAAATAAGAAACCAGTGGGTGAAAAAAAAGAATAATAGCAACAGACTGGGCCTTGAAAAGCATCTGGGACAAATGTCAGCACTGCAAGGGGGTTAAAACTGAAATCACACAATTCCTTACTCATGGTGCAGGAAGCGCTGCAATCTAAAAATCTCCTGCTGGGGTTCCTCTGTCCTTCCCAGTTACAAACGTTTCTGAGACACACAAAATTAAGGTTGTCACTGCCCTTTGCTCCAGTCCTGCTCATTTTGGTGCTTCCACAGGGATGACAGTGACTCTTGGGCCCCAGCAGTGCTCAGTCCCTGCTCCTTAATCGTTGGGTTTGGTTTGTATTCCTGGGAAATGACACCAGCTTGTAACAGAGACAAGGCTGGCTGATATCTGCAATCACCTTCTCCCCCTCTGTGTACTGGCCAAGAAGCTCTAGACTGACAAACAAATACCCTTGCAAAGATTCCAAAGTCTCTTTTCCCCTCCAGGAATATTGTTACAAGTCCCCCAGAAGTGGTGTCCATCAGTCCCATCTGTTGTGCCAAGAGCTGTCCTGGAAAAACACTCCAGTCCATGCTCACGGTTCTTTCCAGTGATTTGTTATTCCTATATAAGTTCAGATAAAATTAGCTTTGGCAGGTTTTTCCTGAATAGTCTATATGGCAAAGGGATGTACTCATCAGCAACTCGTTTTGTTGATGTGTTTGTAAATGTTTTTAACAGTTGTATAGTTAAACATCTCTATAAAGAATGAAAATTTGCAACAAAACAATTTGGGTATTTTTGCCTTTTTTCTCATCAAGTGTGATCTTGTACTTTAGAAGTCACATAAATACTTGATGTACAGAGGGGTAGTCCTCTAAAAATTACACTTAGTTACTCTGAAAAATATTCTTCCTTTAGTAAGGCCAAAAATCAGGCTGCTGGTTTCCAAGGGCCTTCCGGCCTTTCCAGCAGTCGGGGGTGAACTGTGGCATTTTTACTCACCTGGGGACAAACCTGCCAAGAGGCACCTTTAGAAGTTCTCACCAAGGGAGCAAGAAGCTGTGAGAAATGTGTATTTTAAGAAGAAAAAGAAAAGGACTCTTTCAGAGCGGACATTCCTGATTCACGTGAGGATAAATGACCAACCCCCAGACACTGCCAGACCTGCAAGCACAGACCAGGGGACTGGAGCAGCCTGGCCAGCAGTGGCTCAACTTTGATACTGGGAGAGGGAAATTCATTTCTCTTACAAGAGGAGAGCTAGGCAAAGACTGCATTAGTGAACCCAGAACTGCTTTGGGAGGGAGCTCCCCTGGCAGTGCCAGTGTCTGCATCATCTTTATTTATGTGAGCAATTTATCCCTCTCCTGGGGTGCAAGTGCTGTGAGTGTGAGCTGGCTTTGGGCTAAAGCTGCAGGTGAGGCAGTCAGCAACACTCAGAGCATCTCACCCCAAACTCCTGGGAGGGCAAGAGAGACAAAGGAGCCCCCAAACCCATGGGATGTGGGGGCACTTTTGGGCAGCCTGTGCCAGGGCCTCACTCCTTGGGGGAGTGACGCCTTTCCCTGGTCTTAAAATTAAGAGAGCTGAACACAGTTAAGAGGGAAAAAGGGTTTTACCTCGGTGTTTATTGAAGGATCCTCAGGTGCACCGAAATGCCCATTGAAATGCACCCCAAAATGCCCCCCGGAGAAATGGCCCCCCACGATGTGATGTGTGTGCAGTTATAGGCCTTGCTAATTAGCACATCTATCAAAGATTGCCCAGGGAGGGACTCCAGCGAGACCCCTCAGCGAGGAACCTTCCCCTGGCTGGGCCTGGCTTTGTTTACAGAATGTGTTCTGGAGAGGCCCTCGGGGTCTGGGGTTTCCAGGGTGTTTGGGCTCTTGGCTTAACGGGATATTGGGTCTGAGGGAAGTGATCAAACTTAAAGAATTATAACTGTGTGGGCTCAAAGCACTGAGAACACATAAAAGCCATATAAAAGAGTGTATAAAAGGGGTATAAAAGAAAAAGCAAAAAATCATCATGGCGTCAGGAGCTGTCAGTGTAAAGGTGAGGGTCCTGTCAATACCAGATTCATTGTTCTCCTTGTTTTCCTGCCGTTTCTGATCGTAAAGAGCTGGAGGCAGCAGGGGAGATGCTTTGGTGCAAGCACAGGAGGAAACCTCCCTGTGCCTGCCCTCCACAGGGACACACACAGGGTTTGAACAAAACCGTGTCCTTTGCAGAGCTGGGCCTTGAGAACTGGCACCACCACGGACTCCTGTCACTAGTTACACACATCAGATGCTTCTACCAAAAATTAAACCCACTTCTGTGTTCGTTTTCCAGCTGCAAATGCAGAGGTTGCTTCTTGCTGAGCTAAAGCTGCTCTGGGCTCAGAATTATCTCGAGCAGGGCTTTAAGCACCATGGCAAGTGCACATTGAAAGGGAGATCACTCAGTTTGGTATCCCCTCAGAGGGGATGCTGTGAAGCTGATGGGAGAGTTTAGTGCTTCATGCAAGAGTTAAAAGCTTTAAAAACAATAATAAAAGATTATTCCAGCATATTTGTTGTCTGAACCACGCTGGTGCCCCTGTTGTGTTCCCACCAGTTTTTATTTTACTTAAATATACTAAAATCATATAACACTCACAGACAACAACTTAACTGCTCACCAGAGACACCCACACCAGCAGGTGCTGAGGGTCATACCTTTAAAACCCATCAGAAAGAACTTTTCCTGTCATAACTTTTCACTGCTTCTTTCTCCTTCCCACACACAGACACGAAGGATAAAGTGCTGTGATCTCTGCTGATACCCAGGAATGCTGCCAGCAATGTTGGGGATTATTGGCACAAGCATCCTCTGATCCCCAGGTTAAGGCAGAAACAGTTTTCCTTCTGCTGCTCCAACTCAGGACACCCTCTGCCCCTTCTGTGTGCGCATTAGATCTTCTCTCAGCACTTTCAGGGAAGCAAATCTGCCCTTTGCACTCAATAGTTAAGAGGCAATCCCTCAGCACAGAAATATACTGGACCAGACTTGACCACAACCAAGTTCTAAAGCAGACCTCACCTTTCCGGCATTAGATGCAAAATAAAGTTTTAAATCACATTTATTACTGCATTTTCAAGCATTTCCTGCTTGCCAAATCAGAACAGATTTCAGGTGAGGGGTGACCTTGTGTTTAATGGTGACCTGAGCTCCCACTTTTATAAGAAAACTGGACACTCTCAGAGCCCTTCTTTCCTTCCTGCAGCTATTTATAGCTGATGCTAAAATCCGTATCTGAGATCATTCCTGCCTGGTGGTGCCTGGGAGCTGCCACTCCTTCAGGAACTGAAATAAGGAAAGAAAAACCCGGCCCCCTTGGCTGAGATTATTTCAGTGTGCTGTTCCCAACCCTCTCCATTCGCTGATCTCTGCTGCCCTCTCCTGCAGCAGCAGGAAACTCCCAGAATTTCGGTGAAATAACTCGCTATTAAAGCTGCTGATGGTGAGGTGTTTAAAACCCGAGGGGATGGGGCAGGAGCCTCAGGAGTAGGCAAAACTGAAGCTCGAAAGGGAAGGTGCCCGTGACAGCTTATTGAGCACAGCAAGGGGCAAAATAATGATAATTACGATAATGCTAAAATGATAATAGTGATAAAGCTAATAGTGATAATAATTATAATAACTGTAACGAAATAAATGGTAATAAATTAAATAATAATATAATCATTAAGGTTGGAAAAGACATCCAAGACCAACAAGTCCAGCCTTAGACTTAATACCACCATGCCCACTAATCCAGATTGTCCCCTAGTGCCACATCCACTTGTTTTTTGAGCACTTTCAGGGATGGCAACTCCACCAGTTCACTTAGGAGCCTGCTCCAGTGCTTAACCACTCTGTCAGTGAAGAAATTTTTCCTAATATCCAACCTGAATGTCCCCTGGTGTAACTTGAGGCTGTTCCCTCCCACTCTGTCCCTGTTCCCCGGGAGCAGAGCCTGACACTCTCCTGTCAGGGAGTTGTAGAGACCCAGAAGGTCCCCTCAAGCCTCCTTTTCTCCAGGCTGAGCCCCTTTCCCAGCTCCCTCAGTCACTCTTCCTGGGAATTATATCCCTGAATTCATTTAAGATATTAATCTCAAAGCACTGGAGTTTCACAGAAACACAAACGTTTAAAAAGTTCATCACACGAGAAAACGTGTTGGAATGGGAAAGAGAAAAATGTGCTTTGCAAAGAATCTTGTGGCCGAGGAATTTGCCTGCAAAGCAGTCAGAAAGGATAAACAGATGATTTCAGCTCGGTTCACAGTGAATGTGCCTTGGCTTTTGGATGAGACGGTTGTGCTGTAAAATAAGAATAAACTCCCTCCACACTGGCTTAGTCCTACTGGGAGAAAAAGCTGCTACCAGGAAACATCACATCCAGGTGATCTCTGACAAATTCCCTCCCTGCTCTCTTTCCCTATTAGCCAGGCTGCTTTTCCTTGCAATGCATTAATCTGCCTTTCAGCTGCCTTTTAATCAAAGCCAGGCTTAACTTTGCAGTGGAAAAAGAAAGCAGATGCTGAGGCAAACCACGGAGTAGAACTGGAAGAAACAGTCAGAAAGAAAAGGCTCCTTGGCTTGATAAGGATGTAAGAACTATTTTTCTAGAGGGAAAGGAGAAAGAAGATATCTCCATTTTGTTCCAGCTTGGAAAAATGGCCATGCCTGCCTTCTTCTCCCAAATGCAGGAAGCATGAGCTGGTTTGGACAGTATTTTGCACGTGCCAGCTCCTATTTAGTCGTGCAACACAGAAAAAGCAAAAAAAAAAAAAAAAAAAAAAAAAAAAAATCAATGGTGATAATTTGAAAATTGATCTTCAGATTGTGGAAATGAAATTTTTGTGCTGTCAGGAATTAAGAAACAAGCAAACAAACAAGCACTCCAAATCAATCTGTTGTTCTAGGGAGAGATTGCATGCAAACAACCAGAGACTGAGATCCAGTATTGCCATTACTCTAGGGGCCAGTTAAAATTCCAGATGCAGGAAATTATTGAAATAGAACATGTTGGCATAGAAAAGACTTAGATACCTGGGAGTTTTTTATGTTGGTTTTTTTGATTGTTTGGGTTTTCTTGGTTTTTTGATTTTGGTGGGCTTTTTTTTTTTTTGTTTGGGTTTTTTTTTTGTTTTGGGGGGAGGTTTTCTTTGTTTATTGGCATTTTTTCTTTGTTTTGGGTTTGGTAGTTGGGGGATTTTTTTTGGTGCGTGCTTTGGGATTCTCGTTTTCCTTTCAACGATTTCCAGCCACTGCTGATACCCACCATGAACATCTGATTACACCTCCCCCAGCGCAAATGATTGCTCTGGTAACTTCAAACACAGAGGCTGTAAGTCAAATTTTGTAATTCAGAAGAAACCCTGAGCCCTTCTCATCTTTCTTTCTCCCCAGAAGTCTCAAATCCGGGGTTTCATGTGTGCACAGGCAACCTGGAGTTCATGAAGCCAAGCTCCAAACGCTCACATCAGTGTTCTCCTCCCTGTGCCTGAGTCAGCTCTTGGTGAACCAGCCTAGGGGACTGCAGAATGTTGATCTAAAGAGCCCACAAAGACCTTAAAACCAGCCCTATTATTTTCCAGCCAGGTCCAGAGCTCTCTCATGACTCTGCCACAGCAGCACAGTGAGTGAGGATGTGGAGAGGAGTTTGGGAAGTGGATGTGGGCAGACACTGCGTATCCCCAAAGAGCTGCAGAGATATGATGGATTTGTCCAGGAATTAAGAGCACAACAGAAAAGGCGTTTGGGGGATGTTCCTGTCAGTCAGGGGGAACAGACTAACCAGTGCTGTTCATTTCGGGGAGAAATGGCTTCTCTCAGCTCGGCCAGGAGAAATTGCAGAGTAGTGCCAGGGTGTCCTTGGCTCAGAGGAGATGGGGCTGCTCATTCTTCCTCCAGCACGTGGCTTTGGCTTGAGACTGGAGCCCTTCCAAGCAGGGGAGTTCTGCCCAGGCTCCTGTCTCCAGCCACAAACATGAGCCAAGAGCCCAGCTCAGCCTCTGTCTGCGGCCCCAAACCAGGAGCAGAGCAAATGATACCCACCCAGAGCAGCATCAGCAGCCACTGAAACACTTCAGTCAGAAAAACCCGCCCTGGTTCTCCTGAGGGGCCAAGAAAAGCCTCTCTGCTTCTGTTTGCAGTCAACAGGGGCCAAAAATAATTCAGAAGTTGATTAGGAGGAAAGATCAAATTATTCTTCAAACATAAATTTATGTTCACATGACACTAAATGTGCAAAATTCTCTGGTTACAAAAACCCTTCCTCTGGCAGGACAAGGAATGGAATTCCCATGCAACAGGGAGAAGCTAAATTGCTGCTTTATAGGCTGCACACCAGTGCCTAGGATGTCCTTATCCCCCCAAAATTAAGTTGGAATAGCTTCTTCACAAGGATTTTTTCAGGCAAATCAAATTCTGTTAAAGAGGACAAGTATTTATTATTATTACTATCGTATTTTCCACCCCCAAAGATCCCCAGCTGCCTTTCAAACAGCTCCATTGCTGTAATCAATGTCCTCTTGTTTCTGCAAAAGAAAAGTGGTTGGTTACCAAACCACTGAGGAAAAAGTTCGTTTAGGAGCCAGGAAGATAAGACCAAAACTGGCCTTGAAAAAATGACACTTGCAGCAGCAGCCTTGCTGGTTTTTCCTAGCACAAGCAAATGCTGGAGCTGAAGCAACATAAAAGAATTACACAGCAAATCCAGACAAGAGATACAGAACTCTGGAGAAGCTCAAAACTTTCCGAAGCAGCTGGTCCTGCACGTTACATAAAACACCAGATGAACTCGCCTCTTACATTAATCATTGCTAGAGACAGAAACCAAAGAGGTATAAAGAGGTGTGTGTATAAAAGTTCACAAACAATGCTGGAAAAAAGTATTTCCAAAGGGTCACCAAAATACACTATTATTCATTAGCCTGTGGTTGGATTCAAAAAGCAGGGGAAAAAAAAATTACTCAGTAGGGCCATAAATATGAAACCAGTTTGAAGAATGACCACACAAAAAAAAAAAGCACAAAGATGACCTCTTGCAACTGAAATTTGTTGCCTATGACTTTTTATTAGTTGCAGCAAGTGAAATAGAAGCCAGACAAGTCTAATATAACTCTACTATCTGCTGCTACACCAGGGTGAAAAGTAATAACGCTGCACTTTTTTAAAACCACCTGTTGGCATCTGTTTTGCCCAGGGTATAACACAATCACTCAATAAACCCCTGGAAAGTGGCCACTGAAACAGAGTTTGCCACGGGGAACCTCCCTGACCTGCAGCCACTCTTTGCTAAATGAAGTAGCCATGACAATGACACAGAAAAAAAAGAAGTATTTTCAACTTGGGGATCTGGTTTCCAGAAAGAAAACCTTCAAGTTGGGCCAAAAATGTCACACGGGAGAAGCATTTAACAGCCTTGCCTTCACCACCTGCTGAGTTTGGTCTGACAGGAACTTGGGCTTTCCTTGCAGCTCCTGCTCGTGAGCTGCTCCCTTCCCATCAGCCACAATTTCTGCTTCTGATGCTGCATTTGCAGGGAAAGAGGAGAAAACAGGAAGGTGGAGAGGGAAGTTTAACCTATGAAAGGGGACCCACAATTCCAATGAATAGCATGGAAATAAACCCACAGTCACCTCATTGTAAATGCTGCCCTAAGATTTTCAAGACTGAAATAAACTTACCACTTACCTTCTGTGACTGCATTTTGAAGATGCTGCTTCCCTTCCCTGGGAAAACACACTTTTCCTTGTCTTCCACAATTGTTATGTCCAAGCCAGAAAGCCATTTAAATCTCAAAACCAAAAAGAACCCACACTAATAGCATGCTAAGCAAAAAGAAATTCTAGAATTTATAAAAAAAGCCCATAAACAACTAAAATCTAGACGCTCTATTTCAGCTACATTTGCACCCTGTTTTCAGCTTTTATTCTGCCAGAGCAGACGGAATCGGATGGGTGAGTGCCAGCTGTAACCCCTCAAAGTGTGCCTATGACTTCCACCTGGATGTTAAATTTTACCCTTTCCACTATCTCCCCTTTCAATTGGTCATTCCACACCCAACTCATTAACACTTAATTTGTTCAGATGGGCTGAGGAGCCAGGAGAACAGGAGACGACAAGGCAGAGTTCTTTGTTACAGGAGGCTGGGAGCCTTCTGACGATCAATTCTTTGGAACAGGCTGTGTTTGTGCAGCTCCGGCCCCTGTTTGCTACCGTTAAAATTCGCAGGAAATCAGTTAAATTGTCAGTGAAGTTGTCAGGATGCACTTTAGTAGGAGGGCTTAGTTCACTACACACAATAAATACTTGTCAGAAACCAGGCATGTTTCAAAAGGTGGATGTTGTCTTGATTAAAGGAGAAAAGTATGAGAAGGAGGAAAGTGCTTTGCACATGGACAGCAAAATCTGAGTGTATCCACTGCCAACCTCTGCCCATCCTAGGGGAAGGCAGGATTCAGATCTGCCCAGAGAGTTTGTACTGTCCTCCCACAGAAAAGAACTTCACCTGTCTGCTTCTCAAAAATTTATTTTCAGGTTTTTAAGGTGTTTCTTGTCCCCTTGAATCAACAGGAGTGGGCAAAATGCCCTTTGCCTGTGGGGTAACTGTGAGATGCCAGCTGCACAAAGCAATGGACAACACGTCATTAACTCGTGCAAGGGGGGATGAAGCTGGGGAAGAATTGGAATTCTCTTGGGAAATGAACAGATATTGACTTTGCAATTTAATCTTTTAGTACCCCAACGTTTGGAGAGGTGAGAACACAGCTCTGCTGAACCCCTCTGTGAATACTCCTGCATTAAAGCTGTCGCGTTTAAGCAAAATGCTTTTGCCTTGAGTATCTGCAAACACCTCACCAGCATCCACCTCCTGGTTTCGTTTTGCCATTTTCCCATTCCTACAGAAGCCTTTTAAACACTCTTTCCCCACCCTTATCTATCCCCAGCCTTATCTTTCTCATTCCTTGTCTTCAGTGTTTAAGTAGAAACTGAACCCTAATATTACAATTCCCAACTCAAAAATATCGGTGGGTCAGTATCAGTCTCATTAATGAATTTTATGCCACTGCTTGGGTCTATGGCTGTTAAGTTTTTTTACCCTGAACTCATTAATGAGTGGCTCACATAAATATCAAAGCTGTGATGAATTATTCTGAGAAAGAAATAAATAATTATTTAAAAAACCCCAACACCAAACCCTACTCTTTTCTAACCTATTATCATTCTGCTTCTCACCAGCAATTAAATTTTTAGTTGAGCTTTTAGAATACAATTTTGGGCAGCCAGTGATCATCCAAACCAAATTTACTCCCCATTAAAGAATCTGTGATTGTCCTCATTTTCTGCCTCCAGAGTCAACTGCACCAAAAAATGATCTCTCAGATTATTTGCTCAGGCACTCAACATCAACTCTCTGGGCCAGGTTTCTTGATGTATAATAAATGCCTCTCTCTGGCTGCAGTGTCTCTAAATTGGCAGACTGCATTTTAATGGAAGCAAATTATAAATAATTTGCAATATAGCACTAATCATTTTTACACTGCAATCAAGTATTTCACATTGTCGTTTTCCCTAATTATTCCCCCGAATCAATTCTATGTCTATGTGTGTATATATATACATCCACACACCATTAAACTGAATTTTTTGAGAAATACTTCAGAAACTGACCCGAGTTAGTCAATTTTAGACACTGTTGATCAATATGTTTAATTTACAGGCTGCCTTTATTGTGAAGCACATCATGATCAATTAAAACTCTAATTAGGGCCTGCCTTTACTGCAGCTAAGCTGAAAGACCATTTCCTAGACTCTTCACTGACAGAACAAGTAAATCCATTATCATAAAACTGAAATAATTTGGACTTTTTTAAAAGAATCACATCGGGAATTGAGAAGAAATCAGCCCATTTTTAAAATTCAGCTCTGCCAAAAGAGTCCCATGACAATATTTACCATAAGCTTCCCTCAGGTTGTACAGCCACCAGTGGAACGTGAGCACACAGACGTAGAGAGAAAATGCCCGTGGGACTGACTGAGCTCCAGAGATGTACAAATTTCAGATGCTTCACTGAACTAAATTTATGCATCCCTGCAGACTCAGTCTTAGGCTTTTTTTTGGTTGTTGTTGATCATGGAAGCCCAAAATTATTCATATAAAACAATGAGAAGGGTAACCAGCACTAGTTATGCTGCAAGATTTTCTCCAACGAGAAGTTCCTCATCTAGACACCCTAAATGCCCAAAAACCTCCTTATTTCCAAAGGTCCTGGCCTTTTGCAGATGAATCTTAGAACAGTTACTGAATGCTCTGCTCTGCTAATCAAACATCAGAGCTAATTAATACAAGGCTGGTGTTCAAAGACAAATGCACAAAGAATCTCTGTATATTGACCTGCAAACACAATTCCTACCCTTTCCTCATCGCCAGGGATGGTCAAACACAGGTTCCAGAGTTGTGGCTTCACTGCTGACAGAAGCTTCAAAATGCACAACTGAGAAAATACAGACTGTAAACCTCTGTGGCTGCTTGCAGCATTCACAGTGCTTTGAGGAAGGAACTCTCAAAGGGGTTTAAAGGAGCTAAAATCATATTTATTTTTAAAATTCATTCAGTTCACATTGCAGGTTCTGAGAACAGAAAGGCAGGGGGTTTCCTTCATCACTTATTTCCGTGCTCTTCAAAACTCAGGATGTGCAGAGCATGTCCTGCTCTAATTTAACCCATACAAATTTTATGTTTGCTGCTAAAGCCTGGGAATTAATGCTGCTCAAACACAATGTTTCATTAGAATTGATATGGAAAATGTGACTCAGATGTACAAAGGATAATCACTTCCTCTATTAAACCCAGCCCTGAGCATTGTTCCTGTCCAGAAGGCTAAATGACAACAGTTGCACAGCCAGCACTCAATGCCAGGGCAACAGATGATGGGTTTGTATTAAATGGAGACACACAGAGATTTTAAAAATATTTTTATTATTGTAATGAGACTGCAATATTATCTAAATAAACTTTTCAATCACTGTTACACTCTATTTTCCTCATAAAGGTTTCAGTTGGGAATGCCACAAAGTATTCTGCAACCTGCACACTTAAAAGTTTATAGAAACATTCAGTATTAAAAGGCCTTAGCAATATGGTTTTATTTAAAAAAAATCAGAGTTATAAATCCAAGTGTATACTGAAGTAGATTTATTTCAGAGACCCACTGAGCAACAACTTCATGACCTGTCAAAGAACAAAGTTTGGTGTGCTCACAATAACTCTGTGGGAGCCTTGTCCACAAGTGCTGCTACAAAAGCAAGAGCAGGGACTGAGGAGAGTCGTAGCAGTCAGTGCGAGCCAGAATTTAGGCCAGAACTACTAATGACATTTAATTTTGATTCATTCTGTTGCTCACTTAAGGCAAATTTCCTTGTATACTCATTTTCCCAAGCTAAAGCAACTACATAAGCACAGTTCACAATACGCTGAACAAAAGGTATTTTATGGTTATTTATGCAAGATGTGGCAAGAACAAATACAATACACTGCAGTTATAACTCTTATTTTCTGTTTAGAATGATGAAACTCCCTTTTTCAGTCTGTATTCAAAAATATTTGAAAAGCCTACCCTTTCCAGTTTTATCAGAAATTTTATTTTAGATTTGAATCAGAAGTTTTCTGAAGCTGGAGGTGTCCCAAAGCTGATGGAGTGCAGAATACATATCCACAAATCCTTGAACAAAAGGAGAATCCAATGAACTGTTACTGTAAGTAGACAAGCCAAGATTTACATTCAAATAAGAGACATTTTACAGGATTCTTTTCACTACAACAAACTCAACTTCAGTAGCTCCAACAAGCTGGGAAAAAGAAGAATTTGGGTTTTTAGCCTAAATGCCACAGTCTTCAGTTCGCAAGGGCAATGTACCATCAGCACCCACCCCTCAGCTTTCAAATTTCTCATCAGGAATACATAGAAAAAACACATCTGACATTAGAAACAACACTGCAAACAAGAACTGAAATACTGGCACAAAAATGAGACAAGAGGTTTTTGGTGGCATCCTTGTGCATGTGGACCATGAGATATATTAGCATGAGAAGTATCTCATGGAAAAGCCATTATTTTGGCTTTGCACAATGCTTTTTTCATCTCTTTTTTCATCTACATTCAATAACAAATCAGTTACTGGGGACAGCACCAGCAGTGTCCTGACCCTGCTGCTCTGGAGGTACAACCTTCTCCCATCCTTGGACAGGCAGAATTTAGTCCCCAAGGTGTAGTACAGAGACCGCACAATTTAAAATAAAATGGAATATAGAAATACCCTAACTGAAAAAAGTAACGTTTCATGGATTTCTGGAATGTTAGGAGAGCAACATTTGCACGTGAACCTGTCAAAGATTCCATCCCAGACAGTTATGGAGTTATGGAAATGACAATACAGTGAACTGATTTAAAATAACAGTAATTTTAAACAAGAAATTGAACTGAAAAAACATGATGTTCCAGGAAAGAACTGTGTGCTTTGTGATCTCTATTTATTTTAAATATATTTATATTTTTACAGTACAGACTCAATCATTTATACATATAAATACAACAGTGTTGAAGTTCTATTAAGATTTGATTTTTAGAAGTAAATGGACCAGACTTTTACACAGGTATGGAAGCCTTTCAGCACGTTTTTAAATTTGGTTTCTGCTACAGTTGAAAAAGTAGAAATATTATTGTATAATTTTATCATAAGCTTCTTTCCCCTCCTGTGAAAGTGAAGACAAATTTAACAAAAAGCAACACCACAGTTCTTAATCCTGACTTCGAACACATTTAACAGCATTTGCTCAAATCACACAGATCAGCCATTACAGTGATTCAAGAGAGAAACGGATTTTCACCCAGTGGAATCCCGGTCTGACAGACAACCTCACAAACACAGAATTCTCACTCCTGTGCCACCTCCTCCTTAGGCTGTTTGAGCTCAGTCAGAAGCTCCTTCCCAGATTCTCCTGCTTTTGAGGCAAAGAGAACAGCTCCCTGCTTGAAGCCCAGCAGCTTCAAGCTCCTGGCATAATCTGCATACACAGCATGGATCAATTTATGTAAATGAAGCATTAAGGAAAACACAAATGAATGGCAAAATGAAAAAAACTCCGAATCTTTTTTATTTTCCTTCTTACTCCTTGGCTCTCCCAAGGTGAAAATACTGACCATTGCTACCAATTGTGCTAATCCATTATTTTTCAGCACAAACAAGAAGAAAAAAGTTGCTTTAAATGCTACTTTTGAATGCATATTAGTATTTATAAAGCAACATGCAGAGTGCTATAAACTAAACCAGCTACATTGCAGATATGCTTAAGTAGCTATCATGATACAACGGCATAACTTGCAGCAGAAATCTTAATATCACAAAGATTGTTTTGTTAATTAGACCTGGAGTTATCTACATGACTTATTAGTGGCTTTTTTGACATACAAGCTGACATCAGTGATGACTCCATAAAACAGGATCAGGTATTATTTACATATGCATCATTATTTATTATATAATATACAAGTTTGTGCAACTGCTCAGCTTTCCAGAACACCAGGTCAGATGTGAAGATTTTAGTGAGCAAAGAGGATTTCAGAAAAAGGATATTTGTATCATCATTAACTTCAAATGCCCCGTACTTCAGACAAGCTTCTACAAATAAAGCTGCTCTATCAAAGTACCTCATACTGTTAAACAGGAAAAAAAAAAGAGAATCTTTTGTTAGGATACAAATCAGAAAAGTATTCCAGGACATCACACCAAAACACTTGCACAGAGGCTTCCTAAAACATTTTACATCTCCCCTTCTTCCTTGCACTCAAGAACTGACACTTGCTATAATTTTTTTTGAAAGATCAGGGCTCAGGTTACTCAGAAAAAATCATAGATACTATAAACCATTACTGCTTGGTCCATGGATACTGGCAATCTTAAAGCCTGCAGTAAAGTGAAATGCCAGTTGCAGCCCACAGGTTAGAATTTAATTAAAGAAAAACATGCTAAAATAGAAACAGATGTCAAAAACAACTCTGGCCAAGAGAAAACACAGGCTGTGCTGTTTCACCTTTACCTGTGCAACATCTCTGCAACTTTTGTGAAGCAGCCAAGAGATAAGAGGACGAGAATGGCCTTGGATTTCTGGTTGACCTGCGGGGAGCAGAGGTGATCGACCCAGCGCCGGAGCACGTCCGCGCACTCCTCCGAGCTCAGACGGACCTGCGGGAGACAGCACAGCCAGGGATGAGTTCCCAGCTGCCACATGCAGCCAGCACTCTGCTTCTGCTTCATCCTCTTCAGGGCAACACTCTGGGCAGAAGCAAAAGCATCTGAAACTGTCAGTTTGTAATAAAAAGTACACATATGCCTTAACACGACAAAGGAAAATCAGAAATATAACAATAATCCACTTGGGGCATTCCATTTTTACATGGGATTAACATTACTTTTACCCCAAGTTTTCCTAAATCAAAAGTTAGAAATCTTCATCCTTTACTGAAGACTTAAGGACAAAACATCTTTAATTTTCTTAAAAAGCAGGATTAACTCGTTCAGAAAATCTAAGTACAACTTTTTCCATGTTTTCTTCAGGAAAAATAACAGAAACTTTACTTAAGAGATGCTGAAAAATCCTTACTGACTCCTGCCCATTTATAATGTGGAGCATTAATCCTGTGTCTGGGTAGTTTTGCTGTAATTATGTCTGCATGGCAAAACAGAAGGTGATGCAAATTTACATGGGTGGTGCTAATTTTGAAATCAGCTCACACACCACATGGAGCTCAGCACGAAGTCACTGCCATTACTTATCCACATCCAGGTGTGCGTTTTTGTAGTTTATTACCAGCTTGGTACTGCTGCAGCTATATGGACCTTCCCAAACCACTGCTGAAAAATTACAAAAGTATTCCAAGCCTTTTCAGGCCCCAGTCCTGTAATGTGGACAACAAGGGCAGGCCTGTGTGGTCAGAAGGCTGAAGAATCTGCCAGCGTTGATTGAATGGACTGGCTTTTCGTAGGTCAATGGTATTTCTAACTGATGTTTCAGTTATTTAGGGAACTTCAGCACCCCCCTCAGCCTTCCTAAGCACAGATGCTAGGCCGGTGGTGGGTGTTACCAGGCTGGGAAGGGAGGAAATGCACACCTTGGCCAGCCACGCCGCGCGGTTCCACTCGCCGTAGGTCTGCAGGTAGCGACAGGCGTCCGCGGCCTTGTCAATCAGACACAGCAGCTGCACCCCCTCTGGAACAGAAGGAAGTTCAGGGAAAAAAGAGTTGCTATCCAAGTGTGGAAAAGGATCTCCATATCCCCAGCACATGAAGATGTTGAGATTGCTCTCCATATAACCCAGGTGCCAGTTATTGCAGCTTTGTCCCGGGCTACAGAGACCACACAAAGCTCTCACTTGTCTTTGTTCTAAACACAAATTTAGAGGTTCACAGGACTTCTCACCACAAAGCCATAATGATCTTTGTAAACTGAATAAACAGATTTCATAGGTAATTCTTTATTTTAATTTAATGTTGTCCACAGTGTAATTATTAACAGTCTACAGAGTGGGAAATATTTTTTCCAGGCAAGTACAGACTTTTAACTTTCTCGGCATGTCTGAGTATCTCAGTTATACAATGAACAGCTCTTGCATTAAGCAAACTTAACGTGTACTTGTAAGAAAACATGTATTTTGAAACAAGTTCTAAGCTGAAAAGGAAACTGAGTCTATATTTCATCACTTGTTATAGGACACCAAATTTTAGTTAATTCTTTAATTAGAAAAGTGGAAAATACATATTATGTGCTCAACCTCTTTTTGTGCAAACAACTGTTAAAAGATTTACTCCAGAAGTAATTTTTCCAGTGAAAATGAATCAAGACAAGCTGGATTTTATAACTCAGTTACTGCTCATTTTTGTGTTAACTCTGGGTAGTGTCTCCTACAGATGTGCAACCTACAAGATCCATTACAGCAGGACTCACGCCACTGGCATCCTTAAAAATGAAGATAATTACTAGTTCATAAGCAAAGAGAAAGAGGTATTTTACCTGCAAGCTTTCCATTGGCTATCATGTTGGTTGCTACCAGTTTAATGGTGCTTTGAGATGGCCCTGATGAAGTGACAGTTGTGACCAAGCAAGCTTTGAGTGAATCACAGTAATAATGTGCATTCTCTGAACTGGTTTCCAGCAGTAGCTGCACTGCTCTGTCAGTCTGGCAAGAGAAAAAGTACAACATTGACCACAATATCTTAATTTTGTTTAAAAGCCTTTCTATTTTTACTCTTTTTAAGACATGGAACAAATAACAATGAAAGTTATTCTAAAACAGGCTACAAAAATATCTCCCAGTCTAGTAATGACTAAGATTCTATTTCAATAAGGCATCCATAATAAGGACAGCACTGAAAACCCATCATGAATTCAACATGTAAAGAATGCAAAAACAATGCACTGGGTTAATACAAGTAGGAAACAACAAATATAGTTAGGAAAAGCTTTACTTGAATAGGCTAAGAACACAAAACAGACAGGGAAGAAGAATAAAAAATTCAAATATTACCCACAAACCTGGCCCAAGAGAAGAAGCTGATCAGCACATTTCCTGGTATGATCATACGTTGATCTCTTCACTTCCTGGAGATTTACCCTTTCCAGCTGGAATTTCTGGACAAAGAAGGAAAAATATTTTAAATGTAATCCTACCATAAGAAATAAAACCAGGCATTTAAAAGATATGTAAATATCTTGCCAGTTTTTGGAACACCCTCTATTTTTAAGTACCAGGAATGTTTTAATCCAGACTGGTATGTTACTAATAAAAGTGAAATATGTACAGGGAAGTGAGTGTTTATTGTGCTGATGACATTCTTATTAAATTTGGTTTTGAACTCTTTGACATACCTGGAAGTAAGAATTTTCACACAGTATGTCATAGCATATATCCAGAGGATTAACCAACTGCTCCTGAAGGACAACTGTGTCCGGGTTTGCAGGCTTTTCCTGGCATAAGCTGTGCAAATAGTGGGCAGCAATAGTCCAGAAATGCAGTTCAGATTCATCCCCATACAGTCTGCAAAGACACAAAGCAGGATCTGAAATAGGTTTGTATTCTTTCATATGCCCCATAAAAATATGACATATTTCGTTTTCTCAAGGACTGTGCATTCCTGGGGATACCACAAGTACTTTGCATTATCAGTGGGACAAACTACAAGAGAAGATTAAGGAATGACATTCAGCAAGGTAAGTTACAAAAGCAATTAAACTGCAGGAATGTTCAGCATAAAAATATGTGGAAAGTGATATTTATTATTATTATTTTACACTGATCTCCTCTTTCAGCCCCAAGTTACTAAGTTTGAAAACCGTCTCTGAATACAGACAGACTAAAATTAGCTCAGTTTAGGCAGAAGAATCACACAGAACAAATACATTTGAAATAAACCCCAGGCCATCCCCTGTTTGTACAGAACTATTGTGAAGTTCTAAATGACATTTTGAGACATGAATAACTAAATGTAATGTGGCTGCCAGAACTGCAGTGATGAAAGTGCCACCAAGACTGAGGGAAGTTCCCTGTATCCAGCAATCAAGTAAAACTGTGTTTCAGCAAGGTAACATTTCCATTTTGGTCCTAAAAACACTCTAATAAATGGGTAACAAAGTAGTTTAGGGAGTGCACTGAGTTAAAGGACAACTGGGTGAGTACCTAAACTTCAGCTCATTCCTATGCATTAATAGCATCAAGATTTTCCTAGGAAACACTTCCTATATTTTTATGAATCTCTATTACCTGGCAATCAGGAGACATCTCTGCAGGAGAGTAAAATCTGGATCAAGCAGAAGTTTCTTTATGTCACTGCAAAAGAGAAAGTGTTAAAGAATCTGTAAAATGCTGTGCAGGTTTTTTTGTTTGGTTGGTTTTGAACACAAATAGGATACATCACATACAAACTGAAAAAAAATCAAACCCCAAAACACACAAAATTTCTTTTCTGAAATGAGAAAATGCATCTATGAAGACAATTACACTAGGAATTTGAAATATAACTGATCTCCAGGAGCAAATGCAGTGAATCCATCAGGAACTCTTTATCCTTGCAATATAGGGAATCACCACCAGGGTGTATGCAAAGCTGTCAATTAGTCTGCAGTTATTCTAATTACAACATTAATTCAATTACAAATAATCTTGCAGCTATGTAGTGTCATAGCAGAAGGGATGCACATGCATGAATTTAGATTTTCACAGATGTTTCAAACTGGATAAAAATATTCTGTTACCTCTTCTGTCCTATTACATGAAAGGACAAAAGGAAAATGGAAAAAAATGTAATTTTCATGGTTTAAATGGAATTCAAAAATCTGTTTTCTGTATAAGCAGAGAAATGTGCATCAACATTGCTCTGGAATTGTATCTTCAACAAAGGATTTTTAGAATCGCCTTTTCTTCTTCAGAGCTCCAATATCCTAACAAACCTTGGAGTGTTTAAGTAGCAGTGTCCAGTGCAGTCTGGATCGCCATAAAGAACCCTAAATCCCTGAGAAGTACTGCTCAAAACATTCCAAATGCTCACAGGTCAGTTGTAAATCATGTACTGACCCTATCAGTACCTTTAAAGCACCACCTTTAAAACTACATAAAAATTGCATAAAATTTAGCATTTTTCAAAAAATAAAAACTGTCATTACTCAAGTTTATCTTCAGAGAGGCAAAAAGCATTCTTTCTTCATTAATTGTGAATTGCCACCAACTTTGTATTTTTTGCCTTCTCAGAATTCCATAGCTTACACAAGTAATAATAGGAAAATTCTTACTTGGACAATGAATTCAACTGCTCTTGAAGAAGGTTTTTAATATTTTCATTCTCTGGATAATCACTGGATTAAAAAAAAAAAAAAAGAAAGAAAAAAAAGAGGTTTTCTACATTACCAGGAGGACAGAATTATCTGAAATGGAAGAGCACTACTTGTAGGAGAAAAACACAAGCACATATATGGAAACAGTCTTTCACATTCTTTTGGCAAGCCATTTCATGCAGGATTCTTTATCCAGTTACAGCTCCAAAACAGCAGTGAAAGATTGGGTTTGCTTTCACTCAACCTCACGGTCAGTGCCAATCTTTCTCTTCCCATTTTTATTTTCTTCATTAACCTTAAAATTAGTGAAAATGGCAATGCCTGGAGCATTACTATGTGACCACGAGCACAAATACAGGACACAGAAAAGTGCTCCTACGATGATGGGAATGTGGCTCTCCAAGAGTACAGACAGGTCTATCAGAATGTCAGAGTATCACTTCCAGTTACACTTTAGGAACAATTCTGACTGCTGCATTAACTTCTAGAACAAAGAGAACATACAGTTTTTCTCAGGAGTAATATAATGCCATAAAAATATTGCCAGTACTTAAAGCAGACTGCAGTTTTTAATAGCCAAGTGCTACTGAAAGCCAGAAGAAATACCTGACCTTAGAGCCTTATCTATTTATTACTTTTACTAATAAATAGTGAACTAATTATATTTTTGACTGTCCCCAAGAGTGAGGAAACTTATACACCTAACAGTTATTTGCACAGAAAGACTACTAAAAGATGTAGGCTTTCAAAAATAACGATATGTTATATATAGATCTATATTTCTTCTTACATGTCCATAATATCTAGAGAGTATTTCCCATCCCATGGTTGGTGCAGCAGGAATGCTTTTAAAGCTAATGAAGCCCTTGGAACAAGCAGGTAGGGACACCAGACAGGTTCTGAAACAAAAGGAAAAGATTCATTGTCGAGCGGCTCGTGTGCAATAATGCTGTGTTCATTAATCAGAACATGTACCTCCAGAAAATATACCAGCATGAAATGGACCACAGAAAATGTACACCAGAAAATGCACCAGCAGAAAATGCACCACAGACAACGCACCACAGACAATGCACCAGCAGAAAAAGTACCAGCAGAGTTGAAATGTGAGTAAAACTACCCCAGAAAATGTCACACAGAAAATGTCCCAGCTTGTTTGCAAGCACCAGGAAAATCATAAATAAGAGTCTTTTCACACACCTAGCTGCTAGATACAAAAGCTTATCTCTACACTCAAGCAAAAACATTTCATAGATGGCACAGGGTTATCAACCCTGCTCAAACGAGAATTTCAGGATATTCCATAGCGAATTTAGCCACAGACTCTCCTGGAATGCATTACACTGGTATTAGGCAGAGCTGTGTACAATAATTATTGCTACTACATGTGCAGAGTAAGTAAAGCTGTACCCAAATATGTCATAAAGCATGTTTAGTTTTGCTTTGTCCCCAGAATTCCTACAGTATAATACAAGGATTAAATCCCATCATCTAGAAAGGATGGTAGGAAGTTCAATAAGATAAAAATTATACATGAAGTGCTGTCACACAAATGTAAAAGTCTGTACTCAGTACAAGGTGTGGGTGACAGGCAGTAAATGCTACCCAGTGACTCAGGAGTAGAACAAGTACCAAAACCAGCTCCATTATGAAATATTCACAATTCCCTGTATTTTGTATGCAGTGAGTGATGTAGGACTCTTGTAAATGCGATTTGGTAATTAAAACATTACCACAGAGCAGAGGCAGGAGGACAGCTAAATCACAGGCAGCCTTACAGCTGGCACAGCCTCATTTCAGTGTGCTTGGCTTTACAACACTCATCTTTATAACTTAATATTGCAGAACATTCATTTCATAGCAAAAATGGTTGTGATAAATCACGTTTTCTCAAATAAACCAACACCACAGCTCCTCACGTCACAGTTTATTACATGTGTCTTAGAATCTACTGTGTTTTAAGGAAATGATTTAAGGAAATTGTATGAGTGAAGGTAGGATTGACTCAAAAGACAACAACAAGAGCAGTTATTTGGAACACCAGTAATAATAAATACAAAAAAGGTAGCTTAGTTAACCAGTTAAATATTTGAATTCCCTTCTTAAACATATGGCTAAAAAGGCAAACAGCACTAATACTGCTACTTTAAAGGTGAATTTGAAAAGCAATGACTCAGCCTACAAACATCTGAAAAAACCAGAAAATACATTTTCACACATTAGTAAATGTTTCAATATCATGTAGTGAGTATCAGTGATGCAGGTACTGACAGCTAATTGATGTGCCAATCCTTTTCAAGTCAGCTTGCTGATATCTCTACAAAATGCTCTTATTTTGTTCATTTATACTTCAATTAAGATATTAAAAAGTGTATGTTATTAGGAGATTAAACTTGTATTAAAAAACCTATCCATGTGACCTAAGTATAAAAAAATTATCTGTATCTATGAAAAGCAGTAGAGAGGTATCAAAATCTCCACATGTGAAAATTTCCTGTTCTAACAGAAGTGCTGAGCTCCACTTTCCAACCAGGAATGCAGAAGTACCAAGCAGTGGATAACAAAAAAGACAAGACCATACCTATTAAATCCTGTTCATCCATCCTGAAACAGGAAGGTTTCATGGATAAGTCCAGCACTCGGATGCATCCATCATCTGATGCCAGCACCACTTTGTCTGACGTGCACCAGTCCACATCCAAGATCCGGAAATTCACGTTTCTCCCACTTCTTAAACTGCTCACCATTTGTACCTGGAAAAGTTCAGTTATTTTTTATTTTTAGTAGCCTCTCCATCACCCAGTGTAAGGCTGAGTCACACAGCCAGGAAGCACAGCACAAAATTCACAATGAAAGGTGAAGTTAGCCATAAATCATTTCAATAATGGTCTTTTCTGGAGAGTAAGGAATTTAGAAACCTTGGAGTAGGTCACATGGTTGCCCTGAAACGATACTATTTCCCAATTCAGAGCTGAGAAAAGATCCTTTTGGGTACAGTGTACAGCTGCCTTTTCGTTATCTTTTCCAGCAGGACAGGATTAGATATATAATAGAACTGAGACTATAAAACATTACCACAGATATTCTGAAAGACATTTGACTGAAAATGTGAATTTAATTTTAAATGCTTTCATGTAAGAAACTCCTTTATCCTAGAAAAAAAAGAAGGGCACAGCTGCAGGAGGAGTATCTTGTGGCATCAAAACTATTCAAATGTGCTTCAAGGAGAGACTCGTTGGCTAATATCCTACTCTGCTTATGTAATCCACAGTAGTTGTTCATATCTGCTGTCCAATTCTTATCATCAGTGGAGTTTCGTATTGCACTAATTAAGTGTCTGAGTTTGGAGCTGGTGCTCATTACAAAGTGAACAGGAAACAAATTAAAATTCCTGTTTCATACTCTGATACCCTGAACTTATTCCGGGGGCTAAGTTAAAACAGTACAATTATATTTCCTTCCCCACGGTACTATAATCCCCTGAAAGACCTACAAAGCAAACCCCAGAAGGTTTGTAAAAATAACTACAGAGTTCCTAAGTAAAAAGAGAAGCTAGACAATATTAATGAACAAGTGTCTGTTTTTCTGGTATTCCCTAACAAATTAAATCTACTCTTGACCACACACAAAAGAAACCTGCAGTAAAAGCAATCTCTTGTCCACGGACTAAAGTCTCAGATGGGGGACTCTGCCTTAAATTTTCAAGCTCTGCCTCAAAACCATTACAAGAAGGTGACAAAGAGGATGTCAGACACATTGCCAGCTTTAAGAGTGAATACATGTCTCATTGATGGCAGCTTAAAGGTGCTTTACAGGGAGTAAAAGTCTGTTGAGAAAAGCCATATCACTTTACCATACAACTGTCAGTAAGAAATCATGACTCAGTAAAACTTAATCCCCCACTCATCCTGACTTTCAGAGGTGATGTGTGTGCTTTGAAGACAAGTGTCTATCAAACCCACAGTCACTCACCTCTTTTGAATCCCAAATTTCTGCCCCATCGTTGTACATTGCAAGAAGTTTCTGATTTCCTTTTCCCGGGGCAAACCGTATTTTTTTCACCCAGCTCCGGTGTGTAGGAATCCCCCTAAGGAAAGACAAGATTAGGATCCATCATTCTATACCTAATATTGTAGGAAATAGAATCCTTTCCATGAACTTTGCAGATCCTAGTATTGCACAGACTGAGGAGGAGAACAATCTTTCTATACGTGCACACACAAATGGATGTCCAGATTATTAAAACTAAAACGATGAAATGCTTGGAATAAACACCACAATAGTTAATGTTTTACCAGAAGCCATTGCAGATTTAATGTAAAAAAGATATCCAGCTGGTTTTAAAAACTTGATTAAGTGTTAATTATTCTGAAAACACAAGAGATTAAATGTAGAGAACTGCAACACGGTAGAGATTTTCTGAATTTTTATTTCAAAATACTTGCATTTTTCCCTGCAGCGAAGAACAAAAATGAGGAAGGATGAAAACATTCCACATTCTAACACTCACCATCTCATGTTTGACACACTTAATTTGCTTTCATACCTGGATACTCTAGCTTTCAAATCCCAGAAGTTTAAGTTTCCATCAACATCTCCAAGAACCAGGATATCCCCTTTCCAGGCAATACAAGTAATGCTACCCATACTTCCCTGAAAATATTTAAGAAGCAGAAAAAAATCTTGTGATTAATAGACCCAAACATATGAATAAATATTTCAACATTAGTATTCATTTAAAATAAATATTATATAACATGATAGACCAAACTCTACTCAGTTAAAACGGAAAAAAATATACATAAGATTGTGAAAACAGAATTGCTATGGGTTTTGAAGCTGGAATTCACATTTCAGATTTCAAAGTCCTGCATTAGTGACCACTTGCTGCTACAAAGCTTATCCTTGATTTTTTTCTGGCAATCAAAGCTAAGCAGAAAATTAAAGCAACAATGATACAGAAAAACTGGAACTCACATCTGGAGGAATTCTTGCACTGTCTTTTACTGAGTTTCCTTCTACTGTGAGGTGATAAACCTGCCCATCAGCACCTGTAAACACAAAGTGCTCTCTGGCAGAGATGTTCTGGCTCAGCTCTGATTTACTTTCAGCTTCTTGCAACAAGCTTTAAAAAGAACGTAATGAGACACAATTATTTCTTTCTTGAAATCAGAGTTGCAAGACAGATTCTACCTAATCCACAGATGCAGAAGGAAAAAAAAAAAGCAAATAACAGTTTTACTTAACGAACCAGGTACCTGAGAGAAACACACACCAAAGTACATCCAAGTCCCACATGTAAAAACTAAAGGGAGGCCCATAAAGTTGTTTTGCCTGCTACATACTCAAGAATCAGTCCCAAAATATTCTTTTCATTAGAAAAATGGCACATGGTGGAAAAAACAAACCATTGCTGTAGCACAGGATTCCGTCAGAAGGAGGGATACCTGATGACAGAGGATTCCACACTGGTGACTTCAGTGTCTGATGCCACTGTCTGCCGGGCCATGGCCTCCCTGGCTGCCAACTGCTTCTTCCTCAGGCTTTTTAAGTTATGGGAAGGTGACCACTCCTGTGAAAAATGGCCCATGAGAAATGGAAAAGACAAAGGTTTATTTCCTGAATTTACTGGGGCTTGATAATGCTTTCCAAGAAGATTACTTTCTGTAATACCTCCCTCCATCACCCAAGCGGCAGAGCAGATTTCTTCACCAGAACCTCCTTTGTTTCCTGCCTCCATTTGGTGACAGATGAAATGCTAAAGCACTTCTCTGTATATGCTACAGCTACAGCAACATTTGCTGCAATATTGTTCAAAGATTTTTCTACTACCTCAATGTATTACATTTATTAAAGAGTACCAGAATTTATTCCTTACCAAAGCGGTGGCTGTGGGGAAGTTTTTAGACATTTCTCTGAGCAGAGTGCATGTTCTGACATCCCAGATCTCCAGTGGTTTGTCTTTAAACACCACAGCTAGATACTGCCTGAAACAAATGAGAATTTACTCCAGCAAGAGTCATTTGAGCATGTTACCTCACACATGTGGTTCACACCAGCACTCTGGAGACTTTCAAAAACTAAGAGGAAGCAGAGCAAATTAAATTCCCCTCTGAAGCTTGTGATTCCCTCGAGTTACTGAGGAGCAAAAGAATGTCTGAAAAAGAGCTCTCTTCAAAGCTAACAGAATGATGAATTTCTGACAGGTGGTTCTGCACAATTACTGTGGAGGAGACAAGGGGAATAATTCAGAGAGAGCAGCAGCACCTCTGATCTCACCATGCCCAGCCTGAGTCAGTAACTGCACCAAATACCAAACACACAGCCAGACCGCACACTGGACAGAGTTTTTCCTCTCCTGCAGATCCATGCCACTTCCTAACCCAGGGGTACACAAGCATAAAATCATCTCACACTAAACACTTGTGAGTCATGTCTTCAGACTGCTCATCTGTGGAGCTGGATGAGTGTAAGCACCTTTAATCTACCACTTTTCACATGCAACTTGCAAACAGAGAGGCCGTGCAGCACCATGTCCTCTCAGGCACTGCATTCATCTCTCTGCAAGTGAACCTCCTTTCTTGTCTCACTCAACACTCTCCAACCTCTTCATCTAAGCCCATGGCTGTTCTTAATTTTTAATGCATTATTAAGAACATTATATGCTTGAACTCTTCCAAATTCTCTGGAACTCCTACATACAAAAATATTCCTATGCAAGCTAGAGGACATTAATTTTTTTTCCTCCATTGCAAAGAAAAAGCTTTTAAGATTTAGAGACAATTCCCTATTAAATTCAACACTACTTTAATTTCATTTATACAAGAAAGTGAAGCAATTTTCCAGAGCACTGTGATTATTATTTTTGATACTGTGAAGACCAGGGCCTCCTGTCACAGGCCTGAGCTCAAAATAATGAGGACTTGAAAGGAAACCATTTGGTCATTTATCAGCTGACTTTTCAAACAGCTATATCTCGTATCTGGTTTTCCACTAGACAGTTATTGTAAAGGTGTGAAATACTTATAAAAGCTAAATAAATGTGAATAATCATCCAATCTTTAATGCCAAACTTCCTAGTTTTAAGTAAGGCTTAAGTTATGGAAAAGAGAATTAACTCAGAGTCAAAGTTGAAAAAAACAGTTCAGCACTTTTATTCTCCTTAATATTATCAAGGTGCCTGTTCAGTAAACACAATTCTTGTAAGAAATAAAATATTAATTACTGATCTTGTAATGTGATTGGATCCTGAAGCAACAAAGTCAACCACAGAAACATTCACAGCTTTTGCATTTGGAATTAATATTCTGAAGCATTTTCCTCTTGATGCTGCTGGATTGTTTCTACACACTCTGACATGCTTTTTTTCTTGGAATGTCTATGATGTCATGAGGATTTTCATGCAGTACAGTAAAATGTATAACCTTCCCGAGGCTGATGCACTTACTTCAAATGAGACACCTTTATCATTTCAATGGCTGGCTCGTCGTTGCCTCGCTCCCCACGGAATGCGATGCTCCTGCCTGGAGCACAAAACCAGGAGGGAGAAGAGAAACAGTCAATAAACTAAACAGAAATAGAGAAATAGCTCAGAAACGATTCTGTTTGTAAACAGAACCAGGTTACAAACCAAACCAGAACCAAACCACCTGTCATCTCTAACATTACTTGTGTCACTGTCAAAGTTTTACTGCATTTCATTTTACTGCATTTCAAAGTTTACATTAAATAAAATGTAAACTCTACTGTCAAATCTAACACCTGGCTTGCTTCCAGAGCACAGCAACTCAAATGGATGCATCAGGATAACATAAATATTGAGAGAGAGTTCAAAGAGTTATTATTTTCCACTCAAAGCCAATGAGAGATTCTCTCTGTTCCCCAAGGAGGAAATTCATTAATAGATATCCAGTCTGGTAAGAGAAATTAACGCTGCCATAAACTAAGTCTGATAGTATTTCATGGTGAGCTACATTCTACACTTATCAGAACCATTCTCTCTTTTCAGCTTAAAGAGTAAATCCTAAGAATTTATAATCTCATCCCCAATAAAATTTTCAGCCACTAGAAGGAAGTGTTGCAGAATTATAGGTGTTCTAGATATCACTAAAATAAATAATGACCTACAAACAGCATCTCCAATTCCAGTCTCCTTAGCTTTCAAGGAAAATTCAAGCTATAAACTTCAGCTTCTCTTGTAGCGCACAGCTAAATTACTTAAAACAGTTACATGAATAAATCTAGTTATCAAGAACGTGAGTGAGAGCTCTCATGTCAGAGGCTACAGGAAATCTTTCTCCTCTGTTTTCAAGATCTTAGGAATTTTCTTTCATAGTTTTGTTCAGAAATGTAAAAGTGAATTTTGTCAAAAGTAAATCTGAATCAGCACAGTTTTCCTAGGCCTAAAATACAAAGTTGGGCTTCTAAGTGAGGGAAGAAGCAACAATCAAACATTTAAATTGCTTTGCCTTTCTTGAAAGCTTTAAAAAGGGACATGTACCATTTTTAAGCAAATCCAATGCTAAGGTCTCAGGTATTCACATTTACTCAAAACTCGGTTGCCTGCAGAAATGCTGAACCTTTTATGACTTCTGTCTATAAATGTTCTATACTGGTTCACAAGCTGAAAAATCAAACTCTCATTTTACATGAGATTAATTTCCCAATGCACGTATCTTTTCTGTTTTGATTTTAAACAGATGAACAAAAGACATTATATGAAAAAATTTACAATAATATTATGCTACAAGAATAACCTCTCTGTGGAGCACCCTGGAAATACAAAGATTGAAGTTTTTCTGTAAACTTAAAAAACTCAATTAAAAAAAAAATCACTTTACATAAAGCAATTCAGAATTAGCCATGTGTTACAGGATTCAGGCTCTTCAATTAGAAATTAAATGGCTCCAGGTTTTCACATTCAAAAATAATTTAAAATTATTGAAGTGCTTCCTGTCTAATCTCCCCAGTTAGGCCTCCTCGTATTGGGCAAACACTGAGTTCATTACAGATATATTTATCATCCATTATGAGGCCAAAATAGCCGAAAAAACACATGTAACCTGTTAATTTTGCTATCAACAGTATCTTTTAAACAGTTATTTATTTTTTAACCTTTCCAATTCTTTATGAAAGTATCAGATTTTATTGTTTAAAATCCATTTTACACTCACTCACACTCAAATCCTGACCATGTGCCTGGCCTGTTGCTGAAACAAACCACAATAAAAGGTTCAACACTATTTCAGGGGCACACAAAACAGTGGGTGCAGACTATGACAAAACACATTTGGAAATACGGAAAGAAATGAAGTTTGTGAACAAAATCCACCACTAATACCCTGTGTGGCTGCTTCTAAACCCCCTGCTGACACTTATTATTCCTTTGATAAGTCCAAGATGTTTTTGCAAAGGTGTTGGTGCAAGTCTGCCTGCAGAGCACCAGACAAAAGACATCTTGTGGCTTCACAAAGAAGAGCAGGAACAGTTAAAGCTCCTCCTTATTATTTTATTGTGCCATGACAACAGAAGGAATTAAAAAAAAAATAATAGTCAGAACTTGCCACTCCCCAGCAAATCTGTCAGCTCCTGGAGCAGATCCCTCAGGAAACACAAACCTGTTGGAAGGTCCACCAGCTGCAGCTCATTCCTGACCAGTCCCAGATTGTTGGGTGTTGATGTGGCGAAGGAAATGAACCCAGTCAAGCTGATCCACTCAATTCCCCTGTGATCAGAAGGAAATACATGGAGCATATCAGCCAAAATATTTGAATGGCTAGGAAATAGTCTGAACTGAAGGACAATTTTTATTTCGAGTACATTCTTCAAAAAACCAGCACAGATGTAATTTTCCTCACTTTCTGGAAACATCATATTTAAGCACAAAAAGATGCTACACATTAACAACTATGATGTGAATATAAAGTTACTGAATTAAATTTAAGAGCATCTTTCTTTTCAGACTGCATTCATTCTTTGGTTAAAATACAAAATTCAGGTAGAAACACTGTTAACTTTTGCAAAAAGCCCTCACAGACACTCAGCACTAGAGTGGACTAAAAGCCCTGCTCTGATCAAATCAGTGGTTACTATCAACCAACTCCAGTTTCCCAGCACACAGGAAAATATTGATGCGGGTGGCAGGGTGGGTAGACTTCAACCTTCCAGTCCATAGAGAGGAGAAAAAAAGATGATACAAAAAGGCCCCAAAGAGATTTCACAAAAGAACCAAAAATGTGTTGGTTTTTTGGTTTTGATCTTTTAGATCACACCAAAGCAGCTCCCAAGCACATCACGTTGCAGTGCTCAGAACATACTGGCAGCACAGATGGATTCTCAGCCAATCCCTGAAATACACCACAGGGCAAAAGGGACAGAACGTGGCACTGGGTGGGACTGCTCCAAAATGAGATCCTTCTCCAGCCCCATTTCCCACACACACCTGGTGCCTGCAAAAATTGCTGAGGGCTTTATCTGTGAGATAAATCAAGAAGCTCATCTAAAGAAAATTGAGCTCTAATACATACATGTGCTCAACTTCACACACAGATAAAAGGATTTACGGTTTCCTCAAATGCTTCAAACACAGATTACTGAAGAGCTGCTCCCAGGACAAGTATTTTGTTACATCAACTGCATGCTTTGCAAGAATACATGTGAAGTATGAGGAAGATAAATAACAGCATTTATGATTTAGTGTCAGTAAATCCAACTCACATTGCATTAAGTAGAAGGTTCCTAAATGCAATGTAGATGGGTGAAACCAAAAAGCACTCCCATAATATTTTGCACATACAATTTACAGCCATATTTATTATTTTAGTTCAAGCTTTAAAAACATGGGAAACTTTATTCCTAAGTCCTCAAGAAAAGTTAAAAATTTAGGGCCCAGTCTTTTTCCCAGTAGGATCTAGGGAAGTTCAACCATTAATTTCAATCAAAATGAGAAGTATTCAATTATTAACTGAAACATCACAGGCATGATTGAATAGAAATCTACAACTGCACTAATGGGTGACACTGCAAGTCTCCAAAGGGTCATAAATCCAGGGAGGTTTCTGAAATGGAAGAAATGTGAATTCTGACACCATTTCTATTCATCTGTTACTCAGCAATGTTTTTTTGGAAGAAGTCCACTCCTAAGGCATTGTTATTGCTGGTAGTTATTCACCGTTCTCCTTCAAAGACCTGAAGCATTTTCTACACTTCTTTCATCAGCTCAGATTTAACAGGGCAAGTCCTTTTTTCTCTGCTGCTGCCTGGCCATCTGTCAATACCAGTAAAAATCTACAGGAACCCAGGACACTCATAATCAAAAGGAAACCTTAGCTCAGCTAACTGCTTGCACCTGAAACAACATAATTTTTGTCACTGTCATACACAGGAATTGAGAATCTGAAGACAGTGGTTCGAATTTTAATGACAGAAACAAGTGATGCCTTCCTTATTGAAACAGCCAAAATCTCCTCATAAAAGTCATCTTTGCCTACAAGAATTAAGGATAACATTCAGCTGCCAACCACTTTTCAGACTGAACCCACTCTTTTAAAATGTAACATTTAGGGATTCTATACATTCAACTTGTCTCAGTTGCTTTCAGGAGTGAGACTCAGTTGCTTTGATTAATGTTTCCAACGTAAACAAATTACAAAGTGCACTGAAGTGGATAAAAACACAAATTACATTTCTAGTTGGGAATAGATTGTTGTGACTTTATGACATGACAGCTGCTACTTAAATTTAAGGATTATAAGAAAAAGAGAAAGGCAAAATGGGAAATAAAACCATATGTGCTACCAATGTGCTGGTAGATATTTTTCATTCTAATTTCTCTATTCAAGGAAGGTTTTTTTAAGGAGGTGATGAATGTTTGCAAAGCAGTTTCCCAGAGAGCAGTCAGCTGAAATTCAAATGCTAAAATGGCTTCTATTCAACTGCTAAAATTTGGATGTAATGTAGTAATTTTCAAGTCGTGCCTGCAGGCCATAGACATTCTTGTTATAGTCAGTGAGATTTTAATTTTAAAAATAAAAGCTGTTGCAGCCTTGAACCTGCTGAGCTTCAGTGAAAAAGAATGAGCAGCACTGCTCCAGTCCCAGCTATTTTGCTATCAGAATAAGCAAAAGTAGCACTGAGAGCTGCAAATGTGCCACTGAACCCCAAGCTGCACTGCAGGCATTTTATTTGCATGTCTCAAATATATTCTTCTCTGCACTGAAGATGTTTTATTACCTCCTGTATTTCCTACTGTCCACAGGTATCAGACTTGGTTATTTCATGGTTCTTCAGTTTCTCTAAGTAATAAGAATGATTTGTATTTCTCTCTGTCCTGAAGGAATCCTGATCTCCTGCTCCCAGTTTCTGCCAGGCAGCTCAGGCCATAGCTCCCTTCATGATTTCCCCCCCCACTTACGCTCCTGGCAGTGGCCTGATTATTTTCCCTCTTTGTGTGCTTTGAAGCTGCTTCTTGCCTCAATCTCCTCATAGAAATAAAATTAAACTCAACAGAAAAATATTTACTTATATAATTCTAAACAAATAATGAAAGCTAAGTAGTAATCATAAATAAAATGAATATTCAAGGTTACCCACAAGTACGAACTATCTTAAAAGGAAGGACAGAAAGGCAATTCTTCCTCCTTCTAGTCACAATGGAATTTCAAAGTTTAAATAAAAACAAACAAAAACTCAAAGAAACAAAAAAATCAGCATGTGACTACATAAGTAGAACACTTTAATCTCAAAAAGAAATCGTAATTGCTAACACCCAACAACTCAGTGGCCATTAATTTAGAACACTTGATTTGTAAAGGACAATTGCCTTATTTTTATTACATTCTCCTCCTAAATACAGAGCACTGAAAACTCTGCAGGCCTTGAGTTACAATTTCAGAGTATTCTCAGTTACATACTAAAATAATGATGGTCCCTGAAGGTGTAATTCCAGATAAAATGGAAACATTGAGGCATTATTCAATCTACCTGCATTTTAGAGGTAACGTAAGAATTCCCAGTGAAAGAAAAACTTTTGCACTCCATGAAAATCAATTAAAAAAAGAAAAGAATCCCCATGCCTTAATCTAAATTGCTTGAAACATTCCCTTGAACTTGTACAAACTATGTAGAAAGTCATTCAGACAACTGAGGAAACTATAACAAATATTTTTAAGACTTACCCTGATAACAGCTTCTGGCTAAATAAAATTCACAAATACTTTGTATGAATTCTACAAAGACTTGCTGAGGACATTTGCCAGAAAGGCAATGTATTGTTAAAGTTTCTCAAAAGCTGCAAACTCTTGACAAATTGAAAACCTCAAACTAACAGTACTTCTAATAACGCACAAAGCTTTTCCAGTGTATTTATTTCCTCCTCTCTTTTTTTTTTTTTGAAATGTGAGTAGCAGTTTTCATTCTGAGTTCTATAATCACTTTCATAAAAAAGGACTCTCCTCTTGTGCTGCATAACAGAAAGCAAAATGAAAATAATTTCATGTGTAGTTAATGGTATGAAACCAAGAGATTCAAATGGTTTAAAAGAGAAAGGGGAATTCTATTCTTACAGAGAAAAGTAATCACACCACAAACATAAAGAAAGTTACTTAATTTTGGTGGTAGATTCCAAGCAGGTTTCCGTAACGAGCTCTCAGAGCTGCCTGTACTTACTTCTCAGTAACTTGTACTTTTCTCAGCTTTCTGCAGAATGCACAGTAAAATGCAGACCTTAACCAGATTAAGGCTTCATGACACAATTCTGATACAAATTTTTACTAATATCAGTACTAGAAAGAAATATTTTAATTTTTATGCACAAGTCTGTCTGGAAATATGTAACCAGCAAGCACCACCTTGAATATCTGTGCCATTAGTCATCCAAAAGTTCTGCCATTGTGTACACACCAAGACACAGCACAAAAGCTTTAAAACTTACTCTGCTCCTTCTTAGGGTGGATAAATACGGAATCCTATGATCTTTAGAATCTTTCAACAATAATATAATTTTTACCTCAGTTAGGACCAGAACTGTCTCAACAGCGATTTCAGCCCCAAGGGGATAAAGTAAATAAACCCTGACATACAAACCAGCATTATTTCAAAGGCCTCAATCCCAATAGTTATAAAATAAATAAAGTTTCTTGTCCTAAAAAGACTTCCTTGTCCTGCAGTGCACTGAAGAGACTGGAATTAGTTGATATGCATCCCAGCTCAGCAGGCACAGATGCAATTTCAATATTTCTCTCAATGTAATTTTCATTACAGTTTTGTCAGGGTGTTACAGCTCATACAGAGCAAAGGCACTGTCAGGGTAGAGCACTCAACAGGCAATTTCCCTGATTTCATTAACAGCAAGGCAAGACACCCACACTGCTGGGTAACATCACTCAGGTGTTTCAGCATTTGTTTTCTAGAAGGATTACAGCAGGAATTAAAATGAAAATCTTACTTGACTTCACAGGAATGGATGCTTAGCTCTTTGTGAAGGAGTCCACTTGTAAGGTGAAACACCAGGACAGAGCCATTGCTTGTACCTATAAAAATTGATTAAAAAAATACAGGCACACATTTTACTCTTTTCTTCCATACTTTAGTCAGAATGCAGCATTTACAGCTATTTCTGTCTCTCTATCTTATTTTTAGATACCAGTAAATATTATATTTCATAGTTTTAGAAAAACTATCTTAATTTCTATCACTTATATCCTAAATATTAAACCCTCTGCAGCCACTGATATCCACTTGGATCAAGACATTTTCCCAAACCTTTTTGTACAGGCTGTAGAAAATCTGATTATTCTTCTTGCATTTCCACAACACACCCAACCAGCTGTAGAAGAAAGGAGTGTTTCTTTTTGCTTTGATTACTGGAGATGAGTAAATGCCTCAAGGAAATGTTTTAACTGTTATCCACCAATAATGCCAGGGGAGAATCCTGCGTAGATTTTATGGAATCATTAAAGCAATTCTGCTTTCTCATCCCTGAAATAATGACTTCTTTCAAATTAGAAATAAGTAACTTAGTAGTTACTCATAGCTTCAATTACATCAAAAACCTTCTGAAATAGTGAAACTTACAATTTTCCATTAGACACTTCTTTATATTCATATCAACTTTATGAAATACAACAATGGATACCTGAAGAGCCATTCAGATACGTTAAATTTCCAAAGACCTTGCTGTAAATGCACTTTTATACCTATTTGTCCCCTGATCTTTTTATTTCACCTGTTTTAACAGTTACAGCTCATGGAAAACCACAAGCTACATTTTAGCAGCATCACATCATGTCATGATAGATTGCCTATGGTTTAGAGCATATCTCTGAAACAGGATGCCAAAAAAATGAGGTTTAAATAGGGAGAACTTCAAGTTAATAAATGAGGTGCTCACTGGCAACTCTTCTAATATCTAGATGAGTTTAACTACATCTGTGGTAAGACAGAACAGATTAATCCAGGAAAAATAACATGCTGCAAGTGTAATTTTAGAAACTCACATCAGAGCAAAAATAAAGTCTTTGTAAAGTTCATTTACTTATTCTAGGAATGCAGGGCTGCAGAAGTCAGTATTTCCTGACATTCAGAATGAAGTGAGAGCAACACATAAAATGCTGCGTGTATCAGCAGACCAATATCACAGCAAATGGCAGGAGAAATACAAACTTGCTATATACAGCATTTTTCAGGTAGCATTGCTTAAACCCAGGGCAGGGAAAAAGAACCCAGATACTCACAGAAGCAAACCAATACAAGGGCCACTACCCGCAATAAGTTACACAGGATCAACAAATAGATTATTTTTTTTTTGTATTTAACACTGAATATATTCTTTTCAAGGCACTCACCAACAGCAAGGATGGGCTCATACTGTTTGATGTTTTTGGTTGTGAGGGGCGGGCACATGCGGATGGCGAACGGAGGCAGAGGCAGCCCCGACAGGAGTCCCGTCAGCAGGAATTTGAGGTGCACTTCCTGCAGGAATGAATTCCTTAGCTCTTCTCCAGCGCTTGCACCTTGCCCTGCTTAAAAATGAAAGCTCTTGTTAGTATGAAGTTTTAATTGGAGATGTTACGGAAAGTTTTCAGACAGAAATTTATATAATAAAAAATTACAAACAATGCATAAGACATTTCTTCCTCTTGAGCTTTGTATGATGGAACTTTTTGGAAGACTGGTTGCCATTTAGATTTCACAAAGAGGGGATGTTTCAGATACATTGGCTTCTAAGATTAGGATCAAAAAATCAAAGTGTTTTGGCCAGATTCCATTTTAAAATACTTTTTTCCCCTCGAAGAAAATGAACTTGGAACTCTGGTCCTCAAAATAAAATCCTCAAGAGGATTCATTTGATAATTTCTTTAGCAAACAAGAATTCTTCTATTTCAGATTTACTACTAGAAAATAATTCTAACAAATACCTTAAGTTCTTAAATAAGGTAACATGTAAAATGATTCAAAACCATGAGAAATTAGTAGCAGCAGTATCAATGAAAGAAATTCTTACCAATCATGTTGTCTAAGGAGAGGTCGGGAAGTTTATTTTGGAACACTCCTACAGGGATTCCACAGAAGGAGACTGGGGAATACAGAGGTGATGCACTTGAACTGCTACAAAAGAAATGGAAACAAGTTCCTCATGCAAAGACAATCTCCATCCCCAAGGGACTCAAACAGCTCCTGCAGCCTTGGCAGCCGTGTCCTGCTAGGCTGGGGCAGGTCTGTGTCATGAGCAAAGACCAAAGACCTACCTGGCTCTTAAAATATTATATTCTTCCTGGTTATATAACATTGACAGAGATCAATGTTTTAGAAATGACTCTTAAGAAGAGAAGAAGTAAAAACCAAGAACATATGGACTCCAAGCAGCTTTCCTGGATATGCAGCACAAGGAATCCATCTGGCAGTATTTTTGAGAACAGCAAGAATAAAAACACTAAATCTCTGATGAGCAACAAAAGGATCTATGCTGAAAATCTGGTACTACTGACATTTAAAAGAATTATATTTCTTTTATGGCAGTAAGTATTTTATTCCATGGTACTTTAAAGGGTTATTGCAGCAGAACAACCTTAATACATTGAATGTTCAAAGCACTATATTACTTCACACAGTATTCTGAGAGACTGCTCAAAACATAAAATTCTAAAGGCTCTGTGTACAAAAACATTGTTTATACCACCCTATTCCATCCACCTGCTGTGCAGCTTCATATTGCTCAGTATCAAATTCACATAAATCCAGCAGAAAGCCATTCTCCTACTAAAAGTGTAGCTCTTTACAGACTCAATTTTGGTCCTTCCATGTGACTGAAAGTGATGCATTCATTCCTTAGGAAAATTACATGGTCTGAAGAAAGCCAAATGAGAGGAAAATGCTCCCCCAAAATAATGTGAATAGTCACTCTATCTTTTGTTTTCTTAGTCCAGCCAGTCAGGATGGAATTGCCTTTTAAAGAAAAAAGAGTAAGTACAGCGCCTTCACTTCCTCAAAGAAAGGGAACTGATCTATTTGGATGACACAGTTTGTTCCTCTTCGTTTCCCTCACACACATGTACACCACACGTCACACTTCCACACACAGAAGGATCACTGTTGCCTTTAAAATACAATGAAATACTGAACACCACTTGGAGGAAAAAAACCAGCTTTGGTAAGAAAAGTAAATCCCATTACCTGTTCCGCACATTTCTGCCAGAAATGCTGGATTTTAACTCCCAGATCATCACCCTGCCATCACTGACTATGAGAGCTGCAGAATTCTCATTCACTGGGCAGCACACCATGCTGAAGGGACGAACTGTTTTGGTCACTCGGATGGCATCACACTGACTCCTTAAGTCATAAACCAGCTCCTGAACTGGGTCTGGATCTGTAACACCAATGGCCCACAGAGGACAAACAATTAAGTGAAAAACATGGGATGTGATCAATCAACAGAGGTAAATGTGAGGCATGACTGAGCTCTCTGATTGAAATCCATGTGTTTCCTGTGCAACAATTAGGAAAAGCAATCAAAAACTACACACTCTTGATCTTGCTGTACACAACACAGCTCTGGCAAGTTCTCCAAAATGCAACTTTGTCTTTATAATATCTTATTCCATAGGAATCTTGCAAAACCAAAAATAGTAACTATTTCATAACTGGGCAGAATGTGCACCTGCTCACCACAATCCAAAACTCCAAGTTTACTGGTAAACCTGGAAGCCAGTAATGAAGCTCACTAGAAATTAGCAAACTGCCCAAACCAAAATAAACCAACAAAACTCACTATGTTTTCCCTTTTTTCCAGTCTCCACCGTTAGATTTAAAAGATCATTCTTAGTAACATTTAATGAGACAAAAGTTTAATAATTCAGATTTTAATCTAAATTTAAGCCCATCTCTTAGCTCTAAAATCAATTCTTCCAACTGACCAAATGACTTTCAAAAATCTTGTGTTTGTCTGAAAAATGATTTTTCTTAAAGATAAAAAGAACACCCTAATCATATTTGACTTAAAACATTCTTGTATATGTGACTGTTAAGCTATTGAATAATTAAAGTATTATTTAGTGATAAAAGTATTTTCAGGGTATTAACAGAAAATACTTTGAAATTAATAACAGAGAAGCCAAAAACTCTTCAGGGAAAATGCAGCATAAATTTCAATTTCAATTCAATATATAAGAGACGAAACACTAGAAGGGTTGCAATTCACCATCCTGTGTGGGGCATGATGGTCATTATTGGTGTTAAATTATTTATTAAAATGCATCAAAGTTCATTTCTGGACATTTTTGACACGAAACTCACCTGGCTCCTCATTTAGAGTTGCAGTGATGCTGCAGTTGGATCTGCGAACCCTTAAGGTGATACAACCATTTTCATGTAGGCAAAATAAGCCATCCCTCTGAAAACAAGGAATTACCTGGGCAAAGAGATGTCTGTTAGATTGCACATTCAAAATCTTACCCTTTGCAAAGGACACTGGCAAGGGAACCTACAATTCCTGATGTTTAAAAAAGTCATTAAAAATGTTACCATTAAGGCAACACTTCCATGAATTTCTTCAGCTACAGGATTTGTGAATAAAGAGGCCAATTAATTTGAAAAAAGAATTGAAAGGTTTTGATTGAATTGTTTGCTGTTACAATGACAAAACCCAACTAAATCTTCCTTACCTGTATGAAAGGCACCCCTGTCCTTTCAATTGCAATCACACCCACAGTCTGATTCACTTCCAAGTCAAGGATCAGAATTTCCCTGGGATACAGTAAGAGCATGTAGTTTCTTTTGGAAGGCAAATATGACAACTGAAGACAGTCGTTGAGTGTAACAGATTCAGCACTGGAAATTCAGACATGAACATTTATTAGGTTGTGTCAACAAACAGATCAAGTTCAAAATAAAATTAACAGTTTCATTCTTCCTGCAACTGCATTTTCTCAACTAACCCCTATTTTGATCACAAGGCGACTGCAGATTTCCATTTATCTGTCACAGCAGTGCAAAGCATCACTGACTTCCAAAAACACATTCTGTTGGCTTTTGTCCAAATAAGATTATAGAGTAATTTTAAAAATTGCACTTCATTCAAATGGAACAAGTGTAATTCTTGCACATCTCAAATCCAAAGCAATTCACTTAGGAACAGTGCTGGCTGCCCTGACATTTGCTGGCATTCATGGGAAATTACCCTCAGACACACTGCTTACTCCAATTTTTATACTGTTGTGCTTATTACCTTACAGGCTTTAACCTAAGTGCATTGATAAAATATATAGGTATACAAAGCATTAATTAAAAGGAAATATTTCCCACCTACCTTGGTTTTTCATTACTGATTAGGATTTTTACTTTATCAAGGGCCTTTTTGGCCCCTGTAGCAGCAGCCAGCTTGTTGTGAGAAGGACTGGAATGGGGACTGGAGATGTAAACTTTCTTCCCTGAGCTGGCAGGAGCTTTGGAAGGGGAGAAGTCAGAGATGAACACAATTCCTTCACTAGTGAGCACTGGACCAAGAAAGAAAAATAGCACAATTCAGTCTGCAATTTGATTGTGGCATTCCATTTTAATGACATTTTGGTGAGGAGAAATGCTAATAACTTTGGTAATACTGTATCAGATAGAAAACTCGTCATTCTAGACAACCAGCACTTTCCAACTGAAAGAGCAGCAGATGGTCCATTACAATCAATTAATATCCACAAAACTCAACTTTTCAAAATTAAATTTATATTAAAAACTACTGAATTACTGGCAGAAAGAGTTATTGTCTCTCATGAACTGTTTTTAAGATTCACAGTGCAAATAGAAGACAGAATACACATAGACTGTATCACAATTTTTTGTTCTCACACAGAGCACGGCTCAAATAATCATTAATTCACATTATTTATGTTGCAGCATAAAGCTCAGCTAAAGTGTTTAGAAGAAGAAGGTTGAATGGTATGGCAGATAAAAAAATCCGCAAACTACAAAGGCTGGCAACTGCACTGTCTCATTACAGATCAGAAGCGATGAAGCTGAACTCAAGAATAAAATGGTGACTCTTTTATTTCTCCGTTTCTTTCTGCTAAAATTAATAAACCTGCACTACATCCCCCTTGACATCTGAATTGCTTCTGGTACTGATCTCACACTGGGTCCTCCAAAATCCTTTCTGTTGAAAATAACGCTTATTCTTCGTCTACTTATCTCACTGGCTTCTCACTCAGCACCCATCCTTTCACAGCTTTTTACATTTCACAGGGCTCTCTGTACTTGGCTTTCTCCAGCTCCCTCTCTACATCCTTTACACTCCCTTTTGGAAAGTCTCAAACATTTCTCTTCAGATCTCCAACTTCTCCACTCATGCCTGCTTTTCCCCTTCCCACACAACAGCACCTTCTGAAACAAGATTCCACACTGGCCAAAGACTCCCTGCCTTTGCTTTCATACTTCTTATTGGCATTCCTGACATTATTCTCTCCAATCCATTATTTTTAATTTCAACATTTACATTCCAGTTTAACGATTTTCCTGGTCACACATACCCAGGCCCCGCTGTTTTATACATATAAACTTACAAGCTAAATGGGAGGGATCAAAGGGGTCAAACGAAAAAGACAGGATATTTTCAGCATAACTCTTTTTCCAAAGTTTGGTGCCTGTGTCTGCATTCCACAGTACAATATAGTTAGGTGGGTGAACTGCAAGCAGTAAATCTCTGGAAGCATCTTGATTCCACAGCCACTGCATGTCTGTCAAAGGAAATAGGGAACAAAATTAATATTTGGGATGGTATCAGCATTGGGGATGGTATCAGTATTGGACCTGGAAATAAATGTCTTCTCCACTCTAAACCCTTTTAATCAGTCTTAAGTTCAAGAGTAAAATGAAAATGAGTATAACACTCAGCTCTTTCAGAGCTGGTAAGAGCTTTCCTTTTTTCACAGAATACAAAACACTTCATTTGGCCTGAGAAACTGTAGAAATCTTCAAATGGCATGGTCAGAACTCCTTTAAACCTTCAGTGAATTGGTGTCAGGAGTAAAAAAAAACCCAATTTATAATGCACACACTAACAAAAAGTAATAAAACTCATAAAAGGAAGTGTAGTCAATAAATTTTCAGTGGCCCAGTATCAGACTTTCACATTTTCTTCCACAGGATTTATGAAACAGAATAACAACAAAAACCAAACAACCTAATTTCATAAGAGGACTTTCATACAACAGATTTTAAAAACCCACCAGGTATGACATAAGCATCATCACAAATTTTTAAAATAGCTGAAATGCTCAAAAAACCCCAACCTCAACTGAAAGGCAGGAAGACGTACCTGACATAGTAAATGTTATTATTTCAATCAATAACATTCATAAAAATAGATTCTACCTTTTTGCACACGATCTTGGAAAACATCACCATAATGAATTAAATCTCACAGCATTCCTCTGGGGGACAGTAAATCTTACATTTACTCATAAAATGAACAGGCAAATATACAGAGGGCTGGTAATCCCAACAGGAAAATTCCCTGTCAGAGCACAGTTTACAAAAGGCAGGTGATGGATTTGTACACAATGCTCCATAAAACAACTCCCATATAAACATCCGGCACTATCATTACCTTGAATGGGCTTTGAATGTTCCTGTATTTCACAGCGAGCTGTTCCTGTTGCCACATCCCACACAATTATTTTTCCTGTGGCATCAGCAGAAGCCAAACGTAAGGAATATGGAGAGCCAATATTGTGGTGGTAATTTTCCTTAGCCCATTTAACCTGAAAATACAGATGGGAATTGGTTAGAGGAGACAAATATTTAACACAGACACCACACTCCACGTTTTTCAGATAGATAAATAATGAACTCATTAAAAAAGCATGGTCATAGTTAATGCCAACAGCACCTGTAACATACCTTTAAACTACCATCACTTGTGTAAATTTAAGGCAGGTCACCACTGTGCTGCATGACTGCATGGCTGATATTCTCAAATTACATAAATCAACAATCCTTGTTGCTGAAGGTAACTACAACAATCCAAACATATACACCATGTGTATAAAGAATTTACTCCAATATTTAGAGGAAACTAAATGGCAATGTTTAAGGTTCTGTGGGCAGCCACAAACCTATACCCACTGACTTCCAAACAAATGAAAGCTGAAAAATTACCATTCCATTTTTACATATTGTGGCATTGGTGAGGAAGGAAGGTAAGTCTTTCATCTATGTGTTGGCTCATAACTAAATACCAAAATAAGGTATTGCGGACATTTGATACCCTTTTGATTATTTTCAGCACGTTGCCACCACTGATTTCCAGGTACCACTTTCCAGTTTGTGATTTCAAGCTGCACAGGCTTGTAAATGGGCAATACTCATGAGAAATCTGTGTCTTGAAATCTGAAACACCCTGTCTACAACTCCCCCCAGATTACAACGGGATGGATAACACCAACTTCTTCCTTATCTATCCCACATGGAGCTGTTTTGCTATCTGCTTTTAAGGTGAATTTCTGCCCCAGGAGAGACTGCAGACACTGACAGAATAAAGAAACATTATTGCTAAGCTAATGGGAATTCACCTGCTACAAAAATCCCACCCCAGCCAGCTACCTGTGAGCTGTCACTGCCTGACACGGAAAGGGTGAGGCAAACATAGGACTATCTGCAGACAGTGAAAACATGACATTTAAAAACTGAGATAGGATTATCATTGGGCACCACTAACTTTGCACCATGAAACAGATTTACAGCAGCATCCAGAGCCCTGCTGGCACCTTTGTGCTGCCCCTCTCAGAGGTGCGAGCAGGATGTATCTCACAAACCGGCTGAGTAAATTAAACATGTGTGACACATGCACAGCACACAATCTCTAGCTCTAGCTATAAACTCAAAGCATGTTTCTACCAGAATCACAATGAATTCTTGAGAGACTCTCCTCTACCTACAAATTTTATTTTTGCAATTCCTGCTTCCAAGCTGTTCAAGAAAGAACTACCCCAGAGGATATCTGCATGTGGCTGTATAACTGTAATTGTAAAAACCTACAAAGCTATTTATTTCTCAGTTAAATGTATATTACTTCGAAGCATATTACAAGTCTGGAAAACATCATTTCTCAAGGGAGGAGCTGCCACCAAGTTCAGAACAACAAAAGGAGATCTTTACATGACCAGCCCTAACTAGAGCCCATGTGCTGCTCCCACACCATGAGACTCCTTCCTCTCTGCAGTCACACTGCTCCAACAAGATCCCCACATGGGACATGACCTTCCGCTAAAAGAAATTATTTTCTAACAGTATTAGTTACTGTCTATCTACCTGAATTCAAAATACAGCAGCACTGGTCAGAAACAGGAACTAGAGGTGACTTTTTAAAATTTTCACAATCCATATCACCTCATTTATAAGGCCTTATTATCACTGTTTATTAATGCATCAAAAAGGACACAAACGTAATTTCAATCTTCTCATTCTTGTGATAGATCAAAAAACTTCTCTGGTAATTAGATTTTCTCCTGTAAAAGCACACTTTCAATACTCTTGCAAAGGTAAAATCAGATATAATCCACTTCATATAAAGTCATCATCCCTCATCAAACACCTTTTGGGCAGATGGACAACTAACATGGATCCATTTCAGTGAAACTATTATCCCAGACACAGTTATGACAGCCAAAGGAGATGATATATTTAAAGGAAAATAGCAAAATGGACAGCAAAAGCATTATGAAACAATTGCTTTTTCCTTTGTTTTCTTCATAATAGATATGGAGTGTTTTCAAATTTTTCAGAATTGAAGCACAGGTTTTTGGGGAGAAGATCCCCAGTGGACTGAATTTGGTGGGGTGAGCCTCTACTACAAGGAGTTTAAGCCAGACTTACACAGCAGATTTCTTACAGATCCACTCCAGCTTATTTGTGCTCTTAGCATTTACAAACTCTTAAGAAAAACCAATTTAGTAATTGGAGAAAATTCCTTAGAGATGTAAAGGTATCTGCAATCATCATGGACTTATAATAATTTCTTATATAATGTCTATTTCTTAACATAGAAGGGAATTTTTTTCATTCTTCTACCTCATAAATTAGCCATTTTCTTACAGTCTACTTCTGTTCATAAAGCTTCAGGTAGTGGCTTTGAAAAATTATCTTATAAATTATTGGACTTCAGCACTTGGTTTCCTATTGAAATAATGTAACTTCTCAAAGCTAGTGAATGTAACCAAAACTCATTAAAATGCTATCACTGCATGGATCAAAAACGAATTTTTCTACAATTTGTGTACCTAAGATAAGTGAAAATGTTAAAGCAGAAGGCACAATCAACCTTTTTTCTTCTACTACAAAAAGATCCCACCAAAATCCCCCTATTATTCTTCATAAATTATTGACTGCTTTCTAATAAATACAGCACTTGTGCCAAGGACCATCAAACACACCTGCCAGCCAAACAATCCTCTAAAACCTAAGTGAATCTATCACTGTCCACAATTAAAGAAATGATGTATCAAAGAAATGCATCCTGCTCCACACTCCACCCAAAGTCAAACTCTGCAATTTCAAGTCAAGGACCTTCAAAGGAAAGTACAGGTACCCTACACTTAAACTAAAATTTTAGCCATTTTATATCACTAAAATAAATGTTCAGTTTTGTCTGCTACTGTTCCTTTTCTATAGGTAAGAAAAGCAGGAAAAGCTTAAAGGTATCTTTCAAGACAAATGGTGCACTCCTCACAACAGGGAGGATCAGAAAGGGCAGCAGCAGAGAGCTCCACTTGGTATTTTGTAATGCTCATTTGAAATCCTCTCATGTTAACAGCTTTCCTAGAAACACATCTATGTTCTGTAACACTAACAAATGCTTCTAGATATTCTATATTTTATATTCTATATTCTGCGTTTTCTAGAAATACACACCATCAACCTCAGCTCAAGTTTCAGCATGTATGATGTGACTGAGCTGCAAAAGAGATCACGTAAAATACTTGTATTTTACATCAGATCTCATGCGAAAATCATGCGGAACATCATGTCAAGTATTTACAGTGATTTAGAACGACAACACCTACACCAGAACCACGTAACAGACCTTAAACCAGGTACATCTCACCTTGACAACACTGGCTTTGTGTCTTTCCAAAACCTGCAAAGTCTGAGCAGAACTGGCATCCACCACGAGCACAAGGGAATGGCATCCATATGCAATCAAACCTTGCCAGCCCCTGGAAGAGCACAGAGCATCATCAACAAGTAAAACAGAACAAAAGCTCTTCACATCAGGAATGAGGGGTTTTTTTGGTAAGTTGAGTGTATGCTACTACACACCGTTATTTGATGTTTATCAGATGGTAAATACAATTTAGTAACATAAGAGCATTATAAAATAATACTGCACTGTCTGCTGGAACCCTAAGCTACCACAAAACATCTCTTTGTGTCCATCTCTAAACATCTTCTTCTGCAAGTTTGAAATACAGGAATTCATGAACAGCGTTCCCAAATTTTACATGTACGAACACAGGTAAGAAATATATTTGCAATTATATAATTAACTGCATATTTTTTAATACATTTATTTACTTACAAAAAAGGAGCATGTTAACAATTATGACAGTAACAGGGAAAATCTGCTGAGGCCGGTCTGACTTCAGGGTAAGTTAACGACAGAATCACAGAATGGTCTGGGTTTGAAAGGACCTTAAAGATCATCCAGTGCCACCCCCTGCCATGGGCAGGGACACCTTCCACTGTCCCAGGCTGCTCCAAGCCCCGTCCAGCCTGGCCTTGGGCACTGCCAGGGATCCAGGGGCAGCCCCAGCTTCTCTGGGCACCCTGTGCAGGGCCTCTCCACCCTCACAGGGAAGAATTTCTTCTTGATATCTAATCTCAACCTACTCTTCTTCAATGGGAACCCACATGTCAGTGCGGGAGGGACTGGGCCACCCTCGCCCGCGGGCACGGCTTTGTCCCTGCCCGGAGCTGGACAGCAGCAGCTCCCCGGGCTCCCCGCCTGCGCTGCGCCGGCCTCTCCAGGGGATGGATCCATCGCTATCCCATCGCCCGATTCCCGGCGCTGCACGGGGCTCTCTGGACGCCCCGGCACCAGCGCGGCCTCGCAGGCAGAGGCAGCGCGGGGGCAGAGCCAAGCCCGACCCGCGGCTGCGGCCAAGGAGCCGCGGGGGGACCCGGGACACCCCGCCCGCCCGCGGCCCGGCCCTCACCAATCCGCCGCGCCCCGGTTGGGCGCGCTGAGGGCGCCCGTCAGGGTCCGCGCCGGCAGCTTGATGTTGACGGTGAAGCGCTGCATAGCGACGCCGGCAGGCAAAGGAGCCCGGAGCGCGGCCCGGCGGGGCGGCCCCAGCCCCGGCAGCCGGTGCCGAGCGCCGCGGCCCTGNCGCAGGAAGCGCCGCCTCGGCGCCGCCGCCGCTCGCAGCTCGGCCGGGGCCCCGCGGCCCGGGAACGGCAGTTCCGCCGCCCTGCCCTGCCCTGCCCCGCCCCGGCAGGGCTGTGCGGGTGTCTGGGGCCGGATACGATGCCTCCGGATCTCAGAATCGTTCGGGTTGGAAGGGACCTCCGGAGATCATTCAAGGCCGCGTCACCCGGGGCAGGCGGAATGTCTCCAGAGAGGGAGACTCCAGACCCTCCCCGGGCACCTGTTCCACAGCTCTGCCACCGTCAATGTGAGGAAGTTCCTCCTCATGCTGAGATGGAACTTGTGTTTTAGTTTGTGGCCCTTGCTCTTCGTCCTGTCGCTGGGCACCGCTGAAGAGTCTGGCACCATCCTCTGACACCCGTTAGAGATAATTTGTATGCACTGGTGAGATCCACAGTCAGTCTTCTCCAGGCCAAACACTCTCCCAGTCTCTCCTCATCAGAGAGATGCTCCAGACCCCTCATCGTCTTTGTGGCCCTGCTGGACCGTCTCAGCAGCTCCGTGGCTTGCACTGAGGGGCCCAGCACTGGACACAGAAGGGACACGGTGCTGCCGTGTTGGTTGTACATCCGTGGCTGGGAGGGCAAAGGAGCCCTGGGATGTGAAACTCCAGCTCCAGGGATGCTTGTGCTTCTTGTCAGGCTGCAACCTGGGACACCTCACGGGGAAAAGGGCTCCTTGTCCCATTTCCATGTGCTTGGGTGCTGCAGGACCTGCTGCTACAGCCAGAGCATTTTTTTCAGCACAGTAATTTCTCCTCCAACAGTGAAACACAGCAGTGACACCCTTTGGTACCCTCAGCAGCAGGGATGCAGCAGCACACCTCGCACCACAAAGCACCAGCCCATCCTCCATGTGTCCCCAAGCTGTCACTCACACCAGGCAAAGCCACCTGGGATGACACATCCCCATGCAGGAGCACTGGACATTTGCCCTGGAGCACACCAGGCTGCAGAGCATTGAGGTTGGACTCGATAATCCCAAAGGTCTTTTCCAACCTGTTTGTGTGATTCTGTGAAGGTTCTAAACCAATTTTCTGTGCCACAGCATTAATAAGATAACAAGAATTATGTACTTCCAGGCTCATTATTTAACATACATGGGCTGTTGAGGTGTTTATCTTTGAAATATTAGTAATAATTTTTTATTTGTTACATTTTGTGGAGAAAAAGATGCTACTAGATGGCCAGAGATGGCAGGAAGGTAATGCCAGCTACACTCTATTACACTGCCGCAGTGTCACTTTGTCACAGAAGATGCAATAGTGCTGATCCTCTTTTTGCCTCTTTTCATTCTAATCACAATTGAATTTGTGCAAGTGGGAACTCAAGAAACAACCTGCAGCTGGTGCCTTTTCCAACTCTCTTCTAAAGAAATCTGCTCTTCAAGCACAGTACATCACTCACTGCCACATTCAGGTCACCATAACATTGGAACTTACTTCTTGAAACCGTCTCGTCCCAGAAGATCTCTCTCTACTCTTAAAACTGAAAAATAACAGTTTGGAGAAGTAAAGACCTTTTTTTGTTCCCCTTTCTTTGTCATTTTTTGAGGACTACATGATCTGCACCTCTGGAGATCAATTTTGTGAGCGCCTGAGCAGCCACTAGCTTCATTAATTTTAGTTATTTTTTGCTAACAGTGTGTTTTTACTCTGTGTCCTTGGACAGCGTGCTGCTGCTCATGTTTTTGGAGGATTTGGGTTATTTTCTTGCTTTGTTGGGTTGGGGCTTTTTGAGAAGGGTCCTTTGGAACTTTTATGGCACAATAGAAACAGAAGCTCTTCTCGACAGTTTTCCATCTATTTTCTTGACATCAGAAAATCAAGCTATAAATGAAGTGCTGAAAGGAAATAGATGCTTTCAAGTAGTTGAAGATAAGGATAGATACCAGAAAAAGAGGAAATGAGGGCTGTGTCACTAAACTGGTTGAAAAAAATTAAGAATCTGAGTGGTTTTCAGGGTCAGATCAGGTGAAAATCAGGGTGCATGAGCCAGGTGAATACATACTGAAGATTCATCAGAGCGACAGGGAGGAGATGAGGAAAAGGTTTGTGAACAATGATAAGGATCATTGGAAGAGCTGAAAGGAGTAGAAATGTGAGATGTCAGAGGGAAAGCAGAGTGTGCACTGGATGAACTGATTCCGCTTCTGATCCACAGATGCTCACCAGCACAGAGACTGATGCCCAGCAAAGGGATGTGAACTAAAGATGTCCGGAGACATAAACTTCTTTTTTTGGGGTGGTTAACTGTATGTCTTCTTTCACATCTTATTGTTAATTTAAACCACTGCCAAGCAAGGATACAAAATACATCAAGGCACTTTGTTCTCTTACTCTTCTGTAAATATTGTGATACACTTTTGGCTGCTGTAGAAAAAAGAAATAGCAAGCTTATAGCTGTTTCACTGCACAGTCAGTAATGCCATTAAACCCACTAAAACCTCTCAGGTATCCAAAATGTGATACCCAGTGGGAGAGACTTCATTCCAGGCAGCTCCAATAGTCCTCACTAATGACATATGGAGAATAAAGTTCTGGGTGATCATAAAAACAATTTTAATGAATTACTGATTAAATAAATAATGAAACTGTGATTTTACATAGCTTCTGGCTCATGACTGTAAATGATTTTTCTGTGAGTTTGAACAAGAGAAAGTGGGACCAAAGTCGAGACGTGTGCAGTCTCCCTTTTAGATTTCTCCTTTACACAGTAATTATTGCAGGGATGTTCCTGTGAAAGCTTCTGGGACCTCTTTGATTTCCATGGCCTGGAGTCAGAGCTGCAGGAGCTCCTGGGTGAACCACCGAGTTCTGTGTGCTGTGCATTCCATTACACAAACCCCAGTTTGAGCTCGGGGTGTGTAACCAATCCACACACGCTGTGGGGCAGGGTTCTATTTGCATTACAAATCGGGCTGCTCTTGCCTTGGTGGTGTCATTTCTACTCCCTGCATTTAAAGCTCCTTGAGTGTTCTGCTGGTTTGGAGTCCCTGGTTGAAAGGAGGCTGACTAAAAACCGATGCCATTCTCTCTTATCAGAGGTTTTGCACAGAGCACTGTTGAGTTTTGCTGACACTTTGGGTTTTTTCACCTTTTTTTTTGCCAAGGGAGTATATCTAAAGTGAAGATTCGTTTAATCACTGTCTAACTTAATAGTCCCAGTAGGGATCTTTTTATTTCATGTTGTATTTTCAGAAAAAGATTAAATAAAAAGTATTGATGAAGGAGATTCTATTTCTGGGACATCTGAGTTCCGCTAAATTTAACACAAAAATAAAATCAATATATGAATTTCAGAGTGTGGAATATTTAGCTTCTAGAACTCTATCAGCTTGCTGCAAAACCAGATGGCTTTAATCAAAGACTCAAACATTTGTCTCCCTTTCCAAATACTTTCAACTGAAAAGTTTAAAATTATCCAGAAACTTCCCTCCAAGTGAGCATGGTCTAATCCAGTTCCACAGAACTTGCTGAACATGTAAACATAAATTCCCAAAGGTTGTGGGGTGAACTGTGAAGAGACTCAAATGACTGCCTGCAGCCTTATTTTGTTTTGAGCAACTTTCATCAAAGGAGAAATTTCTCAAGTGGTCTGTTGTGGGGTTTTTTTGAAAATATTTTCCTTCCCTTTGCATATTTTTTCTAAGGGTCCAAAAACATGATGAAGTGTAGAATTATTAATTCACTTAATATTAAACTTCATTTCTATGGTGCCAGGTTTGTGCCATTTCTTTCTAATTTGATCCTAGCCCCAAGTATCCATGACTGCTGTAGCACAATCACTGAGGAGCTCTGGCCCTCACATTTCTTTATGGTCTTTTCTTTGAATATTCCTGCAGATGAACATTTACCCACCTCCCTGAAATACATTACTGTAACTGAGTGCAAAATCCCTGGAGAAATACTGCAGAATAAAAGGCAGAGATTGGAAAGATGTGTGATCCCTCACAGATGCAAAGAGGGAATGAGAATGCCAGTCCCAGATATCAGCACCTAGGGCCAATTTGATTGATTTGGACTTCAAAAATTGGGGGTTTTCCTATGAAGAGAAATCAGAATTTCCTCTAGCAGTACCCTGAGGTTTTTTTAGTGGTGAGTATTCCTAGAGCTCAGACACTGGCTCTTGTTTTAAGTAAGTGTGGAGAGGTGCCAGGTACCGTGATCCAAAAAATGGGTTAAAGGGGAGAAGCTTAGAATATTTCAGAGCTTTGGAAACATCCTAGCAACCTGAGAGAGCATTTGTTTATTATTTTATTAGGTATGCAATAAAGGATTTTTTTTTTTTTTTGTAACTAATAAGTAATTTATCAGCATCAGTGCATTGTGCTCTAAGGTACAGGATGAGAGCAACAGTGGTGTGAAGTTGGGATTTGAAATCTGTGTGAAACAATGCAGGATACTCAACACTGATGAATCAATCAGTGTTCCTGACAGCCTGAGGTTCCATGACATAAATGTTTAAAGAGAAAGAAGTCTCTAAGAAGACAGGCTTCCTGAAAAAATAATGGAAAATGAAGCAAAAACTGATTTTAAGAGCCTTCTGCAGCTCCATGACTACAGCTAATGAAAACGTGAACACAGTAATTTACTGAGTTTGATAAAGTGCATATTGAGAAATAGAAGTGTCCTCATGTATATTGCATATTAAATGGATGGAAAAAGTTTTAATCCATGTTATTAATGTTTTGGGTTGTGCAGGGTTTTTTAAACTAAATTAAAAAATTCAAATGTCCAGAAACCATGGTAACTATGTATATCCAGTAAAGTGTTATTAATTTCTGCACATTATATAACCTACACATTAATATTTAAGGTTGGATGCAGCCCAAATATAATTCTTATGAGAGCATAAACCTTAGTTATTTCATGATGCATAATATTTTCATTAAATGGTTTTTACATTTTTGGGGAAAATCTATATTAGGACTTGTTTGTGTCCAATGTCCAATGAAGTTTGGGAGTTAAAGTGTGACTCTGCTTCAAAGCTGTGGATGGAAGACCTCCATGGAAAAGAAATGTGTATAATTCAATATGTAGCAGTACAGTCTGCATGTGGGAAGTAAAAAAGCCAACCTGGCACATCATCCACTTGAACCACAACAATTCCTGCGCTAGTGCCTCTCCTCCACAAACAGGGCTGGGAATTCTCTGCTCTCGTGGTTTATGATGCAGTGAAACTTTGAGACTCTGATAAGCTCAAAGGACACTGAAAGTGCTTAAACCATGCTCTGATAGTACAATATAAAGTATCAAATAAAATGCTAGGATGACCTGTGAAAAACAAAATCCCTCTGTAAATACAAGGAGCATCAGCAAGCTGGCAGTGACATTAAAGCCAGGTTTTGTTCACCACGTTTGCTGTTCCTCCAGTGCTCCTTGGCTGTCAGGGGTTCCTGTGGCTGCCCACTGCTGTTACAGGTGATGGATGTGTTCCCACAGTCCCTCTGAGAGGCAGCAGCTGCTTCAGGTAGTTATTTCTGAGAAGGCATCACATATTCAATGTTTAAAGCAGCTTTATAATCGCTCTTTTTCCCCAATAAAATACATTTTAAGAGCGTTACGCAATGTTTCTGCTGTGGGATTTGGGTTCTTTGGTGGATTTTACTGCTCTTTTTTGTAAAGCATCCTGAAAAATGCTCTGATCTCTTTGATATGCTTACATTTGTTAGGTGGGGAACCTGGGCCTGGCAGGTAAACAGGAGCAAAAAATAGAAGTTCCAGGAAAATTCTATAAATATGATGTACAAAGCTTGCTTTCCATCTCAGCACAGTGATGAACCTGTGACTTCCCTCTAGCTGTGCATGATTTCTTTTTCCTCTGGAGTAATTATAAATTGATCACAGGCAGGAAGAAAAGATGCAGTTTTTGGAACAAGAGGTTTAAGTGCACCACAGCTCCCAGACAACTTGATTTGGGATTTTCCACTTTTCCAGTTTAAATAAAAGAAAGAGTGATCACTGAGGAACCAGTCTTTAAGAAGGAGAATATCATGGAGCAGTCTGGAAGAACAAAATTATCATCTAGTGCAATCAGAAAAAAATACACAGATCTGTGTCAGAGAGTAATTCCACACAGCTGCTGGCATCAAAATATTAAATAAAAATAGTTTTAAAATCAGCTTCTGTAGCCGGTTCAGTGATGATGCTTTACAGGCTGTGGCTCTTGTTGACAGCAATTAAAGTCTGGGAACCACAGGAAAGAGAAAAATCTGTGGTCAGTGCACTGAAGGTAGGACACAGGATCTTCTTCTTCAAGGCTGCTTCCTGCCAGTGCTGCTTTTCACAGTTTAAACTGTTTCTCAGGAGCCATTGAGTTACAGAAAGAAATCAAATGAGTCTTAATACTTTCTCAGATTTCAGGTTTTAAAGAGCTTAGGTAAATATTTCCCATAAGTACCATAAATATTTGATCTGACTTTGAAATAGTGCTGAAAAAGCAAGTTTTATGATCACTGGTAAAGGCAATGTAGAAGTAAAAATCCTCATAAGGCCCATCACTTTTGACATATTAAGTGTCCTGTCCTTATAAGTGTCTGCAGGATAGGAAATTACTTGGCTGAAATACTGAATCTGTTAAGACAAATACCATGCATCCATATATATGAAAATCACCCTCTGAAAAGTCCATTTTAAAAAAAAATGGATTTTCTAGTAGAGATCAGAACCCTGCCTCACCAACCATGAATAAAATGTATTTCTTTACAGCCCTATTTGAGCTGTAAATGTTGGTTTATGTTCTGTGGCATTAGCAGTATCCATCTGTTTCTTCCCCTTTAGTGAAAGCAGTGGAGAGAGAGTTTATGGCTTTGCTTTACTGGTGATTTTCTGCAATGTTCACATCCTCTTCTTTAAAGATGATTCCTTAAAATGTGAAATTGCTCTTCCAACATGCAGTGGATATCACAAAAATCATTATCTGCTGTTTTAGTTCGTTCTCATATGTGCAAGAGAGACTTTGACTGGCTTCAGTAGTGGCAAATTGACTTAAAGGCCCTCCACGCTGTGGCAATGTTCCCATATTCGATTTTATGTACTTTTATTTACCTTTCCAATTCTGACTTTTCTCTCTTCAGCGCAAGAAAAGCAAAGGCAGTTAAAACCAAAAAATCCCCAAAACCCACACACAGACATACATACAAATCCCAAACAGGCCTTCAGGAGTTGGCATAAAATCTTTTTAGGAATTTGATCAGTGAAAGATGTCTCATGCCTGAGAAGTGTGAGTTCAGGTGGGAATTCTGATGAAAAGCATAAGGCATCCCTGAAATCTGGGACTTCTACAGTGTCCTTCCAGGCTTCATTAAGCTTGCCTGAAATGAGCCAATCAATTTGAAAAAAATTCAGATACAATAAAGAATTTATATTTTTTTAAAACTTCACTCATCGTGGGGTCATAAAGCAGAGCTGTAAGAAATGCATCTGTGAGCGTAAACCTACAACAGGGCAATTTACGCAGGAATGCACAAATGTGTGGTGATTTTTTCAGGCAAATAATGTTTGGAGGAATCTGACAACATCTTTGTCATGACAAAATTACATGGAAATAACCTTTGAAACCACCACTGTATGAGGTAATTTAAAAAATCAGATTTTTCCAGAGTGCAATTTGGCTGGGGAATTTAAAATCTGTGTTAGATTTTCTTACTCAAGGAAATGTACCTCTGTCTCTTTCTTTCAAAACATTTTCAGATCGTTGCCTTGAAGCTCAGCCCTAAAGGAGTGGCTGTGTTCCTGTGCTGCAAATACAGGGGATGCTTTCAGTATTTCATTTTTTCTGCTCTCCAGAGAAGGACTCCTGGGAGAGAGGGAAGGGTGGAATAAATTCAGCTGGAAGCCAGTTCACTAAGGATGTGTTTACAATAATGTGTTCCATGACTGGCATTCTTAACGGGACAAATTGTGAGAATACTTCCAAATATTGTCCTGTGCGACCAGATCCCTTTTCCTATAAAACAATAAAAGAAATTTCACTCTAAGCCACGCCTTCAATTCTGACAAAAGTGCTTCTTTCCATTAAACTGCAGCTGAACTTTTGCCTCTGTGTTGATGGTTTCTGTACCTCCATCCCAGAGGAAGCTTCCAGGTTGTTCTCCCAAATTATCGCTGTGCTAACAGTAAGTTGAATAAAAACCAAACCTGTTTATCATCCTCTGTGGAGCGAGGGGAACATTTTCTCTGCTTCAACAAACGCAAAGTTCCCTTTGTGATGCATTTGTCTGCAAACTTTACCACACCTGGCAAGTTTAGATACGATATTTCTGTTCTTCACTACGCTAAAAGCCCCCAGGTCCCTGATAATGGGATTTTCACAATATCTCTTGTAATGGGGAGCAAGATTATTCTTTTACTGGGGACATGACATAAATTCATCTTCCCTTGAGAATGAATGAACAGGAAAAAAACTCTACTCTACTTTGCATGATTTGAGGCCTATTTATTCCTTAATTCTTAATGGATATAGTTCAATGAGTATCTATATTGATGACCATGTGGTTTCAGTATACTTGAGGCTTTCAGTGCAGGAGAAAGTACTTTTCTAAGACTGTCAGTGCATTTGAAGGATGTTGGGAGAAGAATATTTCTTGAACTCTCTTTGGGAAAAACCCAGTGGTTTTCAAGGTTTATATATCAGTATTAAAAGCGCAAGATCTGCTCTCACCAAAGTTCCCGTCCTCAAAACTTCAGCAGGAGAAAGAAGGCGGCTGCTTGTGGTAGACATAGAGAGAAACTGGAGGGATGAAGGAGCATGAACTGGAGGGATGCAGATCCCCGTGAAGCTGATCAACAGGACCCAGAGCTCAGCAGCTGCCAACCAGGGCAAGTGGTCTGTGGTAAACACAATTTTCACAGGCTAATTGTTCAGCTATTCTTTGAAGGCTTCCTTCCTTTTATTTCCCATTCCCCTGCAAACTGTTTCTTTCAGCAAATCTGGAAGTTTTGCCATGAGAAGGACCTGAAATTCAGTTTTAATACAAATTAAACAGCCAATTTTGACTGACAAAGGGCAACAGACCTAAAATGGTGAGCCCAAAGTGCCTTTCCCCTGCTTATCAATTCTGTTCCCTCTCCAGGCTTGTATTTTCATGTTCCTTCTCTTTGTCTCTCTTTGCTGCATTTTGCACATAGTGGGGAATAGAGATGTTTTTCATATATTGGATTATTGTAGATGAGTTTTCCATAATAAAACAGTTCTCGAACTCCCTGTTCCCCACAGAATTTTAAATAAAATATCCCTGATTTGAAGACAGAGTGATCAATCCAAATCAGATGCCAGACATGCAAGCTTCAGAGCAGAAAACATAAAAAAATAATTAAATATTTAGCATGAGTTATACAATATTAAAACCAAAGGAGACTCAGAGTCAGAGGAATGATATTTACAAAGCATTCGTAATTGACACAAAAAAAAAATGTTTAATGTGTTAACAAAAGTATTCCTCAAATAAAACCACAAGTTCCTAGACCTAACTTCCTAACTTTTTGTGAACGTAGCTTTAAATTATTAATACATACTACTTAAAACTTCTGACTTGCATTTTTAATAATAAAACTTTTTTGTACCGAGTTGAATATGTGACAGCCCTTGCAGGGCTGTTTTCAGCCTAGTGGGAGCCCCAGTCCTCCTGTCCCCAGCAATTTCCTTCCCTCTGCAGGAAAGGAGGAGAAAACTTCCAGAAACGGAGAATGTAGGACCTCAGTTAATCCTCCTCTTACTTGGCCTGAATATAAGAACCTTTTGCACACCCTACAAATGTAAAATTGTTGAGCACACAAAGTGGGCTGTAGAAATTAGACATAAATCCATAAGGTTTTATCTTTGGCAAAACTGCTTTCCAGAAGATTTTAAGTCCCCTAAATTTCCAGGGATTAGAAATGCTGATTGGCCAGTAAAAGTCAACAAATTGGATCGATGCAGATGATTCACCTGACCAACAGTTATTATTTCTTGCATATTTTTAAGGGAAAAAGACAGTTTTGGAATGTAATCTTGTAGTTCACAATATGTTGTAGTCCTTTGTAAAGTAATTTAAACACAAGTAATCTCAAGGGCTTGTTGTTTATGTGGTGTTGACAAACATGAGTAATCCATTGTGCCACAATTTGCTGAGGAATGAGTGCTCCTTTACAGAGATTAAAAAAAAAAATCAGACCCCAAACACCACCACCAAAACATACAAAAAAACCAGCAATTTTCCCCCTTTAAAAGATATCACTTTTCTTTACTTTTTGTTTTATTTTCCATGTTTTAAAACTTCTGAAGGACTTGTTATGCGACTTTCAGGAAAGTATTTTTGCAACATGTAAGACTATGTTGGCACTGTGAGCATTTGCACTGTTCTACTCCTCTTTGTATTCTTATTTATGCATTAGAATTTGGGCAGTAATTTAAAAATTACGGTAGCAAGATTAGAAATTACACAAGGAAAGTGGCAGGGAGGAATGAGAAGAGAACCAAATAGAAACCTGATTACTTCAGGTATTACTATTGGAATCATATAATTAAGTGCATTCCTCATTTCATTACAAAATTCAATAAAAAGTGTAACTGCATTATTTTTCAGTCAGCAACATTTTTTTTTTCTTTTAATTCCAATTTCTATGTTGATCTCAGTCCTCAGAAGGGTTTTGGGGCAAAATGAGTTCTTGCATTTTTGATTAGGTTGAAAACAATCTGATTTGGGATTTTGCCATACCTCTTCAGTTCAGTGAGTCACTGTGTGAGACACCTTCGTGCACAGCAAGATTAAGCAACGGGCAGCACTGTCAGGTTGCAGACAGATCACAAAATCCTGGTACATTTGTGGGGGTGGGAATGATGGGTTTGTTCATTAGTAGCTCTGAAGTAGGAATAGATAAACTGTGCTACCCAAATATTTTGCTTTTCAGTTGCATAAAGAAAGCCTTTTCTGGTCCAAACTCAGTGGTACCCTAAATACCAAGGAATTTTTGCTCTGATTAATGGAGATTCCTCCCAAGATATGACGCGGTGGCTGCAGCAGTAATTAATCCTGTTAAGTGTTTGCTGCTGATACCCATCAGCGTTAATGGCCCGGCAGAGGCATTCACAGCAAGGGATCAACCACGGACAGCTGCTTTAAAAAGGAGAAGTTTATCTTGTTATAACTGAAATAACAATGCTTCCGTGTCGTAGGGTGCTGAACATTCCTCACCGTGCGACTTCTCAAGGAAAAAATTAGCACCGTGCTTATTTTGCTGTAGGAAACACTGTCACAGGAAGATGAAGAAGCTCATCCAGGTCACCCAAGGAACTGGTGGCACAGCTAGGAAAAATATGAGTTGGTTGTGTACCAATGTGATGCCCTGTGATCCTCTACTAAAAGGATTCACAAACAGCGGGAGGCTTCACAGCAAAAGCTCCTCATTAACTGGTACATTGTGGATCTCACATCAACCCTTTGAAAATCGGTATTTAGCTGCGAGTAACCACGGTGTTACCCATAAAAGTGCTTGTAACACTGAAACCACTTGCAGCTACTGGGATACAAAGCACATCTGTCAAAAAAAATTCCTCATTAATGAAGGATGAGAATCCTGGCTCTTCTACAAAGCCTTAATGTGGCACCAAACCCTTCTCACTGCTTGTGATAATTTTGCCTTTGAGAAGAACGAAGTTTTCTAACGTGGGCTCACATCAGCAGAGTTCCTGCAAGGAGGAATTTGATCTCTCCTTTTCTCTCTTAACAGCAGTGAAGAAAACAGGTGCAGTGAGAAGGAATAGTTGCAAAAGACCTGTGAAAGCAGACCAGCTGCTCCAGGTCTTCTGGTGTTTGCACGTCTGGTGGAAGTGGCTCTGATGCTCTGCACAGGCTGGGATGTGGATGCTCTGGCCCATCCCTCTCTCACTGAAAAGGATGGTTCCTGGAAGTAGCATTTGATTCATTTTGGCTCACCAAAACACAGCCTACACAGTTAATATTTATCATAATAATTAACGTCAGATTGATCCTCTGCTGCAAAAGTAAAACAGCAGCAGATCAATTATTTCAGTGAAAAATTGTTGCCTGTTCAAACAAAGCCTCCAAATTTTCACAACAGCTGCTGGTCTGAAACTTGAGGCATTTACATTTTTAATTTCCCCTTGCCATCACTGATTTTAATTAACAAAAATTACAGTGGCAATGATTGGCACGGATAGATGCTGAAACTAATTACTCAGATGGCATGGGTTAAGATTTAAAATGTAGATTTAATTTTGGAAAAGAACAATATAAATAAAGATCAACTCTAGAGCCCTTATAAAGATTATGGATTGCACCAGTGAGCTGACCTGTCTCCTGCAGGGGAGGGGATTTTGTCAGCATATTTCCATGCAGTGCTCTGCCATATTTACTGAAGCCTTTCCCAAAGGCAGTTTCTCATACATTTGTTATTCCTCTCAATCTCTTTGATTAAACAATTGAGTCCCCTTGTAGCTTTTTGATTTTTACATATTTTGATCCATTTGGTCACTGTAGGGATATGTTTTCAAAGCTGTCTCGAAGCACGCAAAGACTTTTGATTGTACCTCCTGCAGTCCTCAAAGGCAATGACATCTCATAATTAACAAACAGCTCTGGGTATATTAAAAATGTATTCTCACAATTTCATGGTTGAGGAAAAAATAGATTTAGAAATGAGCTTGACTTGGGTTTTTTTATGTTTTATTGCTCTTAGGTTTTTATATGGTAGGTCTTCTAAAAGTCAAAGAATGATGAAAGAAATATCAGAAACTGGGAGCAAAGCAGACATGGGAAGGAAAAAGAGAGAAAGGACTAGAGAATGAGATTCCAGTCCCCCCTAGTAGTGATAAAAGTTTCTAAAAATCTAGAGTGAGTATGTCCGGTGTTTTCCCTGCTCTGTTTTACACATTAAGTCAGCAAGTGGCTGACCATTTTTCTGTGTAACTGGTGGCAATTTTTTCGGTAAAAATCCTGTTTTGTGGACTACCCAAGTGTAACTATTTCATAGTATCTTAGACTAGAAACACTTGGTTATTAGAAGTCTCTTCCTTTTGTTGAGTTTCAGTCCATGTTCCACTTCTGTATTTCACAACACGTGCTATAACACATTAATTTCATACTCATGAGTTTTAATTAATTTTCTGTGTTCCATACGTAACATTTTTGGTTAGGCTTTTAAAAAGCTGCTTTTTTAAAAGGCAGGCAGCAGTTTCACTGAATTGCTCCCGTTCCTCCCATAGGTTTGAAGTCCAGCAGGGACGATGGGATCTGCTCTTTCTCCTTCCCAAGTCACAGGGACTCAGTTCCCTCAGGCTAGAGATCAAATAGGCTCAAGTCAGAAAAATGGAGACTCCAGATTTCATTTTGAATGTGAACTGAAGATCTCTCAGCAAATCAGAGGAGAGTTTTCATTGAAATGATGGGAAAAGAGCCAGCATGGGCTTCAGGGCAGGAATTATTTCAGGCAGTCTCATTCTAATATTGTCCAAAGCACCTCATTCTACAGACCCTAAAGTGTGCAAGAAATAAAATTGTAGGAAGAAAGGCACATCCTCTCACCAAAATGATCAGGCAGAGGAAACAACCAGCAGCTCCCTGTAACAGCAGCCTGCAAGGTCTTTATTAATATTACTGTTGTAATAATAATGCATATAATGGGTCTTTTCAGCCAGAGGGCTGAAGCTCACATAGTGTAAAATGATTCTCCTCTGCCGAAATGAATGCAGCTCTGCTGAGTCATGTGAAGCATAAATTAGCTGATTGTTGTGAAGGTGGAGAGGAGAAACCATGGTGGCATTTCAGCAGACAGAATTCGCTCAGATTTTAGGGATGCCAGGTTTAAGATTCCAGTAAGGGCAAAAAAGTGAAACCCAGCCTTTCCTAACCACAGCCCCTTGTGGACCTGACTCCCACTCTTAGTAAATCCAGTTAAACCATTCCCCTGGAGCAGGAAGCAGAGGGAAAGCGCAGCCCCAGACTCCAATTCTCATTACAATGTATTTCCTCCGGAGTCACTCAGCACATTTTCACTTCAGGAAGGGGCTGCAGACGCCTCACTTTGCCAAGCAAACTGCACTTTTGGGACAGAGACAGTCTTTAAGTTGGGGTGGTTTTAGCCTTCTCAGTTAGGAGCCTTCTCAGTTAGGAGCCTTCTCAGTTACTCTAGTTAGGCACCACTGGAGAACTGCAAAACATCCTGAGCTTCCTAAGCTTGTCCATCTTTGAAAACACATATATATCTTTTCACCTGGAAAGCAAACCCCTTCCAAGGGCATTTGCTCCATGAGACATTTTCTCCCCTGCATCCTCTCCTCTGCAGGCAGAGCTCAAGGTGCTACCGAAGATTACAGCCAACCCTCTAACCTCCTTGAGATAAAAATTTGAATTTCCCACTGTTTGTGAGATGCAGCAGAAACTTGTACCATTCACCCCTTGACTGCACCAGAATGAAAACTCTCCTTTTGTTTTCCAAGTGTCGCCAAACTTCCTTATTTCCCCAGAAGAATCTCCTATGGTGTAGCACTCATGCTTGTTTTGTCATTTCTTAAGCATCTGCAATGAGGACAGACTTCAGCTGGATTATAGTTTTAGATGAGCTTCACTTAAACCTTGATATTTACTCTTGAGTTACAGATTAGTTTCTTGAGTTTTCCTTCCTTACTGGCTCTCTCAGGAGATACAGGTGTGCTCACCAGTGCAGACACTGCCGTTCTCTTCACTTACATTGTGTGAAATGTTTTAAATTTCACCACAGAGCTGGAAATCGTGCCTGTCTGGTAAATTTAGTTGAAACATCCCAGTTTTCTTGCAAGAACCCAGTTCTCTCCTCAGATTGCTGAAATTGGATTACACCGAGGAATAAACTATAGAAGGTGCTAAGAAATGCCAACAGCCAGCACCAAAACCTTACAGGACTCTTCTCTTACAGATGAAGGTCTGAAACTCTTCCAAAACAATAACTAAAACCAGGATTCTTACTGCAGATTTTTAATCATCTTGGAAAACTGACTCAATTTCAAGATTCTTAGAGAAGTTTTGCACTGTATTTACATTTGTTACTACACCTGAGGAGTAGTTGCTCCCAAGTCGCCCTCAATAGAAATCCACTCAGACTCACTGTTGGCAGAATACAAAATTTTGGTTAAGGAGCTAATTTGACCTTAATTTCAGCACATTGCTATGTAGCTCACTGAGATTGTTTTAATACGCCAGCAGAAATTCAGCTGGTGCACAATGCTCCTCTGTTGTTGTGATTTGCAAACAAATTCAGGCATAAAGTTTATAACAGCATATTCATTCCCAATCCATGTACTTTCCTGAACTTAAAAAGGGGAGGATGGAACTGTTCAGAACTGCTGCTTTTCATTCCAGCACAGGTCTCCTGGAGAACCGTAGCTTTGTGCAGCTCGGGGCTGTCAGCCCTGGCAGAGATTACAGCCCCAGCAAACCTGGCAGGTGAGGCTGAGCACGATCCCACTGATGCTTGTGCTGGCACAGGGTGCACCCAGGTGAGTTTGTTCCTCTGTTACCTTTCCCTCCACCTTTTGCTACCAATTCACAGCCGCTGTCTGAGTTAAGTGCTGGAATCCACACCTGATTCCCCAGTTCAAATGAGCTGATTTTCCCTCAAATTAGGAAGATGCTGATTTGCTTAATGCCTTCGGGAAACAGACTGTCCTGCCTAAATACACACACTGTGTATTTATAGGTCTTCAGTAAACAAGGCTGAAAAACACTGGCTTCCTTCCTTGGCTGAAAACTGGGTTAATGAGGAGAAACATCTGCCAGGCTGGAGATTCAGTAGTCCTGGCCACGTAGCAAGCATCTCAACAAAGTCATTAAATCCAACAACTTAAATTAGGAAGAACACTAGTAATAAAAGTTATTTACTTATAACAAGGCTGTCAAGAAACCTCCTCTCTTTCTACTTCTATTTCTGAAATGAGCTGCTAAAAGTCTCAGGACATGATTTGTCTCGTTCGCTGAGGGCAGGAGATACTGGAAAGGCAATTGTCCAGGAAACAGTGACAGCACACATTCCTTTACCCAAGGCCTGTGCAAACAGGGAACAGAAGAGAGAGGGATGATGCTGATGAATTATTCATGAACAGTAATTCACACTCTCTACAGGGAAGGGTATATGAAGCCCCCATCTCCACTTTCTCTCCTGCAAACAGCTCAAGGAACAGGTCTCAACTGACAACTCCAAAACCCCAGCATTTTGTTCTATATGGGATGAGCAACAATGTCCAAATAGCTTTTTAAGTTCTCTGGAAATGCTTCAGAACCTCCATGAAAAGAACAGCTGTACATCCCCAAGCAGCACATGCTTCTTTATCAAATTGCTTGGCTGAAGTTTTGAAAAAATCATTCTATTCCTTCTGAAAGCTGCTGCACTGGCAGTCTGGCAGGGACCTCGAGGGTACATCTGCTCTGTCCAGTCACAGATTTGTGCTGGAAGCACCAGCAGAGATGGGAGAAGGCTTCTGTTCAATCTCACGCTAAGAACAGCACATACTCAGTGTCAGTCATTTGCTAAACAGTCATCAAGGATTCAGTTTTTAAATGGTGACTCAGTGTAATTTGCATATAGAGAGTATGAATTTAAAACCTTTGATCTCATTCCATGATGCCCAGTGGGTCCTAAGTGGTCTCCAGGAAACTTATTCCCTGAAAACTTTTGCAAATGCTTTTAAAAGGTAACTTGGCCTCTTTGTAGGGCATCATCCATAAAAATGAATCCAAAATCATGGACGCCTTTGCAGAAGGGACAACATCAGGAAAAAGAATGAAAGTATAATTCAAAATATTGGCTAAAGTCCATGGGTCATGCATAGTGTCTTGAGTTTGTATCCACTGTGATGTCATCTTAATTTGAATATTCAAGAGAAGTCCATTTTGAAAATCAATCAGCAGATTCTGATTTCTGAAACGATTCAGAGTCAAGCTGAGTTGAAACTTTTTTTTTTTATGCTTAAGTATTTTATTTTATTCTACTGGCTAGACACAAATTCTTGGGGAGGGCTGGGAAGTGGGGGGCGATTTGCTACAGCTGACATTGCTTTATAAAATCTGCCTGAAATGGTATCAGAAAAGCAGGAGCTGCTCTAGTGCTCAGTGTTTGCCAGGGATGCTGCACCAGTGCCATTCTGTGCTATTAACACGTGGAGCAAATGTTAACCAGTTCATTGGGAGTACCCTTTCTTTAAATAATGAAAGGAGCTCTTCTATCCACTGAAACACTCCCCAGGAGCGAGTAATTAATTTTTATCTTTTCCACTATGAATCATAACCTCCCTATAATAAAATGTAACAGGATTGAACTTAGGTCTTTGATAAAAATGTACAGTATTGGTAGAAAAATGCTAAATCTTCAGTTTGCAGAATTGGTTAGGAGTTTTTTTAAATCTGATACAGCTGCTGTTGGAAGAAATTGTAGTCCCAAGGTGTTGCAAAGTGAAAAAAGTAATTAAAAATTAGCGTAATAATTTCACTAGAGGGCTATGATAGCCCATCACTAGAGCCCATAGCTCTAGTGATGTTTATTCCTTTTCTATATAATTTCCTCCTTATCAGGGGCACAATACGCACACCTTCCTGAAATACAGAAAGGGAGAGTGTTTGGGTTTTTTTACTGTTGCAAGAACAGTAGATCATTTCGATAGGAAGTTTTCTGTCTTCATGCTGTGGGCAAAATTAGGGTTAGTGGTAAACAAACACCCAAGTGGGTAAAATTAAAACTATTTTCCACCACAAAAAGACACTTACAAAGCTTTGTCACAAGGATGATGGCTTTGGCAGCATTTTAATCACATCTGTTATCTGTGGGCGTGGGCAGCCCAATGGAACTCATCTGAGAGCTGCATGGATGTGTCTTCATTAACTGATGACATTAAGCTAATGATAAAATAATGATCTGTGCAGGACTAATGTTTTTACTGTAATGTAATAACCCATGAAGAGTGTGGTTTGGATTGCTTTGGTATTTCCTTTAAATAATTCCTAAAACTGATTTTTGTGAGGCTGTTTTCTTCTCCCAGCGCATCCAGCAAAAGGAAACACCACAGCAGGTTGCCTTTGCAGCACGCAGTCAGCTGGGCTTTGATAAAGAGCTGTCTGTGATGACATTTTTGGTTGTAAACCTCATCCATTTTTCAAAAGCCTGAGGCTTGAAGGGACCTTCCCCCACCAGTTAAGCCTGGGCTTTTACAAGCTGCAGTAGAACTGTGATGATTTTTTGCTTTTTCTTTTACACCCCTTTTATACACTCTTTTATATGGCTTTTATGTATTCTCAGTGCTTTTAGCCCACACAGTTATAACTCTTTAAGTTTGATCACTTCCCTCAGACCCAATATCCCGTTAAGCCAAGAGCCCAAACACCCTGGAAACCCCAGACCCCGAGGGCCTCTCCAGAACACATTCTGTAAACAAAGCCAGGCCCAGCCAGGGGAAGGTTCCTCGCTGAGGGGTCTCGCTGGAGTCCCTCCCTGGGCAATCTTTGATAGATGTGCTAATTAGCAAGGCCTTTAATTGCACACACATCACATCGTGGGGGGCCATTTCTTTGGGGGGCATTTCAGGGTGCATTTCGATGTGCATTTCGGCGCCCCTGAGGATCCTTCAATAAACACCGAGGTAAAACCCTTTTTCCCTCTTAACTGTGTTCAGCTCTCTTAATTTTAAGACCAGGAAAAGGCATCAACTGCACCCTGTGAGAAGCTGAGTGTCAGAAATTTCATGAGTGATGAGACCAGGGTGACACAAAGCTTTTATGGGATCGTGGGGCCATGGACAGTCATGGAAAAATCAGAGTGCACTCCAGAAACATGAGAAAGTCACACTGCCAACCCCTCAACTTTGCCCAGCACTCCCAGAGTCTAAAGCTGAAGTCTTGCCTGACTCCGTCTGAAGTAAAGGAGGGCCAAGCAGTGAGGCAAGATGCAAGGACTGAGATAAAACCGCCTCCTACAGCTGGGCAGGGGGTAACCTCCTCATCTTCGGTGTCTGCACGTCTCCAGCCTGCCAAGCTCTTAGTGCTTGTTCTCTGCCAAAGCTTTTCTGATCTTCCTAATCCAACAGCCCCCCATCTGTCTCTTCCTTATCCAACTGCACAAGGTGTGTCATTGTACTCCCTTCCATCATTTCCTCACCCCTCTTAGCAGACCAGTCTGGCCCAGGCTGAATCTTTTCGCACACCCAAGTCTGACTTGCTGCAGGCTCAGCTCATTGCAGGGTAATTTTCAATAAAATACTTCATTTACTAACTTAAGTGGAGCTCCTTCCCTTGGATGTAGAAAAGGGTTAATTATTAGAGCTGGATAGAATAAAACAAATGAAATGTTTTCTGTGATTGAAGGCACACAAAGCAGTGAATTGTTCAGATATCCTTCACAAGACTCACAGCACACTGCACGCGGCAAAAAATTAAGAACACTTAAAAACAATAGCTGCATTTTTTAGGTAGCCTAAGCCCTTTGAATGCATTCATTGTTGGAAAAGAGTCCTTGATTGCATGAATTAACCTCTATTTTAAAAAGCAACTGAGTGATTCAGACATGAAAATTCTGGGGTGGTTCAACAAGACACCAAACAAATGAGTTAAGAGACTCGGAGGCATTCGAGCAATACAAGCCCGCCTTGGCTCTTACTCAGGCTCTGTTGCCTCAGTGTGCTCAGTGAGGCAGAGGATGCTCTCAACTGCCACGTGGCAAAGATTTTAGACCCTACACATCCAGCAAAGTACAACAGGTTGTAGCCATCCACTCCTAAGGGTGGTTCTCTAATTACAAGCCAGAGAAAGATGTAATAGTGGCACAGAATTTGGTAGCAGATATTTATTCCTCTTCCATAGCTTGTAAGAAATCTAAGTTCAGTAGGAAGAATTTCCATACAGTAATAGGCTCCAGACTGGTATTTTCATGTGCTCGTTATCTAAGCACAGGGTTTGGAAAGATGATTCATTGCAGGCCAGCATTTCCTTATTATTTGTGGTGTGATTTGTTATTACCCACACTTAAGTGAAACATCTGCTCTCACAGCTCTGCTACACATCTCTTACAGAAACATTTAACTTTTCCAGGCACAGCCAGAGCATATCAGAAAAGGAATCTCACTGGGGTGATGAGGAACATGAGCTATTTTACATTTTGTCTCAAGAGAGTTATAAATAATGAATCCTCTAGCGCAGGGTCATTGAATGTCACTATTTCAGTTTTCACCTATAGGACGATGGCAAACCTCAATTTTCCTTCCTATGTATTCTCTCTCTCATCACCATCAAAAATTCAGCTTTTGCCTTAATGGTTGCAATCATCCTTCCACATATAATTCTGCTTTTTTCACAGAGATTTTCCTCCATGCTTTGGTTGTGACTGACTGGATATTCAGGGCCTTTTTCCTCAAGACTCCTTGTTAATCCCCAAAGGCATTCTCTAGTTTCCTTTCATCTGCTACCACTTCTTTGATGTTGGGGGCTCTTTTCTTTATCTCCCTTGAAGCTCACAGGCCAAATTTTCAGAATTAAAGCTGAAACTGCAGAGGGCAGAATAGAATAAAGATATATGTTGTTAACTTGGACCACTCTGGAGCATAAAATAAAATACAACATCACAGCCAAGCAAAAATGCACTGCAGAACAGGAGGACAGAAAATAGCCCAAGCAGCTGAAATCACACATTGCTCTAAACCCTGGGTTTTCTTGTCTGCGAGCCACACTAAGTATGAGCTGCCTCAATGTTTTTTTGAAATAGCCCCTCTGTAGTGTAATGCAGCTAAAGGAAGGTTATACACTCCTTGCTATTGATCAGGAGCCATAAAAAAGTAAAGTCAAGAGCAGAGGTGTGGAAGAAATGAAGTCCCACAAGTAAAAGACACGCGGGAGAGGTGCAGAAAAGCCTGGAGAGGGAGAACTCCCTGGAGCAGCAGCAGCTGGAGGAGGCACCTCCTGATGTTTGCCCTTCACTCCCCATGTTTTCAGATGTTCCCAAAATGTCTCCTTTTTATACAGTCTGGAAACCTGAATTTATAGCTGTTCTCAGAGAAGTTGATTACTTCCCAGACTCCATGATAAATTGCCTCAGTTAATATCTTTTTTTCACAAGAAATACGGTCTTCAATTTAATAGAGTTATAACAGCATAACTTGAACTCTCCTGATTTCATTGTAAAGCAGGGAGATTTGGAAAGATTTAATAACTGATAATCTGCTTGGCAGAAAGAATGTAAGTGTGCCTCAGATGCATATTTCTGAGCATGCATGGGCTGCAAAACAGTATTATAAAAACGTTGAAAAGAATGATAAACTAGACAAAGACAGTGAAAAATATAGGTTATGAGGTTCTGATAAACACAGTATTGCATTTTGTAATATGATGATCATCTGAAAATGAGATGCTGTAACAAAATCAATGCTCACCCCTCTCTTTGCAAGGGTTGAACAGGGAGAAGTAAAATCTGTGAAGATCGTGACCAGCCCTTGGCAACATCCCTGTGACTGTGATAAATTACATAAAGTCATTCAGGCAGTAAATTACTCGGAGGTTGTTACAGATCCAACTTCTCCAGAATGTCTCTTTTACCAGCATGTAACCTCACAGAGGCATCTCTGATAGAAGGCACTGGACTCTGAGTTTTGCCTTCCTAGGTCAGACTTTTTCTCAAAGCCTGGCTTTGTTTTCTGCAGTTTTACAGGGCTAGCACCAGCTCAGTTCCTTGTATCCATACTGATCTCTTTCCTCTCTCAAGCCAATTATTCAAACCATTAACTGTTAATACTTAATGAAATTTCTTGGTTCCAACCACATCAAGAGTCGATGTTGTTTGTCAGCCAGGCAAGTGCTCGGTGCATTCTCTAATTAACAAACCTCATGCCAGCAAGCTCTGCTGCAATTCTGCTTTTAGTTCAAGCTCAGCCCATGAGTGTTTACAGACATTATTTTGTACAGAAAAATGTGTTGTTCAAGAAACAGCTTTCACTGGAAACTGCTCTTTACATGTCTGTCCATGCAGCCCAACAAAGCCCTGAGCCCACAAGCTCACTCCTCACCTGAACTGAAATGATAATGTTGGCCTGCCTGTAAAAAACTGAGCAGTCACTGTAGAAAGTTTTCCTTTTTCTAGGGGACTTTCTTCCACTCTTACTAATTTTCTGGACTATTTACTCTACATCAACCTCACTGAAATTGGAAATGTTGATGCATTGCAGTCTAAGTCAGGGAGAATTGGTTTAACAAAAGGTCAGGCTCAAAGGGTACCTGTCAGCTTTCAATGAGTGATACCATTAGTGGCCTTTTACAGAGAGGCCAAATGGCATTAGTGACACTGCCAACTTGTAATTTTAACAGGACAATCTAAATTCACCTGGAGGGATTCTTTTGATTTTTTTATTTCTTGATTTTTCAAGTGCTTCCCCACCCCCCCATATGCTCACTTGCTTCCTGACCTTGGAGAAATTAGCACTGACTGTATCTTTATTTTCTCTCCTTTTAAGAATGTGGTAATACTTATCTAAATGCTGCCTTAACTTTCAGACAAAAGCCTTGATGAGCCAATATCATAAGGGTAGGAATATTAAAAAATAGTCACAAGGCAATATAGAAGCTACATTTTCACCACTGACACAGAAGATTAAGTACCAAATATGCTGAAATACTTGCTAGAGTGGAGTAGAATAACAATCCTGTAAGAAACTGCTGTTCAGAAGAGTTTCACAGAACTGACTAGTATGGAGGACTTTCCGATCCCACTACATTTCCTTGTCAGAACAAGTCAGTTTTAAAATTCCTGCAAGTTAAATCCCCAAATGTTGTGTTTGAAGATGTTTTGCAGTAATTTTCACTGAAGCTGGCAAAGAGGAAAAAAACAAAAAAAGGCACCATAGATTTTCTTCATGTTTACCTGACTGTAAATGGACTTTTTTGTGCAATTTCAGCCCCATTACATTCAACACAACACTGAACCTCCCAGTGGGATGCACTCAGCATTTTTCCATCCTGACTTCACAGTGGGAATGTTGGGCACCGACCGTAGAGTGATGAGAACAAGCACCACCAGGTTTGTTCTCCTGTGCTCAACAAGAGTGGCTTAATTTGAACAAGCACAGTGTAGGGGGTGTCCAGAGGCTTGAGGACACAGATTGTGAGGCAGATAGCCACGAGCTTGGGATCTCACCAGCCTCTGTCAGCTTTAGAACTGGGCTCACCTGAGGGCTGAGCAGGGAATACCTGCGGCAGTTTGTCAAACACATCAGTAAAGACACAGCCATGTCACAGTTTAAATAACAGAAAGAAAGACAGGCTGATTGGTGCCCCAGTTACATAAAATAAAGAGAAAAGCCACTCCACCTTGCTCTTTCTCATCACGTAGAAATATTCGCACGGGTTAACTGAGGAAAGCTGATCACCAGAGCTGTTGCACAGCCTAAATTGATATTTAGGAAGCAGGTAGAGCACTCTAAAGGAAGAATCCGATCGTGACATTTTCAGGGAAAAAAAAGAAAACAAATCAATCAACAAATATCAGAACTTTTATCAGATTTCAATACATCGAATGGAAACCAAAATAACCATGTAATCACTTCTTAGAGATCAGACCAAAACTGTTTCTTTGATTTTAGGGTACCAAGCGTGCATCCGGATCATTAAATTCCCTTTGTTACTCACCAAACCACCCTTATTTATCAGCCCTATTTTACAGCAGCCAGGAGAAACCTGGATTTAGCTCCGAGACACACTGTTCTATTTATAATTAAGACCAACACACAGAATGATTCCTTCTCCCACACTCTGCACCTGCAACATTATGCTCCAGGCTGTTGGCTGACAGACCCTCACTGATTTACAAAACACAGGACAACTGTCATTTTGCCCACAATTTCCACACTTTGTTCCTCCCTTTTTTTTTTTCCTCCCTCCAGGATAATTTAGAGCCTTAATCTCACGAATGGCCTGAACCAGATGTGACACAGGTGTCTCCCTCTGACTGTCTCTGCTTTGAGAGAGACAGAGGTGAAGCTTTAGATTGTGAGGACACCAAAGTAACATTTAGTTAGGAAATACTCATCTTTGTTAGCAAGCATAAGCAGAAGGACAGAAAGTAGGAAAAGGAGGTGGAATTCAAAATAATCTTTAGGATTCTTTTAGTTATTGAATGCAGTTCTCATCTAAGATGACCATGATGCATAATGAAAGGACATGGGAGTTACCCAAGTGCATTTAAAGGAGGTAAGTTAGACAAAACAAAATTAATCACATGGAGGGGGAAAAGAAAAAGGACAAAAGGGACATCCTAGAGTAAGAACTAAATCTACACATGGACAAAAAGATCCTCACTAGAGTGCAGAGAGGAAAGGGAAGGAATAGGGAAGGAATCAAGACTGGAAGCCTGAAAACAAAAATTCTCATTAAAGAATGAAAAAGAAATACCTGGAAAGAAAAATAGCTGTGAAAAGAAGATGAAAAACACAAGAGAAATCCATGTACTTGAAAGATTGTGAAGAAATGATGAAATAACAAAGTGTACACAAGACCAAAAATGCCCTGAGGGGAAAATTAGACCCAAAAACAGAATTGGAAAGTAAACCAACAAAAAGTGCTTGAGCAGAGGAAAGGATATCAAAAACTTGGATGGGAAGGACAGAGTGTGTTTCTCCATATTTTATGGAAGGATGGAGCTTATTTACGTCTCTGACTCTTCAGACTAAGAAAGTGAGAAACCTTGAAATTAAACTCAACACAAGCATTTTCCTGAAGATTGATGGTGGACTCCAGTTTTACAAAGACATCATTTCTCCTATTTAATTTCTGTTTTCACATGTTGCCCCTTTCCTTTGCCTTAAAAGCAACTCTCTGATTATCCCAGTTAGAAAAACTTGCATTTCTTGCCTGCCTCCCAGCACCCATTGCTCTGGATCTCATTTTACTACCTGCAGTAAAGTGTATGCATGATCTTGTTTTCAAATTAATGTGTGGAGTCGCTGTAATTAAGCAATAAATAAATGAATAAATAAAAAGCAAAACAAGTCTCAGCTTTCACTGGTGCTAATAAGAAACAAGGTACTACAGGGTTGTTATTCCAAAATCAGATAGTGTTGAGAGCAAAAGTCCCATGCAATTGGTTTTGATTACCACACACAGCACCAAGGACATAAGAAAATAACATGCCCTCAGGTTTAAAATGGTATTTCATTTGTTTTAGTATATTTAACTAGTATGTTTTCTTATTTAAAAAAAATTTTTTTGCTAGTCATGTCTATTCTTCAAGAAAATAAATTTTAAAAAATGCAAACAGTCTGTTGGTTCACAGAGCAGAAGTGTACAGAGATATTAAACCTGAAGTAGAGAGCTATAGAAGTATCAAGACAAGGAGGAAGATGTGTTTTAATTAACCATCGTTGATCATTAACAGCTAATTCCTGACATTGGGAAGATTTTCAGGATACCTTGAATTTAAACATGCTGAAGTCTGGTGGAAGCCAAAATTGACATGATCCTTAAATAAATACCGAGGTAAAACCCTTTTTCCCTCTTAACTGTGTTTAGCTCTCTTAATTTTAAGACCAGGAAAAGGCATCACAGGCAGCCACAGTTCCCGAATTCACACACAGCACAGTAAAATTTAATCATTTCCCATTACTGCTGTCCCTCAGTTCCTTGGCTCTGGAAAGTCATCAACTCATCCCGAGTTAACTTTGATATTTTAATTGCATCTGGAAGATTTCCCTTCCAATGAGCTGACTGTGGCAGTGAAGCCATTCCAATGGCCAGTTAGTGCATCTACTTGTCCCTTGTGCAGTGAAATATGCTTTTCAGAAGAAGTCACGTTTGTCTGGATGTCTGGGAACCACTGACAAAGAGCTTTTCCCTTTCCGAACAGCACCAAACAAGCCAAATTCAGTGTTCCACACACACAGTGCTCGTAACCACCCCGGGAGATTTTCAGAATATTATTTGTCGTTGCATTCCTGCTGCTCATTTTCTCCCAGATGCAGCTTTTGTTAATGACAATGAGCTTTCACTTTGAACACAGTGAGGGCTTCAGTTTTGGGGTACAAATGTGATTCATTACAACCTGCCTGCCGCAGCCAGCCAGCGCTGGGGCTGTGCATGGATGGAATCCAGGAGCACACACCTCCCTACAGCAGGGAGAAAAACGCTTGAGACAAAGCCCGATTTCGTCATATCAGTCTGTGTTTGAACAGCCATCCCCATATCGCTGCCTGGGGCTGTTGCACCGTGGTTTTGTAACCCTCTGACAAGCAGCGTTTGGATTTTTAATGCCTTCCCCATGGAAAGTAATTAAGGTGGATGAAAAACCTCCTGTCCTGCAGTGATTCGTGGCTTTTGTCTTCCTGCTAATTGTTTCGATTGAAAAGGGAACCTTTGCTGCAGCTCTGGGGACAGTCGAGTGTTTTACAGCCCTTTCTCCAGAGCTGCTGTGAACATTCCTGGCTGCTGGAGAGGCTCCCACCGCTGAGGACCGGGAGGATTTCCAGCGCCCTGGGGAGCAGCAGTGCGGCAGCGAAGGAAAGCTGCCCTGACATTCCCTTCTCCTGTCCTGCCCATCCATCTCCTGCCACACTCTTGGCTATCTTAGGCAATGTTATTAGAAAAGTTAACACAAAACACCTTTGGGCCAGTTGAAGAGGTCAAAAACCAGAACAGAACAATCTTTCTTTTTCTTTTTTTTTAATACTTCACCACACTTGCCATTCACCTGCCTGTCCTAAAATACATTAATATGTGCATATTAAATTTTCTAATCGGGGTGTCTCTGCCCAGATATCTGGATGTTGTGGGATCCAGCAGCCAATTCAAACTAGTTGTTTGTCTGGTAAAAAATAAAGTCCTTTCCAGAAGGTACTAGAAGGAAACAATTAACAGATGATCTTCCGTGACTGCTCTTGACAACATCATACACTTCATTATTGTTTGTCATCTCTTGTCCTCAGCACAGAAGCAGACACAGATTTTCCCAGGGGTAAATCTTTGTCAATATGTGCTGCTACACTGACAGGTTCAAATTAGTGGTTGATGGGAATTACCATAAAACTTGGCATCTTTCCTCTTCGTCACTGAAAATGAAATTTAATTGATGAAAGCAGCAGCAGGTGGAATTAAAGCTTGTCTGTTTAACACTCTAGTGATAGATAGCAGAGATTTAGAAAATTAATTCTGAGTTTAGAGAGTAGCTGCTGTGAAAGAACAGATCAGAGCAGCAGTTGGGGAACTTGGGTAATAGAAGTGTCCAGTGTGTTAGCTACAGAGATGGGTATGAGACAGCAGAATGGAGGGTGAAGAAGAGATTGTGGCACGAAAAAAATAGGAAAAAAATATTGATACTAAAATGGAGAAGAATAAGGAAGGGAGAGATGGTTTCAATGAAAATGAATGTTTTTATCCAAGCTGTTCATACCCTTTTGGTTTGCAGCCAGATGTTGGTCAATGTTTTTCACTGGCTAATCTTTTATTTCACAAATAAAATATTCCTCTGTCCTGAAAGCAGGAGGAAGAGTGCTTGGAAATCTGTGCTCATTTCCCTCCTCTGCTGTGAGCTTTTTCTGTGCCCTTCAGCCAGCCACTTGTGCCAACATTTTCAAATGCAGTTGTCCTTACTAGACCATGACTTAGATGGTCTGTTGAGCACCCAGCATCAACAGCAATAGAGACACTTGTAGCAACAGAAATACAACTCATTAAACCTGGAAAACCACTGAAGAAATCTACTTTTCTGAGCTATCTGTTAATAAAGAAGATTAGATGTAGAGCTGTAAACGAACAAACCTGAACCTTTCTTTTATTGAGATTCTTTAGTTTGTGTAGTTGTTAGAACCCTGAAGTTTTCCTGAACTTATGCTTATGAACTGAACAATAAAACTTCAAAAGGAGTTTAAATAGGATTACCCAGGCTAAATCTCAGGCTTTAGTACTCAGCTCTTTCTTGATCCACGTAGAACACTGCCTGTTGATAATGCAGGGCAGATGGTATACAAACCCTCAGTCTCCAAAAAAATCGTGTTAGCACAGCTTCATTTAAGAGGCTGGAAGTGTTTGGTCTGCAGTTTAATACCATCAAACTTAATCTGTTTAACATGGCTAGGAGAACAATATTTTCCACTCTGCTTTCAGAGTAACTTTCCATGACAAACACTGGGGAAAAGTTTTAAATAAGTCATGAAGAACTGGCCTTTTTTTCCCCCCTTCTAATTTCTTGCATTTTCCTATTCCACCAGGAACCTCTGCTACAGCATTCCCGGGTCCAAACAGGCGAATCAGACAAACATTTTCACCATCCACTGCTTATTTTGTTGGTTCTCAGCTTGGGAGCAAGATTGGCAGAGATGCCATTACTCGCTGTGTGCAGGGCATTCCTGGAGGGTTTTTGGGAATCTGAGCCACAGCCAGCTCTGCTCAAACCTGATCTAGTGACCAGTGCTGCCAAAGGAATGTAACAATAAAGTTTTCCTGCTTATTTCTTCTAAAGATATAAAATTATCATGCACTAAATGTACTTATTCTCTTCTCTGCATAATTCTATCAATTAAACAAACATCCTGGTCATTCTTTCTTTCTTTCTCATGCATACTTCAGACAGACAGACACTGAGCTGTAACATCCCATTTCTGTGACTCTTCAGTTTGGCTCAGGATTTTTTCCAGCAAATTCCCTCACTCTTCTCACAGGACAATGAAATTCTCTGCCCTAAATCAGATTTCTCCCCTTATCACAAAACATAAATCCCTTTGGTTTGACCTTATTTTTTGGTTTGTATTAAGAAGGAGCAACACAGGCCAATATTTATGAAGATGTCAAATTACAACTTAGGTTTTCATAGGTTTTCAGTTTATTATGCTTAGAAATAACACAACAAAGTAATCACATTATCTACACTTTTCAGCCATTACAGTAGGGTTGTTAGATAACAGTCAGAAAGACAGAAACCTCCCAGTGAGAAAGGAAATGGAAATGTCTGGTAGGACAATACTGGAAATCAGCACCACAAGGAAACTGGTGAGAATGCCTGCTGAATAAGCAGGCAGTTCAGAAGTAGCCCGAGGGAAGCAGGTACATGAGGGCATAGAGGCACCATTTTCCATCTCTCATCCCAGTATTTTATTTGAACTGGCCTACTTGGCATTACAAAAATTTCAGAGGCTTCTGTTGCTTAAATAGCTGTGAAATTCACAATAAAGACCGTGGGGCAACAGTCAGTGTTAGTTTTACATTTGTAAACTACCTCCTAAACAGTTACTTTTTCATTTTGTTTTTTTAAGACCCAGGGTGTCAGTTCGGCCAGTTTCACCCTTCCAAAAGGGATTGCAAAGTGAAAACAGGATGGAATCCTCTTTGTACCTCAATTTTGGGTTTATTTTTTAACTTCCAAGCAAAGGCCAATCCAGCCACCATCTGCTGCCTTCCAGGTACGGAGCTGCCCAGCTCTCCCCTGCCAGTGGCTCTGGCCAGACCATTAACAGCAGAAATTATTATTTGCTCCTCTAACTGATGCTTGGCCTTACACCAGAGGAATTCTTATGCCCAGTCATGTGTAACACTCATAATTTTAGACAGATTTAACTCTATTTTTCTTCTAATAAAATGTGTTAACCATTAAGTCCAGTGATGGAAGCCAACTCTTCTCTCAGCCCACTATTTCTGCATTTTTTCATTTAATCTAATATCTGTGCTAATACTTTGATTAGAACCAAAACAAGTATTTAATAGCTATTATTACACATTCTACTATAATGATTCCTGGCTGCCACAGCCAGGATTCAGGATTTTGGTGCCCAGGATGCTGCGTGCTCTACACAGATGGGATAATTTCTGTGCAACCCCCCGAAACTACAGCCTCGTGTGGGGCAAAAGACACACAGAAGAGCTTCGACCATCCAATAGAGTGTGAAATCACAGGGTCAGTTTTGAGAATCCTGGGGGAAAAATGGTCCAGAAAGGGTGGGGAAACAAAAGGAAGAAAATGCAAAGCAAAATGAAACAATTGACGAGCCCCTTTCTGACCAGGCCGATCTGGCTGGTGGCTCAGGGACTCTGCAGGAGGTTGGGATCTCTGCCGTGGCACTGATCAGCCACAGAATTATTCTTCACATCCAACCCTACAGCAGCCATAAACCCACACCTTTATAAACCCACTGAAATGTGCAGAGCAATCCTTTGAACCTGCCCAGTGTCTCAGCTCCCTGGCCTCCCCTGCACTCCAGGTGAATACACTCAGAGCCACCAATAATCCATAGCAGGGCTTGGCTTGTTTGTTAATCAAATGCTGGATTAAATCCATTAAGATGGATTGTTTGTGTTTCAGTATAATGGTTTTATTTTACTTCGCTATTTAAGACAATTTTACAGATCTAGCTTTCATTTATTTTCAGTCCCTGAACATTTTCCTTTGCCTAGTGAGTGGAAATTATCTCAGCATCCTCTAATGCCTGTGTTCTTCCAGCAACACTCATTTAGAGGGCACACAAACACTTCCATGTGTTGATATTTTGAAATCTGGGGCTAATTACATTAATTTCTATTCAAACTGCCTTATCACGAGTAAAGCAAGTGGAGGCTGGATTTCCTGGTGTAACACCTGAAGGTGACAGAAGGAGACAACTTTTTTTATTGTTATTTCCCTCTTCAGATGTCCTCAGAATACTAAAAAAGCAGTTTGTGGGAAAAAATGCACTTTTGTGCATTTGGAATGCATGTGGAAAAAACTTTTATTGCACTAACTGGTGTCATCCAAAAATAAACTGATATATCCAAAAGAAGCAGACACATTCTCGGGCTCGTAACACTGAGTGCAATGGCAAAAGAGTTGCAGAAAATAGGTTCGGGAGTAAAAACCCACAAAAATAAACCCACAAACCCCCACCCCCAAAGCAAGCAGAGTATTTCCTGGTCCTATTAAGTCTCAGATGAATCTGTCACCCACCTGAGTTCACAGGTGACCAACACCCTCACCATACTCAGTGAAATCTAAGATTTTAAGCACGCATTAAACAGTAACAGTGACACAGATATTGCATCTCTAGAACTTGAAGCATCCACCACAAGCAAAAGAGTTAAAGGTTCAGTTTGCCCAAACCTTTGAAACCCTGGAGATGTGAAGCATCTGTAACCACATATTAAATTTGCTCCAAGGGGAAAAATATGCAGATAAACTAAAACAATTTTAAAGCTGCTTAACTAGGGCTAGTTTTCCAAGCAGAAAATTAAACCTGCCGTTGCTTTCCATTCCTCAGGATTCTTAGAAGAGCTTCATTTGCCATTGAGGAAGCTCATGTTTTCATTTTAGTTTTTCCCTTGTTTGCCCCACAGCTTCTGATCTTATCAAACTCCACCACGTTCAGCATCTGCTGAACTGGTTGCTTGATGTGATTTAACAACGTGCAACCCAAAACTTAAAAGATTAAGCAGAATTTCTTGATTTGAAGAAAATAGAGAACGAGGGCATGGGGAAACTGTTGGGGAAAAGCAGAGTGAGCTTATTTCTTCACAACTCCATAGAATTTAGATAACAAAAGAAAGAAAATATTTCTTTTTTCTGTTCAGTTCTTACATGACTCACAAGTATAACATTTAAAAATTAACAACCAGCTTATAAAATTTAATTCCCTTTGCCCTGACAGAACTTTTCATGCCCCCAGAAAATTCACAAGATTCTATAATAGGAGTTGTACAAAAGGCAGTATTCTTAAGCTGGCATCAGCATGTACAAAGTTAAAACCACCGAGATTTATTTTTCTTTCTTAATATAGGAAAGAAAAGTTATTTTTTAACACATGCAGAGCTCAGTAGAAAGACAAATCCCATCCCTGTTGCTTTCAGATCGTGTATATAGGGAATTAAAATGATCTTACCTTTTTTCTACTGCTGCTTCAAAGTTGTGTTGTTGGACACAGCCTCCAAGGAAGCAGGAGGGTGAAATACCGTGCTGGTTTCAAAACAAGCAACAGTGTTAAGCCTGTTCAAAAGAACATAATTAAAAATAAAATAAAAGCAACCCAAATCTAAAATATTCTAATTAAAGGAAATAAAACATATGCACAAAAAAAAAACCAAACAACCCACCACAGACAAAAAACTCCCGAACAAACCATAAACCAGACAAATAAGTACAGCTAAGAACTTTTCCTGTGTGAGCCATGGCTTTGTAGAGCTCGTTCTAGCCCTGCTCCAGGTGCTCTCTGGCACGGGTGAGTTCCCATTGGTTTCAGCTGCCCAATTTTTGGAGCAGCTGTTCCCTGCCCTCCGCATGGCCCGTGTGCCTCTGCCCTGGAGGGTTGGGTCCCACCTGTGGCCTGCACTGGGTTTGTGGCTGAAATTCTGCTCAGGGAGCGCTCACACTCGGCGTGGATGTGTCAAGAGAACGAGAGAAATTTTTGCCAGTTTTAGAAATTCTGGCAAAGCCACAGAGCCGTAGATGTGTCTGGGTCACGAGGAGTTCACTTGATACTGACGCTAGATTTAACTTAGTAAATATTTGCAATGCAGGGTAATGTAGAGGTGTAGTGGCCTTACAAAAATTTTGTGGTTATTTAATGTCACGCCATGACTGGCAGGTGTTTACTGATGGAAATATCTGGGTCAGTGCATCTCTCTAGAAAGAGCCAAGTCTGGCATCGAATGGAATTAATCTTGAGGCTGATTTTTCAGAAGGCCTTCCACTGAACATGGTCAAAATTCACCTCCATTAAAGATAAATCAATCAATCACTGTCCAGTTGTCCCATGTACGTGTCATGTGCTTAACCCGTGCATGGCTGCTTCTCCAGGGCACAGGCAGCATCTCCAGAAGGCTTTTGTGTTTAACAAATATCCCCCCTCAGCCACTGCTATCTGATTCTTCTGTCTAATTTTCTTAATGTTGAATTTTCCAGGATGTGGTTTTTGTCTCTGAGCACGCTACCCTCCCCTCACAGAGAGCTCCAATCCACACCTCTGCGTGCAATGAACGTTCAGGGCTGCAGAGGAAAGGCACACAGCTCTCTGTGACATTTCACCTCATCAGCTCTGCCAGATCTTTAAATACCCAGAGTACTTAGCACATATTCATGAAGTCCTTCCAGCTCATTAAGGGCCTGTGATTCCCTCACAGCCCAGCAGAAGGAATATATATTTTGAAATATCCACTTCCCCACTTCCCTGCCAGAATAGTTTGCAGCAGCTTTCTCAGCTTTCAGTGCAATTCCCCTGCTCTGTCAGAGTCAAATATTGCTGCAAGCTGTGGTTCTAGGCTAAAAGAGCCTCCTCGCACTTCCACCATAAACATGTTTTTATATCAGTGGTAGTTAGAAAAAGATTAATTGGGGGAAAAAATGTCTTTTGAAAGGATTGTGTTGTCATCATATTTATTTGTTTCCCATCTCTTTTGTAGCCTGTCTGAGAGGAAAGTCCCCTGCTGGCACTACACTTCTGTTGTTAATGCTGGTTTTGTTACTGGTTCTCACCACACTTCCAGAATATTCAGGTTTTTCCCCGGATGTTCTCTGGTTCCCACTTGTGCACTGGTCTCCACCACCCAGCTCACCAGCTGATCTTGAACTATGCCAGCAGTTATTTGCTATCTGTTTTTTCCTGCTTTTGCCCTCAGCAGGTACCTCCAGAGTTGTTCCACTGTGTTTCATTAGAGTTAAATAATTCTCCTAAGCGCTTGTGTCATATTCAAGAAAACTCTGTGCAGCATTTTCCTCTGGCTTGCAGGAGGCAGGAAATTAAACAACTTCTTCTCATCAGCTGCCTTTAATCTTGGAGCAGCGACAAATTAACACTGCTTGCACCAGTGCAGCCCCTTCTGACCTTCTGGAGTTTGAAGGCAGGGAATCTGCCTTCCCTCTGAAATAAATGCAGGTGCCTGGGGAATACAGCCAGGGCTGTCCTGTCTGGCTTCCTGCAGTGATAAACCCTTGGCAGGTGCTCCTGTGGAAGCCACGTTGCTCCAGCATCCCCAAGGTAAGATTTGGCTTCACAGACATCCTGTCTGCAGGTTTGCTGCTTCTCACAGCCCCAGCCTGGCACCAGAAACCTCTTTCACTGGCAGAGATAATGAATTATTTCCATTTGGGAAAGACAAGAAGTGGGAAGTTGGGTTTGTGAGATCCATGTCCTAAAACCAGCCGTGCTGGGGTGGGAGTGAATTATTCAGTGACCCACAGGTGTTTCAGACACTGGCGGCTCAGATGTGGCTCTACCCTGAGATAAGCCTGGAGATTTCAAACAGGAGCTGTAGGTCAAGAAAATGAAACAATTCCACGTCTAAGCACATGCTGAAGTTAAATGTTTGTCTCAAAATCCAGTGCAGCTATTGCACTGACCTCAGATCCAGGAGAGCCATGAACTGAAGCCACATCTGTTTGAAAAACTCAGGAGTAACAAATGATCCCCAGAAACGCATCACTTGTTTGGCAGCAATCTTATTTAAATAGAAATAAGTTCAAAGACAAAACGTGGTCCACATAAAAAGTTTAGGTATAATTATTCCAGTAGTCTGGGTTTTTGAGAGGTCTCAAGAAAAAAAAAAAAGGTAGAATTTAAAAACTTCCCACCTGACATAAAGTATTTTTTTCTTTTTTTTGGACATGAAAGTGAAGAAAAACTACCCTAAAAAAATTTGGAAGGATATACACTGCTGTTGGCAGGGCAGGAAAAACGGCATATTCATAATTGACCTTGAAATGGGAGAGCTGAGAGCTAACTCATTGAATTCCAGCCCACATTTATTTCAACACGTTTGTCAAAATGGAGAGTTAATTTTTCTCTTGCTGGTTGAGAAAACATCCCAGGTAATCAGCAAATCAGAGAGCTCTGTCAGGGAGAAACCCTGAGTCCCTCATATTAAACCAGACCAGGCATTTCTGAAGCCCAAGAGCAACATAGACTGAACACTTGGAAAGGAGAATTTGCTGTTTGGAATTGACTTGTCAATGGCGAGGGGGAAGTTATTTTGAAAGAAAATCGATGCAGGGAGATGGCAGTGGAGCTGAACAGTAAACAGTTGGTAAATGAATGCCTGTATGGTCTGAGCCCAAAACCTCCTTGGTATTTTTTTTTTTTCCCTAGGAAATCAGACTGCATTTATTTTTAATTTGAATCCTGATTTCCTCAGGTGCCACTCACCCTTGAATAAAAAAATCTAGCCTGAAAGCAAAACTACCAACACACGTTACAGACAGTCAGTCTGACTGGTGGATTCCTCCCTAGGTTCTTACATATTTATGCCAAGGAATTTTCATTGTAATGTTTTATTATACAGTAAGCAAAATTATAGATGTGTTGCCCTCTGCGTTCCACAGAAGTTATTAAAAGTATTGTGGTTTTTTGCAAAGTCTGGCAAATTATGCATCACTTTGGAGGTTAAAAACCCTCCTGATGCAGGAACCTGGTAGCAGTTAAATTAACACGGAGACAAAAGGAAAATGTGAGGTGTGAAAGAGGGCAGAGAAAACAAAAAGAAAAAAAATCGCCAAACCAAACAAAAAAACCCCTTCCTGCTGCAAACTTCAGCAGAGAGAGCTGGTTGATATCCTTCAATGCCAAATTCAAATCAGCAGTGTGAGCCAAAACCCTCCCTTGGCTTGTGGCAGCCCCAGTCCTCGCCAAGCCATAATTAACAATGCTGTTTGTACACTGCACAAATCGCATCAGCTCCGGCGTGCCCGGAATCTCCGAGCGCTTCCCAGCGTGTCCAGCACAGTTCCAGCAGCTCCTGCTGGGCCTTCACGGCACCTTGACCAACTCCAGCATCCCAGAGCTGCTCAAGGGGGCTGTTCACAAACGCAGGAACACGAACATGTCCATCGGCAGAAGGTTGTGTTGGGCTGTTTTCCTTTGGGGATGTGCTGGGGTATTGTCATTGTCTTTCTTCCTCACTTTTGGCGATGCTGGAGCAAAGTCCAGGGCATTCCATTAATTATAAAGCTGTGATGTTATCAGTTGCTGCAGGTCTGCCCGGACTGAACTGGGTTTCTCAAACAGGCAAAACAGAGGGAAGAAAACCTTTCGCTGCAGAGAGTAGAGCAAATAGGGCATTTCCTGGAGGAGGCGGTGTGATTTGGGGATTTTAATCCCATATTTAACATACTCCATCTATTCTCCTTCCCTCATGCAGTGTTACAGAACAATTTGTGCACTGAGTTCAAGAGCTGCTTGAAGGAAACAGAGTCTGACTTTCAGGAGATCTACCTTGTTGCCTTGCCAGTTGGTTTTTCGTTGCATGAAGGCAACATCTATTTATCCAAATATGTAATAACAGAGTGACAGCAGCTTAGGCAAAGCAGACAATGAAAGTCCCGTGTGTGTTTTGCAGCAGTGGAACTCATCTAACTTGTTGGCTTTGAGATTACTTGGTGCAAATGTGTCTTGATCCATGACTCGGAGTCTTAGGGTTCAGCACAGTACATCAGCCTTGTTCATATGAACACAAGATGTTCTTGAGCTGCCTGTTCAGCTTCTCCTCTCTGTGAGGCAGCCTAGAACCTGGACACAACCTTATGACTGGTAATAATTAGCTCTGAATTTCCTTAAAAATGTCAGTGACTGAGAGGAGGACCACGGGGAACCTCTGTATCCTGAGACAGAAGGATGCACTTTGGCATTTTATTAAGGATTGCAATTCAGCTGAAAGACTCCAGCTTTATGGCCTTACATTTCTTCTTTCAGTTGCAGATATTCTACTTTGAATGATTCCAGAATATTCAAACATTTGGTTTCATGTTTATAAAGCCCAACATCAAAAGAACATGGGCACTCTGATATATTATTGTAGGCTCAGTAGAAGAATTGGCATGAGGAGAGCTTCTTGTTATACAAATACATAACAGTGGACACACAGTGGGACAGACAAAGCAATGATTTGCTATTGCTGTGATGATTAAAAAAAAAACAAACCCAAAGCCAAAATTTAGATGGCTGCTTTTATTATGGGAGATAAAAGTACATTCCTCAAAGGAATTCATTAATGTAGGAAAGCTACTGTTGCACACTGAACTTTAATGGCTCTGGGAGCAAAGAAAGAACCTGATATTTGGTGTGACTATACATAATTTCATCTTTTCAAGTAATGATTATGTGATTCTGTTATAAAGAGGGAAAAATATGGTATTTTTAAAATATTTTTATGTTTCATGTTAATTTCACTCTGTAGTCATCAGGGTTTGAGCTATGTACATTTAAATGTTTACTATCAGATAAAGTTCACGGAAGGATAATATTTTGGAAGGTTATGGAATTGCTCAACTAATCTGTGTTTTAGCTCAAAATGGTGTCTCCCAGCTGAGTCCTATCTTAAAACAAAGTTAATTTTCAGATATAATCACTTTGCCCTGTCACAGACAGAAGGTGAGACAGTCCTGTTTAGGCTTTCATAGATGGTATTTAGTTTGCATTATTCACCTTTCCCATTAAAATATAGATCCTGTTTCCAGAATAAACAGTCTGCCTTCCTTCCTTTTTATTACTGATCATAACTTTTGATGCTACATTATATTAAGCCAATGACATTTTGCCCTTGTTCAGTTTTCTTGGCACAAGAATGAAAATGATGATAAAAACCATGGAAAAGAGCCCGGCCGTGAGAATTCAAAAGAGCTCACTCTCATTTGAGTACACAGCACAAAATCTACTCAGAACAGGAAAATGAGTATATTTAAGGGTTAAATGATTCTTCTGATGACTTTGACTACAGGAAGTTGGTACAGCTGAGCTGTACTGAATACGCTCCATTATGAAACCTTTAAGTAAAAGGAAAATACAGATTCCCCATTTAACAACCCAAAAGAAAGGTTAGAATAAAATCTCCGACGTTCAGCTCAAACAGGTTGAATTTGTGCTCAGATGGAAGCAGTCAAGAAGAGTTTCACTCTTAAACTGCATTCTCATAAAGGCCATTTGATCCTCATCTGTTGAAAGAGCTGAGGTGACAGTGGACACTGGCCATAGAGCCCCTCACAGAAATAAAATGGCTAATTTCACATTTTTCGTAGACCTTTGACTGCTACAAGGTATTTGGGAAATAAAATGCAGAACTAGTTCAAACTGTTTAGAGTAGCTGGCTGGCAGTGAAAGCTAAATAACTTTGTCTTTCATGTTTGTTTTCTGCTTTATTTTGGTCTGCTTTTCAGACAGAGGCATTTCAAAGTACGTTTTTGTTACACAAGGGGTGAAAAAAGAGCATTACCATATTCAATTTCCCACAAATGTCTGTTGTAGCAGTAAAAGCAGATGGCACCAGAAACAAATGAACATCAACTCTTCTTGGAGTACGTCTAATGAGAACAGGCTGGGTTTGATGAAGACAATGACTTTTGAAAATTCATCAATTTTTATGCCACAAAAAGAAATTGCAGCAAGCATTTCCCATAGTGTGTAATCCTTGCATCCAGGCAGAAAGTTCATTTAATGGTCTTTCAAGGGTTGATCTTGTAAAAAGTCTGAGCGTTGAGTTCTTGATGAAGAAACCAAAGTCACTCAAGACTTTTTCAGGAGCCTGCTGGCAGCACACACACCCAGCTAAAGGAGCTCAGCTTGGTCAAAGGCATTGCTGAAACTCTGCAGTGCCAACAGCTTTTCTTGACCTATTCACTGGGCATTTATTGCTGATCTTTCTGAAACACCTACCCTGGCTTAACTTCTGCCCTGGACCCACTATATTTATGCTGAAAGTGCATTACAGGGCTGTAGATGCCGTGGCCAAGGATGCAAGAGATTCCCAGCAATCTGGATTTCAGATATCTGTATTTACACATCTCTTTTTGCCCTATAGGGAACTGACATTTAGCAGTCCATTACCCCGTGGTTCTGAAGGCAGAAAGGGTTGGTAAGGCAGGACAATGAAACATTTCCACACCTGCACTTTGTACGGAGTAGCTGCGAAAAGTTTCTGCCTGGGAGTCTGGTAGGAATTTCCACAGGACTCTGACTGAATCATTCCTATTTGAAGAACACGTTGCTATGCCTATGATTCTTAAAGGTTTCACTTATCTTTTCTATTATTTTCCTGCATTCAGCTCAAAGGGAGCTTGGATTTTTCATGCTTGACATCTCTCTCTCTCTGCCCTGTTGTAAGTGCAGTCGCATCCCTCTTTGCCTTTTGCTGTGAAATTCCATGATAAAAACCACGAAAGTAGCCCCATACTCATCTCACTTTCATCATTTTGTCATTCTGGGGGTTTCCAGTGCTTCCCCTTGCGACATCCTCCCTAAAGGCTCCAGGAATAAGTAGACATAAAAGCCACTGATAACAAATATATACATTAAGACTTTTCCTACAAAATGGTATTCGTGTTTCTTTTGCGAACATTAAAAACCAGACACCTGGAGAAAAGAGATAACACAAATATTGTCTGGAAGAGTTTTCTTCTTCCAAGCACTTCCGAGAATTTGCAATTCACATCAAAACTGAGCAGACTTGCAAATTCCTTGTCTGTGGACATGGGCATTAAAGCATGGGTGAATGTGGACATCAGGAATTCACCTCAGGTTAACAAACCCACGGTCTCCAAAGAAAGCTGAAAGACAGTCACAACACACCACCTCCAAAATGGCCCAGTAACACTGAAGTGACAACACTGAATAGGATTTGGCAGTTAGGATGCAGAAACAGGCGCTGGATAATCTGAGGGAGGTCCAGCCTCAGCTCCACCACTCCAAACAGGAACTCATTGTAGGTTACTTCTGAGTGTTTGTGCAGTCAATGAAACTTTGTGAATTAAATTCAGTTGTTCCTCAGAGAGCAGGAAAATTAAGTATAAGTCTAACTAACTGCAAATAAAATATTGACACTTTTTCACATACGTCCAAAGTCTAAGGAGCATTTTGAAGGAGTTGGTCTCCCTGCCTCAAGAAAGTAAATAAATATTATTTATGACGGGAATGTTTAGATGCAACTCAAAATTTAGAACACCTGTAATCTGAGATTTTGGGTTGAAACCAATTGAGATAGATTTTCAAAATATTGCTCAAGATGACTTTTTAAATACCAAATAACTAATGTATTTGCCAAAGGAAAAAGCTCAGTGAAAGTAGGAGAATTTGTTAAAAAAATGCTGAACTAACTCCAACATAGAGTGACATATATTAGGATTAGAGCTGTTATAATGGTGAGCCCAGACCTGATGTTCAGGAATAGGGTTTTATTAATATGAACAGAAAAAGAGAGGAAAGAAAGAAGCTTGAAAACGTGGAGCCACTTGAGCATTAGTACGAATATATTAAAGTATGCCAGTGAATTTTCTCTAGCTGAAGCATTCTCATTTCCATATCACTTACTGGAGATGATTACTTAACATTTTAGTTAATATTCAATGTTAATTACATATACTGGCAGGAGAGACATGGCTCAACATCTTCTGCCTCTGCTCTCTCCTTTATTAAAGCAACTTTGGCCTCAGGACAGCAAAGGATTTTTCTACTTGACATTAGCATTATTAAGTATATTAAGCACCATCTCATCAAACAGACTGTGAATTTTCAAGTGGTTTTTTTATTACGTTTTCTCAGCCTCCTCTTCAATAGTGTAAGTTATTCCATTATATTCAGTACAACTTTGCTGGGGAAAGGAACATCCATCAGGTCAACATCCAAGGCGCCAGAAAAAGTTCTTTGATTTAGACATTTTGGCCCCCTGCTTTGAATTTTTTCTTTCTTTCCTTGCTTACAAATCTTTGCCTAAGCCATAAAATACTCCACTGATCCCCAGGCTTACACAAGTCTGCTTCTTTTGTAATTTCTAACAGCTGCAACCTCAGCAGCACTGCTGGATTTCATTAACCTGACAAAAGAGCCCTCTCCCTCCAGAAGAAGAGCTTTTATTCACTGAAGAAGACTCAAATATTAGGACAGGCCTATGAATCAGGAGGGCTGAAGTTTACTGGCTGATGTCCATATCCACAGACAAAAAGGCACTTTATTTGCCAGGACCTGGAGTTTAAGCTCATGTACAACGTGGTGTAGAGGATCTGAGTGAAAAAGGATGACTCCTCCAGGCTGGAACAGGCTTCTCTGTAGCCTGGCAGAGATCACTGAAATGTGATATGGTTGGCTGGGATTCTTCACTTCCAGAATTCTGGAATAGCCCACAGCACTTCCACACAGCTGGCTGGGAGCCTGTCGCAGGGACCCCCTGGATATTGCTGCTCCATTCTCTGGACACACTGAGTTTTCTTTCTCGCTGAAGCAATATCGGAAAGCTAACCAGAATTTCCCCAAATGCATCGATAAAAGGTTCTTTTGTGCAGACATGGCTCTGCCACACAAGCATGGCTGTAACAGCACCATACAGATGAGGTGTGGCTGAGGATTTGTCTGCTGCAGCCCCTGTCAGGGTAACTTTGATCAGTGAAGGCAATAAAACACATCAGCAGGAGCAGGCATGTAACAGTAAATGGGATGTGACAGCATCTTTCCTCTCATTGCAGAGTTCCCTTGATTATGATCCCTCTGATCCCTTTCTCTTCCCTCTTGTCTAACAAAAATCTGCAGCTGGAAGGTTCAACATGTTTATCACCAGCACTTCTGAACTTCAGCCCTCTGGAGCCACGGCTTATAAATGAAGAAATCTTGACTAACTCTCCAAATCCTGGCTCCAGGCTGCTGCCAGTGCCCCTCAGCAGTGTGGGTTCTGTCAGGAGGGAGCTGCCAAGGCCCACTGCAGAAGAAGCAGGCTCCAGCACCAGCTGTGCGTGTGTCCCCTTTGCCTGCACAGCTCATGATCCCTCCTGGAAAGGCTGGACTAAAACATCAGAAGCTTTGCAGCCCTTCAGGCGTGGCGTTTCCTACCTGTCCTTGTGCCCTGGTGCTCAGGTCCCTCGCTTTTGTCCTGCTTTAACCCTGCCTGGATGTACTCAGAGTGAGGAGCTGGCTTCCCTTGCAGAAATAATTTTGTTATGCTCAAAAGGAAGCTTTTTTAGACTTCTCCCATCAATCAAGCTTCTTATTCCTGCTCCTGTCCCAACTCACAATCATCTTCCTTTGCCAGTTGTGTGCCCAGTTTCACACAGGGGCTGTGTGAAGTGACTCAGCGGAGCTGGGAGTGAAAGAGGCTCTGGATGGTGGAGAAAATCTGTCAGGGCAGGGCATTATGCCACAAGGAATCCTGATCTGACCTCCAAGGGAGTCCCCTTAATACCAGGCAGGATTTACAGTGATATAAATTTGTGATCCAGTTTCTTCCATAAATTAACACTGAATCCTTGCCTAAGCATAACACATGCATTTATAAATACATGTAAAATACAAAAGAAGCCGTTTGAGAGCAGTAATACAAGGAAATGCTTAGGAAAATTTAAAAAAAAAAAAAAAAGATTTAATAAAAATTATTTTCACCAGTGGTTTGGTGGGGTTTTCTTGATTGCATTAAAAATTTTTGAGAGAAAAACATTTTAAAAACTCATCTCCCAAAGTCATTCCCAATGATCAGAGAAGAGCAGGAAGTTTACCAAGAACAAAATGACTGCTGGTGACTTAATCTGACACTGTCACATCCCACTACCCAGGCCCTCCTGGCCAGCGCTCATTCTTTCCCCAGCACAGCCAGTACAACCAGCACAGACTTTACAAGCCGGGGTGAATAAACACAGAATTTATAAGCTGACACTGTATAAGGCAGCCTTGAAATCCTTTTCCTGCCTGGGCAGCAGCTGTGCTGCTCCTTTGCTGACGCAGATGTGGCCACAGGCTCTCTTTGCTGGCCACAGCGCTGTGTCTCCGCCGTGCTGGCCACGTGCTGGGCGTGTAATGTCAGCACAGCAGGTCCTCCATACCATGGGCTTTTCCATTTCCAGCTCAGCTGGTTCCCCAGAATAATTATGTGCTTGAAGAGGATTACAGAATTTCTATAGTGGGACTGCCAGCAGAAAATGCAAAAATCTGTAGGCACACCTAGGTCGGTTGCCTCATAAATGAGAAACGTCAGCTGTTCCTCGCCCTGCTCTGAGAGATGGGGACTGTTACATGGCAAAAGTCAGAGGAAAGCCATGTTGCTTTGCTTTGTTTCAACTCTGTTTTATCTCTTTTCCTGTTAAATTTCTTTCTTTAAAATTAACACTGGAATTATTTTAACCTGTAAAGGATATTTCCTTTTTCACCCTTTGCAGAAGCTGTTGTCTACACCAGACCTGAATTCACAACAAATACCTGTCCCTCTGAAATCCCATTTTCCAGTAATAATTTGCTCATTAAAATGACTTTGCTGTGTGTTTTATTCACTGCCTCAGGTCTTTCTGCCCCATGTCGAAGGAGTGCTGGGAAAGGACTCCGTGAGGATACCAAGGCCTTAACAGGATCTCACAGCCCGATGAGAAATGCATCACAATCCCAGAGATCCTAGGTTTTTCTTGATCTCACTATCTCCCCTCCCCAGTCTGGATCTTTTCTGCAACATCAAAGTGTCTGGATTTATCACCCTCCTGGGCCAGCTGGTGTGGGCTCAGCTGAGTGCAGACTGCTCCAAACTCCGTGGTCTGCACCACCTGCACTGGGAACAGGTTAAAAATAAGGTGTTCAGGTCTGGAGTCAGATTCTAATTAGAAGCAATCTTCCTCCAGCAGCTGAAAACAGGGAGGACAGGGAGCAGTGAATTAGCTGTAAAAAAATTGCTTTTGAACCCAGTTTTAAAAAACTGGGTCTGCATTTTGGTTTCTTCCTTTGACTTCAATTGAGGCATTTTATATTCTGCTAGTTAAAAGTGTAGACTTCTGAGCCTAAAAGAAACTCAAAGCTTCTATCTGAGCACCATCTCAAGATCGAGTTCAGGGCTAACAAAAACTCAGTGAAGAGCTGAGGTTTTGGAAAAAAAAAAACAGGAAGAAAATCAAGGAGCTGATGGAGCTTTTCACAAGACGAGAGCATAATCATGAAAAGCACACAGTCAAGACATAAAATTGCTCCAGATGTGACAGTGTAAAAGGCCAGGGTTTGGTAATGAAAACAGAGGCTGCACATGCAATGGGAGCCCATCAGTCACAGAGGGAGAAGTGGCAGCCTAACTGAATGTGTTCAAGGCTCTCCAGTGAGGACCAAAAATAATGCCCACACCAGGGAGGATGCAGAGTAGAGGAGGGGTGTCTGCCTCCCCCCCAGCTTGTTTTCAGTGCTGGGAGAAGAGGTAACACACAGAGGCAGCAGAAATGATGGGATGAAGTGAAGAGGCAGGGAAGGGACGAGGAGAATGAGCCGAGGGCACACTTAGGTGTGGGAAATGTTCCGTGAGGCGCCTCGGCCAAGCCCAGCACGGCCTCAGTCACCTGTGAGCAGCAAACCATCAGCGACAAACACGGATAAAAGACAAGTATCTGCATGAGGGTGTAATGATGCCTTTTCCTGGTCTTAAAATTAAGAGAGCTGCACACAGTTAGGAGGGAAAAAGGGTTTTACCTCGGTATTTATTGAAGGATCCTTAGGTGTGATGAACTGCACATCGAAATGCACCCCGATGTCCCCACTGAAGAAAATGGCCACTCATGATGTGATGAGTGTACAATTATATGCCTTGCAAAAATTAGCACATCTATCAAAGGTTCCCCAATGAGGGACTCGGGTGAGACCCCCCACCCGAGGGACCCTCCCCCTGGATGGGCCTGTCTTTGTTTACAGAATGTGTTCTGGAGAGGACCTTGGTTTCTTTGGGCTTTTAGAATGTTTAGTCTCTACACTTAACAAAATTCCAGGTCTAAGGGGAGTTATCCAACTTAAAGAATTATGACTATGTAAGCTAAAGGCACAAGGAATATATAAAGCTATATAAAAGAGTGTATAAAAAGGGGTACAAAAGAAAAGTAAAAAATCATCATGGCATCAGTAAAAGCAAAATTCTCTACAGCCTCTGTGTCCTCCTTACCCTCACCTAACCATTCTAAAGCACTCCTTCACAAATAATCCCTTTGATTAAGAAAACTATCGATATAGTGAGGAACTTATCCATTTTAGCAATTTATGCAGGGGTTTCCTAAGGTCAAAATGCACTGTTTTCTGTTTGCCTTTTATTTCTCATGCAAATGAAATCTTTTTGGTGGTCCATTTCCTGGACTTCGCTAACCTATTCCCATTATCTTACACATGCTGTTTTTCCTACTTTTGCTGGAGGTTTCACAATCACTTGGAAATCTACCTTGGCAGGCAAAAGTGCTGTGGACTGAATTTCCTGCTTGAAAAATGTGCTGCATTTCGTGGAGAAGGCAAAGACACCCAAAATCTGGGAGCAACATCTTGCTCCACATGGTTCCATGAGATCAGGCCAGGCTGGATGGAGCCCTGAGCAACTTGGCCAGGTGGGTTGGAATGAAAGGATCTTTAAGGTCCCCTCCCACCCAAGACTTTCCATGATTCTGTGATCCCATGACTTGCTTTCTGCCCCTGCCTATGGGCCATTCCAGCAGTGGGCTGCCCACAGATCCCTGGGATGTTCCACTGATGTTTGCCAAGAAGAGATGGACACTTGGAAGCACATCCCCACTTTTAGCTTCCCAATAATTGTTCAGCTGGCTTGCAAATACTGGGATTAAAATTAATTTTTAAATGAATGCTGATATGAAACTTACCCCAAAGATACCTCGAGGGTATTTGAAATGGCTGAAAAAAAGGTCAGATTCTGTTCTTCTGTTCTAGTTCTAAACAGAAACAGATGAAGGGTTGTCTACTGAAAATTGCTTTATTACACCTGTCAGTGAAACTTTGTTGTGCTTCCAGAAGAACTCCAGTTTTGAAGTGCTTCAGTAAAGCACACAAAGAGAAGAAAAGTGATGACCTTACTGACACAGGGCAGATTTCATTCCTGCTCAGCTTTTTCCCCACCTTCAGAACTGGGGTGCGTGTATTTTTTTCCCAGGTGAAACAGAACCAAAGCAGGAATGACAGTACATTTTCCAGACAACACAGGCTTTTGTTTTTCATTTGGTAATAAAAAAACCCCTCCGCCTTGCAGCACAGGGATGATTCTTAAGAAATTAGCTGCAGAGGAAAGCTGACAGGCAGCATTCCTCATCCATCACTAGACAGCACCACTGCTGGGAAGTAGCAAATTTCACACCCAGCTTGCCCGTCAGCCTTGAGGGCTTTCCAGGGACAGCTTTTTTTTGTTTCGTTTTCCAAGATGTAAAGCAGAAACAAGGACTCTGAGAGCACCCTGGACCAGCTCACTGTCAGGCTGTATCTGCAGTGGGGCGATAGCACGAAGGAGAAAGCAAAGCCACATCTAATTGTGGGGGGAGCAACAGCCTGGCCAACTGCAGAAGGAGATAAAAACGTGAGCAGAGTAATCTTTCAAATCAGGAATTGGTTTCATTCAATGTTAATCAGCTGCCTCAATCAACTGAAAAAAAAATCTGCATGATAGTGTTGTAAAATTCCAAATCCTGGCCTTGCAACTTGTTTTGTTTGCTGGTATCTGCAAACAGCCACACGAGCTGGTTTTGTTAGAGGATTGTAGGGGGTTCACAGATTAACAAGTCTCTGCATGCAAATGAGTGTGGGTTTTATTTTATTTATTTCACCTTTAGATGAACACCTCAGCTGTAAAAATTATATCTTATAATAGTTGCTTAAATTTTGAAAGCATGTAATAGCTACTATATAAAAATATTAAAAGCTATATTCTAATGACTAAGTGTAAAAAAGAAGAGGGGTATTTTTATGCATTTCTCTATAAGCTGGATTTCTTCACGTTTCAATGAAAACATTCTGCTTTTGGTGGCTTTTTCTCCTAATTGCCACCTCTGCACACAGTGTCACGGATGGTGCTAACATTTTTTTTTTAACCTATTATTCATCAAAGATTCTGTGACAAGACCTTAGTTCACACTTTTACTGAGCAGGTCAAGACAAAAGCAAGTTTATCTTTGCATATGCATTTGGGGTTTTCAAGGTTGAAGTGCATCAAGAACTTTTATCTTGTATAAAATACCAAGCTGAGTGCTGAGGCATTAACATGTGTTTGGTAACACTCTGAGTTGCATGTTTGGATATAAGACTATTAATTTAAACAAAAAAAAATTTTCACTTTTGAATGGTATTAATTCACACTTCAAATTAGATTTATTTGTACTTATTGGACGTGCACGAGGTGTGTGTTATTTTGTCTGTGTGCAACAAGCAACCCTACGCTTACGATGGGAATAATGCTATATTGTCTAAAAATAAATCATCACCAAGAACAAGCTCAAGTTCCCCAAGATAAATTAAATAGTGCACATGACTGCTGAAAAAAATATGATATTGACCTGAAATGACACACGAGTCTGCCTCAGCTTGGAGCTGTGGTACATTTTTCTCCAGATGGAACCTTTGCTGGGTTTAATATTGCACTTGCTCGGAAAGTCTTGTCACCACTGCCTGCCTTCGTATCTATCTTGTAAATTATTGCTGATGTTAAGAACTTCTGCTTAATAAGTTCAGGTTAGAAATACAGACTGCACCCCATCAAGCCCACTGATAAATACCGAAAGTCAGGGAGAGTGTTCAGGGAGCGAGGGGGGGAATGTAGTGAGGACACTGTGATTAATCAGAAATTATTTACCTGGGCTGCCTGTACCAACCTACCCTGGATATTGCCTGAGAACACCTAGAAAGACTTGCTTACTTTGTGAGCAGAGCAGTTCTCAGCTGCTCTCCTGGGCAGTCTGTCAACTCACAGAACATATCTGGAGCTGTATTGTTGTGCTTTAGGAATACAGGCTTGGAAAGTTTCCTTTACAAGAGTACTTTAGCATATTTAAAAGGTTAAATGCACATTAAGAGAAATAAAACCAATGACTGGGCTACATTTTAATGAATTTTCTAGAAGTCAGTGTCCAGATGCTAAAATGAATATTATCTTTCCCTCAGGTTTGTAAAGATTTCAGGGGTGGTTTGTTCTTTCCTGGCCCAGATGTGTTTCACAGCTGCAGAGTGGACTGGTGCTGTAATTTGGGATGTCTGATGTGCAAAGAGCTCAGCTGAGGGGACATCAAGGACTTCCTCCAGCCTTCAATTCCATGGCATCCCAAAGGTGCAGGATAAAACCCATCACCTGGGATGGCAAGTGGTGGAAATAAAACCAGACAAATTCGGGGAGGATGTGTTGTTCAAAGTCGCTCAGAGAAGACGAATCAAAAAAATAGCCGGGTGGTTTAAATGGAAGAAGACAGAAGGATGAGTTGGAAGATCCCTTAGGATCCCTTCTGTCTAAATTTAAGTGGTGTGTCAGTGCACCAAACACATTTCAAGACCGCAACAGGAATCCCCTCTTCCGTCGGTGTGTTCTTCTTTGCACACCTGTCACACTCACGGGCAACAAATTTTGCGTTGCTAGTCAGAGGAGGACTTAAAGATGCTGGTGGCCTTTTCTCTCCAAGATGTGATGAGCTGCTGCATGTCAAAAAATCAACTTTCCTAACCAATATAGTTAATGGAGGTAAGAAGTACAATTGTCTGCTGATTCACTTCACGACTGAGACAAAAAAGAATTGAGAGAGGGACCTACTAAAATAATAAAAAGTCAGGCTCCTCCTGATACCAGGTCTAGGGATTTTTTTATACTAGTTTATATGTATCCTGTGAGTTGTCACAAGTTTTTATACTGTTTCTCATCCAAGGGTTTCCTGTACAGTATCATCAGTCTGATGAAGAGGGATGGCCAGACCCTAATTTCCTGTAATCTTAACGTAGCTTTGGATTCTTACAAATTAAATGAAATCTGGCACTCTGAGCAGAGCTGTGAATAAGCTGAGCAATGCTATCTAAAGGTCAAGGCATTTCCTTAAATTTCCAATTAAAGCAAGCCAGAAGGAGAAAAAAGTCAAGTTCTCAAATCCTATATTGGTCATCATTTTTCAGCACCAGTGGAATGGATTTCTGATTAGTACATTGCACTAATTTCTTCTAATGCTATTTTAGTCACTGACAGGTTGATAATTTATTAATATGATAATTGTTCAAAAGGCACTGACAAGGAACAAGAAAAATCAAGAAACATTAATCACACAGTCTATTTTTTAATACACACACAGTCACAGGCTGGTTCTTATCTAGGTCAGTGGATACGGGGAGTTGCCAGGCTTTAGTGGAGCTGGGGGAGTGAGGGTGCAGGAGGATGCAGGAGCAAGAGGAGGAAGCAGAAGGAAGCAGGAGGAAGTGGGAGGAAGCAGGAGGAAGAAGGAGGAAGCAGAAGGAAGCAGGAGGAAGTGGGAGGAAGCAGGAGGAAGAAGGAGGAAGCAGAAGGAAGCAGGAGGAAGTGGGAGGAAGCAGGAGGAAGAAGGAGGAAGCAGAAGGAAGCAGGAGGAAGTGGGAGGAAGCAGGAGGAAGAAGGAGGAAGCAGAAGGAAGCAGGAGGAAGTGGGAGGAAGCAGGAGGAAGAAGGAGGAAGCAGAAGGAAGCAGAAGAAAGCAGGAGGAAGCCGGAGGAAGCAGAAGGAAGCAATGCAAAAGTGGTCATGGGGAAGGCGAGTCCATGGGAATCTTGATCTCTGTCCAAGGAGGAGAACTGCTCTACCAGCCCAGGGCTGGTTGTATTTTATATTTTAGCATAGTTTTCCTTTTATGCTTTTTTTTTTTTGTGCTCCACCCTACTCCTCAGCTTCCCCTGCAGGCCCTTTTGCTCGTCTTTCTGTCTCTCTGTGGACCTGAGAGCTCAAGTAATTGGTATTTATACACAGCATCATACATCGGTGCTAGATACACCTTTAGTGCTTTAAACTCTTTGACATGTGTTGCAAGAACAGGTAAAATGAATCATTGCTCTCTGTGTCCAGTAAATAAGCCTGCACCTTTTTATCACCACCAGTGGTAGTGTTACCCTGTTATTCCAGGCTAACAGGCCATGCTGATAAATCACAGAATTGTTTAGGTTGGAAAAGCCCTTTAAAATAATGAAGCAAGTGTTCAGATTCACCCTGACCCACCTGGGGTTGTTTAGTTTTCTTTCTTGCCATTATCCTTTTCCATTAAATACATGTGGTATTATAAATCCGTTTGAAAATGCACAACCAGGAGCAAAGAGGCCCCCAAGCCAGCCTGCTAATCCTGAGAAAAGCAATCCTGAAATGTTTGCTGAGAGGTTCTGTGCTTGCCAGGGTGGCCTGTGACAGAAATGGATTGGAGGAGATACAGAGGGCACAGCTGGATTCCTGCTCCCCAGACACCAAATCATTATAAACACACTTAAATATATTCTTAAATATTTTGTAAAATTCACAGAAAATATTTTATATACAGATCTAGATATGAACCATTTCACTTGCTTGCCACTCTATAAACTACAGCTTCAGAATGTTCAGACTCTCCCCTAAATATGATTTTCAATTACCATAATATCATAACTGAGAAAAAAACCCAAACAAATCTGGAAATATCTTTGGCTTAAAACATGCTTAGATAACAGGTTGTACAAATAAAAAAGGTGGTGTGGTAATTGCACCTCAGGTAAAGCAACAAGCATTCCATATTTAGATCTTAATAAATCAAAGTACAGAGAAATCCTTCTTCCTTTCAGAAATAGTAGTTTAGCTTATTCAAAATTTCAAAATGTGGCTGTTCCTTTGAGATATTTAACCTGAGCTGCCCACATGAAATGAGCAATTACTTCTTTCAGATAGCGTTTCCTTTGACTACTATTCCCTGGCCTTTTTAGTTAGAATCTTTCAAGTATTTTTAATTAAACAAAGAAACCCTTGGTAATGCTTGGCAAATTAAGGTCCTAGTGGTTTGTTTAATTTAGTCTGAGACTATTTGCTCCTGATAAATAAAAATAGCACAGATTATTAAAACACAGGAGGAGGCATGAGGGAAAGCAACCAACAAAAAGGGATGTGCAGAGTCTCTGAACTTTAATAAGAAATATTTTGTTGATAAGGACGCTGTACTAATCTATGAGGAATAACGGTGCTCTGGAAAAAAATTCTCCTGCTTCTGAATGCTGACTTCTCCCTGTGCAAACTCTGCACAGTGAGAGTCCTGGGTTAACCTGTGCCTGTGCAGGTGATTTTAGGGACCAGGGGTAGGGTGGGGAAAGAGGAGTCATCCTCGTGGACTGAGAAATTAGGTTGTAGGCTTGTCCCAGGTTTCGCCAGCACTATGGACAAATCCATTTTACCCTCATACAGACCCCACTGCTGTACAAAGAGGGGAACTGACCTCTTCCTCTCCTCCCTGATGGAAGCAAAATTAGAAAAGTGTGTCCAGGTATTTCCTAGGAAGAGAAGGGAATCATAAAGGTCTATTTGATAGTAAATAACCAGGCAGAGAAGAGCTCTGACAAAGTGGGGCAAGTCCATCCTTGCCAGCGTGGCTGGTGAGGTAACAAGGAGGGCCTTAGATAAGGCCTGTGGGGGATGGAGATAAAAGCCTGGAAAGAAATGGGGCAGTGAGGGTCAGGAGGAAATTTGTGCACAGGAACAGAGACAGACTGTTCTCAGAGGTGGCAGTACGATGGCTGGAGGCAGTGGACATCTCTTAAAGCAAGGAAAACTGCTCAGACTGGGATACAATTGTTCCCAGCGCGAGGGGTTTGACACGGAACGAAGCCCAGAGAGCCTGTGGAATCTCCAGCCTTTGAAATGCTGAAAGCTTGGCCAGAGGAGCAACTGAGCTACTGGATTAAGCTTCAAAATGGATCTCACTTCAAAGCTGGCTCTGTCCTGGGCTGGGGGGACTGGAGCAGATGTCCTCATAATGTCCATTCCAACCTATATTTTCCTGTGACTCTGTGATACAGATCTGAAAGTGCTGCTCTGAAGTGGGAGGATTTGTCTCCATGTTTTGGCTGAGTACAGGGGCTGTCTAAGAACACAGCCAGCTCTGGAACTACACAGAGCTGAAAGCTGAAGAGGAAGGCAGCAGCTCAAAGCCAGGCTGAGGCAAAGTATTGCCCATAACATGACAGCTTTTCAGTGGTGAACTCCATCAAACACCAGATGTGCTGCATTCAGATCCCTAAAACCACGGTGGGATAATGAAGGTAATCAAGGCAGTGGAATAAATTCCTCACGAACATCCACACCAACATTCCTTAAAGAAAACGAAGTGCCGTAGGTGTTAGAATTAATCACATTGCACGCGTCTAAATTTGCCCGTTATTTACTTTAGGGTCACAAGTTATTTTAAGAAAAAACCCTTTATCAAAATAATTTATGTGATGGAAATACCTGTTCTCTCCAAGAATTATCAGAAGCAGCTGAGAAGAAAGGACAGCTGTGGGGAAAACTGAGAGGAGGTGCAGGCAGTGCATCCATAATTTGGACCCAAGTCTTGGTCTGGACTCTTTAATTGAAGTCCGTCCCCACCAGATGAGACACTTGTAAACTAGACCTAATTTTTCCATGCATAGCTTTCTAAAATGGTCAAGAATTAAAAAGCAAAAAAAGAAAAAAAATTGGAAAAAAAAAAAAAGGAAAAAAAAGGAAATAAAAGAAAAATAAAAGAAAAAAAAAGGTGAAGAAAACATTCCTAGAATTCTGATGGGTTTTTAGTTGGTTTGTTTAAGCAGTGGAATGTGCAGAAAATGTTAACATTTTCTTATGGTACCCAGGTGGATTGACAAGCATGGGGAGGAGGAGAAGAGGAGGACAACGAAGCCAGAAAGATAATGAGCTGAGTGATTAAGTTGTATGAGGCTTCAGAGGGACTGTTTCTATAAATAGGTTTTTAGTAAAAGTCCAACCTTTCAAAACTTTATATTCATTAAAACAAAAAAAAAAAGAAAATGTTACCAAAATCTAATTAGGAAGGGTTATAGCCTGATCTCTATGAAAACCAAAATAGAATAATGCCACAAGAGAAAGAACCTCCAGAGGTGTATTTTAAAGAGCTTCTCTCAGAAACATTAAAAAGTAAAGTTAAAATTAAAGCTGAATAAAACGTTCATAGTGAAACTAAATGGCCAGGTAGAACTTTAAAAAAAAAAAGTTAGGAAGGTGTGTACACCCATCTTAGGCACTGATTTTAGACCAGGTTTTATTTACTGGCACATCCTCCCTCACCACTGCATAAAAGTTGCAGTCCATAAAAAGCATAACCAAGAACATCTTCCCCAAAGCCAATATCTTGCCCAGATCTTCTCACGACCATCTTTAGGAGTAAAATAGGAAAACAGAAGGAATTTCTATCCCAATGAATTTATTTTTCTGATCTTTGACCCTTCAGCCGTTTGCCTCTGTCAATATAAAGTTAAATGAAGTTTGCAAAGGGATGGGTAAGGATCTCAGTCTGTGTTTTCTTTTCAGTTTTCAGGAAAACAATCCTACAATTTTTAGGTTTTTTCCCCCAAATACATTTGTGCAAATATTTTCCCTTTTGAAAGAACTCCACATTAGCCGTACTTCTATAACGAGCATTTAGGAAAGAAAACCAACCCTGTGAAATTTCCACTGGGCTGATACTCTAATATTCCCAACTGGCATGAAACTTTCCTGTCTCCCAGGGTCTCCTTGTGTGGTTGCTCTTCAGATTTGCCTCTGCTGATGTTCCAGCTGAGGCTGGAGCTGGGGCCAGCTGCTCTTCTGGCTTTTTACCGAGGCAGGGCACCTCACCACAATCTAGAAGCAAGTTGTCACCTGCCAGTGGTCTCTTCTCAAGGGAAAATTCTGGCTCCTGCAGCTTGTTCCAGCTCTCAGTGAATATCACGAGGAGCTAACAGATGGAATGAGCGCATCACCTAATTTTAGTATTAATATTATGGAAGTGAATAAGAGCCAGCCGTGGTGTGCTGAGGAGCACAGTCACAGCCCAAAGACACGACTGTTTAAAAAGCACAGCATGTGAGAGATAGCACAGTACCACAGCTGCTCACACGGGGCCCCTGCATCAGATAAACTGATCCATCAGCAGCTGATTGTCACAGTGATGGCAGAGACGAAGAGAAAACGCAACGTAGATTTTCACTGCTCATGAAGAAAATGGAATTATTTATTAATTTACAGACAGCTTTTATATGAGTTACTTCACTAGAAGTTTACTTTTAAAAGAAAAATTTATTTGGTCTCTGAACAACCATCCGTCAGGCTATTGGTTAATCCAGAAGACACCTCTTTCTAAGTATTTCTCCAGGCCATGTCATGACAAAGTCATAACAGCTTGCACCTGCAAGATAGGAAATCTAGTTTACGAAAACCGTTGGCTTTGTTTTAAATAATCTGTCTGGGAACATGAAAGTTTCTCACAAAGTGCTGGAAAAGCAGGAGAAAGGAAAACCAGGATTTTTACAAAATGCTGGAAAAGCTAACAAAATGCTGGGACAGCTTGGAAAATTTCTCTGCTGAAGGGTTTTTTGCATCCACAGCTGATCACTTGAAATAAATGTGGGGTTTTGTGACTGTTCTGCATGGTTCCTGCAGCACATCAGCCACGCGGTGAGTGCAGCATTTCAGTGTGCAAATGGGATGCAGGGCTGCCAAACAGGCACAGGAGCTCACACACAGTGATCAAAGCATGAGGCATGGGGTACTCAGACCCCACCATGGCTGTGTTTGTGCACGCAGGCAGCCTGGATTTCACTCCGCTCATAGGCAGAACTTTTTGCTTCTCACCAAGTGTTGGAAAGGAATAATTGCAAAAGCAATTAAACGAGAAAGTTCACTTAAATTCACTAAAATTCAGGGTCAAGCATCCTGTATTCCAGCTCTTCTCCTGTCAAGAACAGGATGAGTAGGAAGAATCAGGAATGTTCACGTGTGCTATCCCCACATGGACAAAGTTCCCAGCTACACCTGTGCTTTGCCGTGTGCCTGGTGCCATGCAGGAGTAACTGGAGCCTGTTTAGCCACTCTTTGACCAGATTTCCCTGCCAGCTACTCTGCCTGTCATCTGTTTCCCAATGCTTTTTAATGAGCTGCTCAGGACAGGCATTAACAGAGCGCATCTGTTGGTCAGGAATTGCAAGGGATGCCCAGCGCCAAGTCTGAGCTCAGCTGCATCTTCTGCTGGAGCGCAGAGCCCAGCTTTGAGAGCAGCTGATTTATTGTCTCTGGCACAGACACAGATCAGACAATTCTCTTCACAATCGGGATCATCTCATCTGGGGCAACCACGCAGGGAAATGAAAATGTGCCCGACCAGGATACCTCTAACTCCCAGCATCCCAGGCCTCTAACAGCTGACACTGCCCACAATTCCTTTCCCTGCTTCCAGAATCCAGGTGCTGAGGTTTTCAATGCCATGTAGCATCACACCCTCACGGCCTGTGATCAAGCTTGGCCCAATTATTCTGGGACAAGTTTGTATTTCCCTACAATACTCCATGTTCGAGTCAACCAAAACTGATGCACTCGGTCCCAAAGTCCTCTGATATCCTAGGGGAACATTGTCATTCAAAAAATACTAAGTGGACTGGTTTTATTGCCATTTATAGGGAAATAAAACCAGTTTCTTTTCTTCAGAAAGAATGTTTCTCAGCTGCACACCAGATAATTTGGTCAGCCAGATATAGCCAGTCCATTTGTAACTAAAGATCCGTTAAACTTTGAAGCAGCTTCTTACTTTATTTGTCTCAGAAATACTATTTCAATAAAATACTTAAACGCAGGGATGGGTGTAATACCCATCTGAACTTGCACTCAAATATATCAAAACCAGGTGATGCACTGCAGCATTTTGCCATCACTATTTTTGTTGGTTTCTGATATCTTGGATGCTAATTCTGTATTCTTCTCGTGTTCATACCTGCGTTTGTGGATCTGCAACTGAGATATTGCAGTGATTTCTCTTTCCTTCTGTGACATGATGAGGAAAACAAAGGAATCCTACAATTTTTAATCAGGAACTGGGCCTCCAACAATCCCTTCATATTTTCTTTTACATTCTAATTTACATTTCACTTTCAATGATGGAGGCTCACAAGTGAGTTTGTTTCACATAAGCATGCAGGTATCTTAGAGAGACTTCTGTAAGGCAGAGTAAAAGATTCCTGGGGTAGGGAAAGGGCTCTGCCTTATTAATGTTCTATTGGTGCATTCTGCCTGTATGCAGAAAAAATGAACTTGCCACCTTCTCATTGTTAAAGGCACTTAAGCACAAAAGAGGCTAATTAAAAATGGAAAGAGTGGCACTTTTTATACCCTTCAGAAGTATCTTCACGAGCTGCACAGTGACTCATGTTTTACAGCACTGGGTAGCTCGATGTATGTATTTTTAATGGTTTGGAAAGTGCTCATAAAGTAGTGTCCCCATCTTGTAATCGCTCGTGACTGCGTGTAAAAGGAAGCAGAATCCCTTATTTCCAAGGGACTGTAAAAAGAAACTGGCTTACAAGTATCTGTGTAGTAAAGTATCTGTACTGCTATCAGTAAAGTCAGAAACTTTTATTGTGATTCCAAGCCAGGTGTATTATTGTGTGAGATATGTTAGTTTTTATATTCCTGTCACACAGACACCCACAAGGGAATTTAATTCACTCAACACCGGATTTGTTTGGAGGTGTTGGTCACGAGCAAGCAGCTGAAGTTTAGTGAGTTCATAAATCAGATGGGCTGTGACAGCTGTCCAGAAGCAGATGAAAGCTGAGTCACCCAGCGCAGGTTGCAAAACTACACCCACACAGTCAATGAGTCTCGAGTGATGAGAGGTTTTAAACTCCAGTCACTTGACTCTGAGTGCAATCTGAGTGTGGGGTTGATGCCTAAAAGGCCAACCTGGAAACAGAGACTGGACAGGAGTAAGGGAATAAAGGTGGGTATTTATTGGAAAGGCCTTCAGGGGCACACCCTGGGCAGGCCAAAGGCTGCACCCGAGATGGACCCCGAGTCACGAGTTCTTCACACTGTTACAGGTTTGGGCCATTTGCAGATCAGCATAAATTCCCCAATTAAACTTTAACTAATGATGGAACTGCCCCTCAGCTCGCCCCCCTTCTCAAGGTGCTGGGTTACACATTTTGGGCCTGGGACGGGCTGGGTGTCCTTGCAGAGCAGGGCTGGAGAGGCTTTGTTATGTCTGTGTGAGCATGAGAGAGCAGCAGCTGACAGGCTGCAAGGCAGCTCAGAGTCACACACTGGGAATGAAGGATTTGAAAAATGTAAAAGCTAAACCCTCAGGCATCAGGGTTTCTGCACGAGGGGCTGTCCTGCAGCTCTTCCCACAGGAGAGTCATCCCCAGTGGGGGCTGTACAGACCCCCAGGGACCGGGATGACAAGAGCTGTGTTCCCAAACACAGATGGACATCTCCAGGCTCCTGGCACTTGTCCCTGGCTGAGCTCCGTGCCTGAGCCCACGTGAGGATCTGCCAAGGCTGTGTAAAGCTCTTTTGTGCTGCTCATTTACCAGTCAGACAAACGGCGCCTCTCTGATCAATTTTCAGCCATTCTGAGCTGCGGCAGAGGAAATCAGTGTTTCACCCACCCAGCTACAACCTCCCCTCAGGTAGCCGAGGATTGCTTTGCCAAACAGATGGGATAAAGGAGAAGCAAATTACATCTCTCCTCAGGTGACAGGGAGACCAGGAGGAAAAGTGTTCCATGGATTGCCTAGACTTGCTACAGCTCGGAAATCTCAGATCCTGTGTCCCAGATGAGCACTAGCACAGAGTTTAGTCCTAACAATCTCCTCTCTTCCGTGGTTTATTCCAGCTCCATCATTTTCCTCCAGGAGTGAAAGTATCCAGACATTAAAACCATGTTATGGCTGCATAGAAAAGAAGATTGCAGATGCTTCCAGAGGAATACGAACAACAATTTCTATTTCCCATTTCCGAAGGTGTTTAAAGGAGGTGTTAATGCACCATTCATTGATATATTGGGTCACAGTGTGAAACAGCAAATTAATTCTGTATCAGAAAATACTTCTGCTCAGATCAATCCCTTTTCATGCAATGTTCACCAAGAAATATTAAGACCTTTGGGAATATTTGTACTTTGTTTAGACATAGCAGATCATTAGCTACTTTATTAGTCAGCAGTGGGGAGAGGAACTGTAAGAAACATCGTGTTGTTACCTAGAGAGAATGCAACGGAAAAACAAATCAAATTTGTTGAGATTATTTTCATATATTTTTCCACTTAATTTGCATAATCTTATCTTTTTTCCTCTTTCATTCTTCAGATGTTAAGATAATGAATAAAAATAACAGTGTCCTCTCCAAACCCAGCAAGGTTCCACATATCCTGTTTTGCTCCAAATCAGTTAAGAAAAGACAGAAAATTGTGTCACTGAAGGGCAGCCAATGAACAACTGTTTATCATTGGATTAAATAACAGGAAAGTTCACCTGTTGCCTTATTTAAAAGCAAGAAACACTTTGAAGCTCTTAAAATCCAAAGAGAGAAATGGCTGAACACATTCACAGGCAGAGGAGGGGAATATATCCATTGTATAGCACAGAACTGAAGAAAAGGGAGTAATAAAAGCCAAACCCTTCTTACAGACACTGGGAAACCACTAAGAGCATCAGTTTCTGCAGCTTTGGACAGGATCTCACTATTCATGGAAAGGAAAGCCCAAGTTTCCACAAAGAGCAACATGTTTTGCTCCACAGGAATCATTAATCCAAACACCACTGTAGTAAAAGAAAAAAATGACTGTAAAAAAGAAAATGAGAACAAAAAAAGAGGAGAAGGGGGAGGAAAGGAAAGAAAGAAAGCTTCTAGAAGTTCTCTGAGCAGCTTATCAGCCACCTAAATGCACTGAGCAAAACTTCCCCCAGCCTGCCTGTACTTGTCTTCCTTAAGACCTCTAATAAGCAGCTCAATATTTCGCACCTTCCTTTCCATTTGTGTCCCAGGTCCCTCCAGAATCTACCCAGATCTTTACCATTATGTTGCCATGGATCCTTTAAACTGCGTTTTTCCTGGCTTTCCCTCTACCTGTCATATTCTGCATCTACTGCTGCAGAATGAGTTTTGTTTATTCCTGTGCCTTGCCTGTCTCAGAGTGAAGAGCTGCCTGGTTTCTGAGGTTTCTTTGCATCCTCTCCATCCTCTGTGTTTCATCTCCTCCGAGGCATTGCCCCTGCCTCCTGCACAGAGGGCTGCCTCCAACACTGCATCCAGATCCTGAAGTTTCAGCAACATCTTTCAGAAACGCAGTTGTAAGCAAAGGATCACTGGAAAGGGGGGGGAATGTTCTGTTATTCCTACAATAAGTGAGCTTGCTGCTAAGTAAAAGCTCATTTGGCTTTAATCCTTCAATGCCTCATTTTGTCCAGCTTTAAGCAGGATGCAGGAAGGGCAATAACTCATGGTTCAGAAATAAACTGAGAAGGTTTACACTGACCCATGTCACCACAGTGGGAAATATTGTGCCCAAGTCTTAAATACAGAATTTTTCTTTCATATGTAATGATAACACTCAGCTCTTACACAGTGTTTTCCACCAGCAGAGTTCAAAGTGATTCATGAAAAAGCAAATAACGACTGAGGCTAACTTGTTTAGTTTGCTAAAAGGAAAGAAGTTGACATTAAAATGTAACAGTAAGATGTAAGCTGGAACTAAGCCACTGAATTTCCACACTTTTCCAGGCTCCTAGAAGTTTTATCAGTGTGACTAGGATTTGGAAAGCTCAAGAACCAGCTTTCTGTGGCCAGAAAAGGCACTGCTAGCAGAGGAAACCATTTAGAAGTGCACATCTTACAAACAATTTTGGGAATTTGCCCTTCCATCCCTGAAATTTCTTCTCCCTCCATGCCAGAGGCAGCACCCAGCCTGCTCATCTACCACTGCCCTCCAGAGCAAGCAGCCTCTGCCACTGGAAGGGGAATTCTCTTACATTACTGAGGTCAGACTCCTGAGAATCCCACTAGAATCTCTTCAACTCACTTCTTTGCCCTGCTTACTTATTTACCCTTTCTTCTTTTCTTTTAACCCACAGATGTAAATTTTTGTCTCTTTCTTGTGTGAAGGGAGAGAAAGAAAAAAGCAATTATTCTTGCTGTTGAACTATGTTCTTCATTTCTATCCAGTATTCTGAGCTGAAGTCTGCAAGAAAGGCTCGATGGAAAGCAAATTTGCATGCAGTGGGACAAAGCCCTCCTTGAAGGAGCAATTGTCATGCAGAAATCAATGGACTCAGATCCAAGGTGCAGAGAAGTTCAACTAGAGTTTCTACATATCTTCTTTTCAAACCTGAAGTAGGATCAGAAGTGTTTTCCTGTGGTCTTTGGCTCACTGTCCCAAAATTTTCCTTTTGAGGCTTCTCTCTTACCTACGTGTCTTTGGTATCAGGGTTAAATGATCAGACTGTAAAACAATTTTTACCTTCCCTTGCATTTACATCCGTCCTTTCACTTGTAAAATACTTTTTGCCTTTCCAAGTAGCATATTTGAGGTGTTCGTGTCCACCTGTTCCGGGAGTTACCAGCTGAGACATGAAAAAGCTAAAGAAAATATCATTTTGAAAAGCACAGAAACACAGAAGGGAAATCAGACCCCATTCACAATAATGTTTTAATAAAAATTATGCATTTTGGCAGTAAGCTCTGGAAATAGATTGTATCTCCATTTTTGGTATTGTACAGGCTAAATATACCTAATTATTAATTAATAACTGTTCACTGAGTAGCCTCAGTGTGATTTTTTCTATGTACTTGCCGAAACTACCAAACTTGTTATGGAGTCCATGCACATCCTGAAGTATTATGAGACCATGATTACCCAGTTTTCTTCCCATTTACTTTTAGTTTTATTCTAAGTGAATATTTTTAGGCTAATCAGTATCTGTTAAATCAAAGGAGCAATTCCCTCTCTCATCAGCTCTTGCAAGCCTTCCCTTTCAGCAGTTAACTGTGCTTATCAGAAGAACCACCTATATTTAATGTAAGTTCAGGAATGTTTGTCATTTGAGGACAGAATATGCCAAGAAACCTTTTCTTTATGCATGCAGCATTTAGCAACAGGAGCACAGAACAACCTCAAATCAAAATACATTCATTTCTTTCACTTTATAGTTTTTTATCTATAAACCTTTGCAGTTAAAGAAGCTGCTGCTCATAGTGTGTTTGAATAACGCCTGAAATTCAGAGATACTGAGATTTTAAGGATAGAGTGATACATTTTTCATACACACAGGAGAAGATGCAGACCTATAACTATTAAAAAACAACCAAAAAAAAAAAATCATTGTTTTTAAGCTTAATTGTGAGGGCTTTGGGCCTGGCTAAATTCCAGAAATGACGAAAAGTGTCAGAGCACTGGGCTTCTGAGGGGCTGCTGACCTCTTCTAACTGAGGAATCAAACAGAGCTGTGTGACAGAGTGAGTTAGAGTTCTGCATCTCTTGGTTCCTCCTCTCCACACCTGGGCATCCTAAGGTTTGTGCCAAAAAACCCGCAGAAACTGAAGTACATTTGTCCTGTCCTGCAACTGTTCAGGCTTGAAAGGCTCCCTGTAAACCATTATGATATTTACACAACGAAATTATTCAAAGTTTCAGTATTAGCTTGTCCCTCCTCTGCAGAAGGCAATTTTTCACCCACAGCTCCTCACAGTGCCATCAAGTTGGTGGCAGCTCTGACTGGAGAGATCATGAGATGAGCAATAGTGTTAGTCCTGTCACAGATCTCCAGGTTTTGTGCTGAGCTGGTGGAATTGATGCAACAAATTCCAAGTGATGGATGTAAATGATGTGAGGAATCCCTGCCTGGGGTAACCGCCTGCGAATTTGCTGAGTGTTCCTGCCTGGAGAGCCTTTCCAGGGCACAGGGCAGCTGCAGGCTGAGGAGCTGTGGGCTGTAGCCACAGGCTCCTGGCATGGCCTCAGGTGAGTCTGTTCACTCTTCTGCACCCAAATTTCAGTCTTCACCTGGTCAAATTAATAAATTATTAACAAAAGGCCCCTCCCCAATCTAAATCAGTGAAAGCCTTTCTTGTATTTAGTCTTCATCTCCATAAACATTTTTAACAAATGTTTCCCATGCCCTGCTTAGCTTGGTACTCTATACACTTGTTTTAATATTAACCTATTTAATGTTTACTTTTAAATTAATTTATTTAACTTGTTTAACATGGGGGGCTTTTTCCTTAGTGTGCTTAAAGATGAAGATAATGACAGCAAAACCAGAAGCACTTTCAGAGCAAAATCAAAATCTGAATGCTTTCCATTTTCCCTGTCATTAACCTCCTGTGATCCAAAACTGCTGCTAAGCCACTTGGTGTGATTTACTGGGTGGGGCAGAAACGCACCCTTTTCCAAAGAGATTATATCCAAGCTGTCAGGAGAAGGATCCAGACAAGTGTTGCCTGAGCATCTTTCAGTGTCAGGAAGTGTTTGCTGCAGGAGTTCACCCCTGGCAGAAGGACCCTTTTCCCCCAGAAGCAGCACAGCCCCTGCAGGCTGGAGAAATCAGAATGATGCTCCCATTTCTGGACTTGCTGAAGTGTTTGAGCAAACTCACGAGATCTTGTTTCATTTCAGGTGTGCTGGTGAATACACAGTTTATGCCACCAAGCTTAGCTTTGTGAGTAATCTTTTGTCCCTCTCACGGGTTTTAAACTTTTAACCAAATTACCTGATATAAAGCTACGGCTTATTTTGGCAGAGGGAAAGGTTGATTCACTCTTTCAGCACAAGTGGAGATCAAATCTGCATTTGCAACACAAATCCCAAATCCGCCCAGATATTCTGAGCCAGTCCAAATTTCCTATCAGCTTCAGGAGTTTCAGGATTTGGCTGTTCTGCATCACTTCCTTCAAAATAAAACACGTGGGTGCAAGGCTTTGAGCTACCTTAGTCAGACCCTTATTAAAAAAGTGGTTAAAAGTTCGAGAGCTCTGTATGACACAGGTCATCAGGATAAAACCATAGGAGACAAACTCTAGAAGCTGCTTGAAACAGTTTACGTGCAATTACAGTAATTCACATCACACAACTGATGACAGGAATGACATGAATGTTTCTTAGGTAACGGATTTTTAAAAAAAAATTGCTACATTTAGCTGTACAAGGACTACACCTCTCTTAGATAATGATGACAGAACAGAGCAGTTTCAAATTTCTGTGTGTACAAGACAGCAAAAGAATGAAAACCAAGATCTGAAATAAGTTACTACATGAGACTAAAACCTGGACAAGTTTTTTTTTAAAAAATAGCAAATTTCAAATAAACTATTAGGAATTATTCTTAATTCAAAGATCTCTCAGATTGGAAAATTTTACAGAGGAAAAAAATACAGACTTTGCTCTGTTAGCATGATGGACAAAGTTAAATATTTAATGCAGGCCTTTTACAAATTGTAAGAAATTAGAGATGAAAGACCATTAAGTTCAAATTTGCAATAGCCTGAAAATTGCAGGTTCATCTGTTTGTTTTGTACTGGAGCCCTTATCTGCAAGGCCAAAAGAGCTGAGGAGGATTTAAGTCTCTGTTTGAATACAAATATGTCATTAGAAGCAAAACTGTGCATTTAAAACATGTAGGCAGAGGGTGCCAGGGACCTAAATCGTGCACTCACCAGAGCTCCAGGTGCTTTTTTAAAGCTCCCTTGTGAAACTGGCTTTCAGCACTTTGTCAGTTCCCTTTCCTGATTTTAAGAATGTTCTTGTAGATTATTAAAGGTGTCTGTGTTTATTTTGGGCCAAGCTTTGAGATGTTGTTTGACTTGCTGGGCAAATCATCACAGCTCACTTGGCACCACTTCTATGGGCAATGTTACAATGGTTTAGGGCTCTCCCTAAAACCTTTCTCCATACAACCCTTTCCTGATTTTATGATAATATTCCTTAAGAATAACATCTCCTTATCAAGTGTATTTATTAAAGTATCAAGATCTTTATAATTAGCATTATTGGCAAGGGGAAAGGATTTCTTCTAATTAAGCCATAAAGCTAAGCTAATAAAACTAATCATCCTGTGCACTCATGTAAAATTTTAATTTCATGTTCATCGGTGTTTGGTTCCCTTATAAAGCCCCCAGTGAGCTAATAACCTTTTGTGTGCTCTTTCTTCCACAGAAGAAAGAAACATCCATCCTTCTTGGGGTTACTTTTAAATCCTCACACTGAAAGCCCATATTTTCACAGGGGCCATTGCTTTAGTGGGCTGTTCGGTGGCAACTCTGTGTTGAGCCCTCCTGGCTCTGAAAACATCAGCAAAACTTGCTTTAAAGGATCCTGCCAAGAGCTGAAGGATCAGACCTTCTGTCCCTGAACCCAACACGCTTCCCAGTGAGGTTTGTTCTCTCACTTCCTCGGCTGTGCCAGCGCCTAGAGCCAAAATGGTGCGTTTTATGCACAATTGTGCACTTTAATCAAGCTCAAAACAGCCTCAGGGCTTAAACTGATTGAAATCAAAGGCTGGCTGGTGTGTGTTTGTCCCACAGAGCTTCTCCAAGCTTTACGTAGAGTCAAGGTCACTTCTCTGGGCTGACAGATGCTGTTTCTCCTCTAAAAAAGACAACATAGACTGTGGAGGGAGCCTGGTAAAAGGGCAACTTCCCAGTGCTTGTGGGCCTTAAGATTGCCCCCTCCAAGTTCCATAGTTATGAAGCAGAATAAACCCCATGCATTTGCTTTCCTACCCAGCATTTTACATTCTAGTGAGCTAAAGCCACACATGCAGCGTGGGATCCACAAGTGGCTCTATCAGGTGGGCAGTAATGAGACTGATAACCCAAGACAGCTTTTCTGTGGGGTAGATGCCTTCTTCAGCCACTTGTTCATCCTCAGAAACACTTGGCTGTGAAGTGCTGCTGTCCTCACACAGGGAGCACGTCCCCTTTGCTCTGCAGCGGGAGTGGGGATGTGAAAACAGGGCTGCTCTGCCAGAAAGGAGAGGGGCTGTCAGCTCAGCGTGTGCAGCTCTTATATTTGAGTTGATGCTTCAGCAAGCACAGTCAATAACACATTTTTAGAGGGCTTGTAGATAATTAGATTAATGAGTTGACTCTCCTCAAACACACGATCTGCAGCAAGCCTTTCTGCTCATCTCTTTATTGACTGGCACAGTAATGATATCTATTGAACTTCACTCAGCCATAGGGTAATGCAAACATATTTCTGCCCTTGGAGGCAGTCAGAAAGGCCAGGCACACTATCACTGCAGTACATATATTTTCTGAGACAATTAGCAACCTCAAGGTGGTGTTAATCAGGAGGAAATAGGGGCTAACTAAGTATTAAATTATCTCTTGCTGCAGCAGAGTTCCCTGAGCTAAGATGACCATGTTGCAATTGTTTGGTAGGGGTTCATCTAACTCTTTGTCTTTCTATAGTCAGTCAGTCCTCAGGGTAAAATCCTGGTCCCTCTGAAGAACCAGACAAGCAACAGAGTTAGAAATGGCCAAGTGCCTTGTTCAAAGCATCTTATTCACCTCAGCCCAACCCGGCAGCTGGAATTCCAGATTTCAGCACGGAACCTTCTGTCCGTGTCCTTTGGTGGTTCCCAGTTAACAGCTGGAAGCAGAAGCAAATCTCATTAACAAAACCACTTTGAGTAGGAGATTGTAGAAGTAGCAGGATGATAGTTAAAGCCTTGGAGGAATGGAAGAAAAGAGGAGGCAAATATCAGATATTTTCTTCAGCTTCACCAATCAAAGTGAATAGAAAAAGTCTTACAGTGTTGGTTAAGCAAGTCCTTCCTGGGACCCTGCTATGATGAGAAATGACAAAAGCTACACAGAAATGCAACTGGTCCAGAATTAGCCCCTAACAAGACAATCAGCACCTGCAAGGCAAGGGGACACAGACTTCACAGACCAAGAACTATAAATGCAATAGGAAAATTAAAACTGCCCAGTGAGGAGGTCTAAGCTGAACACATAGGGGAAACAGCATTACTACAGCAGAAGGAAAAATGAACAAACAAACAAAGGCAGCAACTGACAACACTCTGAGTGTAGAAATCCAAGAATTTGACAAGAAAGTCAGGCAAAGCCCCAAAACAGAGAAACTGCAGCACAGTTGGCTACCAAAGGGGTTAACGACAACTCCGACTTCTTCCACCAGCTTTTGCAAAGCTGCAAGGCAAAAAGCATCTGCTCTAGTGTGCTGTAAAGCAGCAGAGAGAGCTACGTCGTAGAGAGCAAGACTGGGGTTGGGAGCACTTATTTGTGAGGAAACCAATAAAACAGAGAGACTGCTCTGCAATGAGTGTGACACATTTGATGAAAAGCAGCAAACTGTTCCTACAAGTGGTTATCAGGTGGAGAAGAGCAGCGCCCTGTCTGTGTGATGGTTTGGATGCTGGGGAATGTACCAGGGTGGCAGAGATGCCTCAGGCAACAGAAAGCAAACAGCCGGAGCACCGAGAGTGAGCTCTCACTGAAACTTGGGAAATCAGTGCTTATTGAGGTTTTGTAAAATATGGTGGCTGCCACGGGGAGGAAAAGGGTTCATTAGAACCCTTAAAGTTCATTAGAAAAGCAGGGGAATAAAACTTCCCATGCAGAGAGTAAGGATGGATTCTGAGAGCAGGCAGAGATCAGAGCTGAAGGGGTCTTGGTGGTCCCTGAACCCCTTAACTCCCCAGCTTATAAAGAAAAAGAACCTAATCCTTTACTTCCACACCCAGCTGGATCTTTTTATCATGAACAGAGGAACATATTCTGCTGCCTACAAAGGCAAAACTGAGAGAGAATGAAAATACTTCGATGCTGTCCACCACTGAGGTTAGGGATGGTATCCCTAAAAACAATTTTAAAAGTATCAAATTCATAGTAGCTATTTTGGGGTATACTTGGCACCCCAGACACCCCAGAAAGCAGCAAGGCAAGTGGTGTAAGGACAGGGAGGAGACAAGTACTCCAATAATGTAAAGATGGGAAGAGCACCTTTGGAAAATGCCTGAGCTGTTAAGCTCCAGCAGCGACGGAAAATTTTCTTGACGGTTGTCAAAATGCTCTGAAGGCAGCACTGCAGCCTCTTATCACAGCTGATAGCGGTGTCAGTGCCCCAGTGATAAGCCGGGTGTCTGTGCGAGGGGCTCGCTCTGCCTGACCCATACACACCGCAACAACGCGACTGTCACCGCTAACCCAGGCAGCTGCCAGGGGCATCCCCCGGCAGCAGAGCTGTCCCAGCAGGGCCGGGGAGCGGGAGCCCTGCAGGGGACACGGGCTGAGGCAGCAGCTCTGTGCTCCGGGCACTGCCTGGGCTGGCAGGGCTCTGACAGAGCTGGTGCTGCCAGCACTGAGAGCTGACAGAGGGAGCACAGAGCCACAGGATGGTTTGGGTTGGAAGGGACCTTAAAGCCCATCTCATTCCATCCCCCTGCCATGGGCAGGGACACCTCCCACTGTCCCAGGCTGCTCCAAGCCCCGTCCAGCCTGGCCTTGGGCACTGCCAGGGATCCAGGGGCAGCCACAGCTTCTCTGGGCACCCTGTGCCAGGGCCTCACCACCCTCACAGGGAAGAATTTCTTCCTGACATCCATTCCAAACCTACTCAGCGCAGGACTGACACAGAACACTTCAAAATTAGGCAGCAGGAAAACGTATCCAAACTTGTCTGACGGCTACATGAAGTTGCCTCTCCTGACACATGTACAGTGCATTAGGTGAGGTCACCTGCAGTCCCCAAGGTGGCCACAGAAGACGCTAAATTGGGTTTTTCAGCCAGATGTGAGGCAAACTTCATGAAGCAGGGACAGCTACAGTGCCGGCATCACAGCCAGAGCAAACAGAGCGCATCTCCTGACTGCAGCGCTGCTGACACAGAACAGCCAAACGAGCGATATCAGCAAGGATTTGCAGGCACCAGCTTTCTGTACTTCACGAGTGCTGGGGTTTATGAAGGCTACTGACGTATTTTGCCTGAAGAAGAAGATAAAGTGGACTGCACCTTCTGAAAGGATGGAGCCCTGAGCCAGGTGAAGGATGGCTGACATGTCCTGGAGGGATCCGTGCTGGGAAACAGCAACCAGTGACAACACGCACACTGCATTAATGAGCGTCTGCTAATCAGCTTAAGAGACACCCAAAAGCTGTCTTCATTGCTACAGAGCTGATGGGACAAGGACACATCCCACGTGGAAAATGTAATTTCTTACCCTATAAAACATAGCTGGCCTGTACCTCTGCAAAACAAGCCTTCCTCCCAGTTTCCCAGGTATAGTTTAAGCTATAAGTTTTAATTATTATTCATTATATTACCCAGATAAGACTTGTTATCTTCCCAACAGCATCCTCCCACAAGGAAAACAGCACAGAATAACGTGGTGTAGGGTATTACCTGTGTAAGGCTGAAGGTCTAAACCTAAATCTACCCATGTCCATCACTGCCAGCCCTCATGTTCTATTTATGTGGAGGTTTTTCCTAATTCTCCAACAACCCCAGGCATAAATATGATCAAAAGTATGAGTATAAATACATGGCAGAATATGCACATCTTTAGGCATCTGGGGTGTGTGCATTGAAAGCTCCTCAGACAGGCAAAGAAAAACCTCCTGCACAAACGCCTGTATCAGCACAGGAAATGCTGATAACCCCTGTCCCTGTGGGAGATGTTCCATCCTTCCCCAGAGCGTGGTGAGCTACCAGAACAGGGCGTGAGTAACAATACTGGCAGGAGCTCAGGATACATCCTTATCAAAAAAAAGGCACAAATCGCTAAATTTGGGGGTTTAAGAATTTATAGGCTTTGCTTAATCAGAAAATTGTGATAAAAACCATAATGATGCCAGATGCTGAGGTATATTTATTAGTATCAAGCTTAAATTAATATAAATTTAGTAATTTGACTCAATTTTGCTCCACAGTTTGGAGATGGGCTCACAGATGTTATGGAAAAAAAGTTACTTAGAATGTTAATTCTTCAGTGCAGTGGGTATATCTTGCTTAGTAGTTCATGAGTCTAGAGCCAAAAGCCACTTGATTTCTTTTTTCTGACTAAATTTCTACATAAGATACATGTCTCTTTTCTTATGTGCATTACCAGGTTAATACTGATGAATTATAGTGTAAAAGACCCGCAAAAAAACCCCCACTCTCTCCTAGCAGATATAAATAGGTAGGAAAAAGCACAAAAATTCTTCCTGACAGCTTTTGTAATAGATATTTAGAAAATTAAACATTTATTTCTCAGTCATAAAAAGATCTGTGGGGTGCAAAATTCAGAGGTTGTCTCCTAGTTGAAAGCTGAATCATCAACCTATACAGATGAATGGATTTCTGACATGAAAAAATAAGATCAATTTTCTCTAGCCTGATTTCCCATCAACTTGGGATTTAATTAGAGCATATATTTTAGAAAGACACACAGACCTGATGTATAGTCTTCAAATAGTGATGATACTACTCCTAATAATAATTAACAATGAGAAAATATTAGGAATACATCTCTTCACCTTATTTCCAGTTCAGTTATTTGGGTCAGACTTTCTACCAGCAGTTCTTGGTCCAAGCTTGATTTTTACTTTAGAGATGCTTCACCTTCAGTGTAATATCAGATTGCAGGACCTTCAGCCAGGTCCTACATATTGAGGGTTAAATATTCAGGGTTAAATATTAACCCTGAACACATTTTTAAATTTTTAATTCGTTTTTTTAAGCCCGTGGCCAGGTGAGTGTCTCTCTCACAGCACTGAGGGAGGTGTCAATGTGTGCTGTGCCCAACGTGTGCTACCCCTGGCAGGAAAGATTTTTGGAAGATCTTCCTGCCAGCCCAAAACTGAGCTGAGCTGCTCTGGAATGCAAGAGCTGCCCTATTACAGTGATTGCTCTGCCACTGGTCATTAAAATTCGTCTGTAAATATAAATGTAGGCTACTTAGCCAATTTTCCAAGTAATTGGTGCACAGTGTTTCTTGGATGTTTCCAGATTTATTGCTCTGGGGACTTAATTTTAAGGATATAATCTATGCTGGATAATTCACGACAAATTAACGTAGAGGAAATAAAAGCTGATTGTACATGAACTGTTGGTAAAAACTCCAGAGTACCGAAGCACCACTCAGGAAGCCAAAATTTGCAGCTCCTGCCAAAACCCCTTTGGTGGTGTTTGCTGATCAGGGGGCAGAATCCTCTCGAGCACAGGATGTCTGTGCCCAGTCTGCCCCAGGGGAGTCCAGGCAGTGCTGCTCCTCAGCTCTGTGTTCCTCAGGGTCTTCACTTCTGCAAACCCTTCCTTCTCCAGAGACACAGCAATGATCTGTTTTCACAGCACTATTCAGGCTTTCACTGAACAGGAGAACTTAAAATGGCTACAAAATGTGCCACCATGAAAATGTCTGTCTTTGAGCAATTCATTTTGCTTTTATGGAGTAACATTCTCTTAAAGACAATCTGTTGTGATGGTCATGTGCAAAATACTGATGTCAGCTGCAAGGGCTGACTGGAGAAATGGAACATGACTGGTTCTATGAAACTTAATATACAAGATAAAAATAAATTAGAGGTGCCCCTTTTCTAGTGCAGAGGTACTCAGACACATAGTTCCATTCTGCACTGCCTTGGTTCCTGGTATTGTATTTTATTTTCTCTTCATTTCAGGCTTTGCCAGGTATTTTACAGGTTCAGGGTCAGATCTCTTGCTGCAGTCACATTGTATAACACTACTGTACTTTACACATTGCTCTGATTTTAATTTTGGCCAACAGCTACAGTGACAAAAAGAAGCCAGCTCCACTATATCCTAAATAGCCTGGAGCTGGGAGCCAGGGAGTCATTATACCACATCCACCCAGCCAGGGAGAGGCAGGTTCATTTGCAAATGAGCAACCCAAATTCAGACTGCATGGTTTGAGGGATGGAAAAAGTTTGCAGGATAATTTATTAGTGTCATTGTCTGCAGCTTTCCAGATGTTCTTGTCCTGGAGCATATACAGAGGAGAAGATCCCAAATACATCAGTAAAATAGTTTAGAGATGTTTTTCTGCTAGGAGGCATGAAGCTGGAAAAATTAAAGGTGTTCTTCCAGGAGTGATTTAAATTAATGAATGGCTTCAGATCAAGGCCAGAGGGAGGGAAAAACATCACCACAGTCCTTCCTGCTTGTGTCGAGGCAGAGTAGGTCTCTAACTATTGCTGCATGTAGGGAAATTATGGAGGCTTTCCCATGGGATGGGGGATACTTCCCTGAAGGTCTAGAGAGTACCCCAGGGAACACACCAGTTTCTCAGTCACACACACCACATGGACAACGCGTTGTCTCACAGGCTTCCAGAACAGCAGGGCTTTGTTTAATAATGCTGTGGCCAATCCCACTGTCCCTGCTCAGCCATGCCATGAGCAGGCATTCCATGGAAACCCACCCAGGGAATGCCACCCCAGCTGAGGCACTGGGAACCACTTTTATGGATCGCCAATGCTTGCAATATTTCATTTCTTTGTACACAAAGCCACATTTCTAGCTATTTAAAAGCTAATCTGCAATGCTCAGTGTAACAATTTAACTTAGCCTTGCATTTAAAACCCTGCCTGTGGAAATGAAAAACCCAAGCAAGTGACCTTTGGAGTTCATCGTGACATCCTGACAAATCATTCTCCCTCATTCCCAGGGAATGAATTTCCTGACTTGCTGAGTTGTGAAACAATTAGTCAGCATTAATTTGGACCAGATGAAATGCAGTAGGTCATTAGTGGTTGCCGACACCATGGAGAAAGTGATTCCAGTTATTTCCTGCTCAAGTCCAAGCTCCCTAGAAGGAGGAGCTTTTTTCTAGTCCCAGGCTCAAGGTTTGTAGTGCAGGGGTTAGATCTTTTCCATACTCCACGGCTTCCCTCGTTCAAATATAAATGAAATTCTGTATCCAGAATAAATTCCCAGTGCCCTGCCAGGTGAATGGTGTTTATTTCCATCTGTTTCAGTGTGTCCTTGCACAGGGTATAAAACTGCCCTTCATCGAGGAGCCCTCTGGGGCTCACCCCAGCCCTTGCCCAGCTCAAGGTTTGGAAAAGATTGCCTGAATCCCATATTCCTACATTGCAGTGAGGATCAGGCAATCAAAATGAAGGCAGTCAGTGCCTGCACAAAAGCAAAATGCACAGCTCAGAGCATCTCAGTCAGCTGCTGCCTCTCTTCCTCCAGCTCAATCCTCTGCTGTGGTCCCATGCCAGTAAAATGAGGAGTGACCCTGAGGCCAGGCACGTTCAGGGAGGAGGAGGCTCACAGGACACAGCCATCTGACAATGAAAAAACCCCCAAGCTGAAAATAGAATAAAGGGGAGAAAGTACCAAACTCACAATCCATGAATAAAACAATCCACAAACAAAGCAGGGAGCATCCCCATGTTTCCTGCCCAGATTCTAACCAAGATTTTCACTTAGCACAAAATGTAAGGAGGAGGAAAGAATAGTAACTATGATCTGTAATTAACCTATTTGATTTTAACTACCTGAAAGAAAACTTTATTTGGTACCTATCACTTAATAAAAATATGAATATTTCCAATTAGAACCAGGCATTAATACTTGATGGTTTTAAATATTCCAGGCATACTGACCATATAAATATGGGGCTCATAGAAGCTTCACAGCTTTCCAAGGCTGCAGGATAACTTGAATTGTTCTGGTGGCATTAAAATGTCTTTAAATTTACTACCCTTCATATTAAATTGCGTGTTCAAGCACTTAATAGCTTTACTTCCAAAAAAAGATGCACCAAAAGGCATCTGGAAGGGGCACTTCAACCATGTTCTCCCATACTGGAGGCAAAGTTTGATCATGGAGAGCAGTACAGAATTACAAACTGGGTAAATTATTTTGGGACTTAATTGCTGTCAATGCCAGCAGGAGCAAACCCACTCTGAAGCTTCAGGAAAAGGGAGCTGAACTATTTATCCTTTAAAAATGTGATCAGGTGTTAAGTGTGGGAAGAGTTGTGCACGAGACCATGCTGTGAAAGGGGCTCCAGCAAGGAAACACCAGAAACTGAAGCAGTACCTGTGGAAGGGAGGAGGGTCAGAGCAGGGCTATTCCAGGTTTTCCCTGTAGGGACAGGGTTCTGTTTTGCTGAGTGCAAATGAATTCCCTCTAAGCTGATGATTTTCCTGCAAATATGGTGTGAAATACTGCCAGGCATCCTGCATCACACAAATATTTTCTTTAGAACACCCCATGTGAAGGAGGAAGGCATTTTCACTGGACTCATTCAAACAAATGATCAAACAAAGAACAAACCAAAAACCAGCTTCTGCCCATTGGAGTTTAGTGCCAGAAGAGTGAAAGGAAAGATGAGAGCTACCTTCATCCCTCAAGCCCTTTCATGTCCTTAGGATGGTATCAGGAATTAATGAAAATTGGAAAAAATAACCCTTATAGGTAATAAGAGGTGATTCAAGCCAGATGAACATCCATCCCCCATCTGCACTCACTGTGCAGCAGGAAAGGCTGAAAGCCTGCATCAGACCTTGAGTATCAGCTGGAACAATTGACATTAAGGTTTGTTGAAATGGAGCAATTTGACTGACCCAGTTTTGGACTTCAGGCGAGTTATCTCACATAAGGAACTATTTTGAGTTTATGACGAGGTTTTCAGGGGCTCTATCATGCCTGCCAGCTCACCTTCCCACAGACAAATTCACAGAGAATAACGCACAGTGCTAATGCCAGGATCCCCCAACTTGATTTGGCCTCCACTGATTTCAGCAGCGATCAAAGGATGTTCTTTTTCCTAATCCGCACATTAATTGTAGCATAAACTTTTCAGTATCAGGTTTGTAGGCAGATATCTGTATTTGTCCTAATCAGGGATTCACTTGCAGCTGGAGGTTTAACACTTCCTCTAGAGCAGTCCAAGCACAGAGCTGTCTGCTGGCTATAAAAAAGCCCATAAACCTCATTTAAGGGCCTGATGCTGAGTGAAACCTGGCTCAGACCCCACCTACATGAGCCAGTTCCAGTTCTCTGCATAGAAACTGAACCACTTGGCTGAAAGTGAAAAAGAAACCATCATTTAACCGAGACAGTGAGAGCCACTGCTTTGCAGGAGAATCTCACTTTCTCAAATAATCACCTTGGGGGATCACTGGTTCACAACAGAGAGCAATCACTGCACGCTACAGACACTGAGAGACCATTTAAAAAAGCCTCACACCTAAAAGCTCAGCTTCCAGACTTTTTTTTCCTGTGTCATAGCCCTAGCTCACAAAAGTTGCTGGGGGCACTAATGCAAGGGTTTGGAAATGACCCGAAACATAAACACACAATTTAGCCTGAAGAAAAGCACGGTGTGTTTCCTGAAAGCACACCACTGGACCATAAAATATGAGTTGTGACGCTACACTGAGGGCAGGGATAGAAGAGAAAAGCATCTGTGAATCTTTCTCTACTTCCCTGAACATTGTGTGATTAGCTGCCCCCTTTGAACCCAACCTTTATTCCTTTAACAAACCCAGAGAGTCAATTACACCTTTTGCCTTCCTTTGAAACTAAGTGAAAATGCACCAGGACGATGAAGTGACAGAAAAGCTTTTAGTCTACTTCAGCTGACAACAAGATGTATTTTTGTCCCACTCTCTCTTCAGCAAATCCATTGAAATTCATGTCATGGGATTGTTTTAGATCCTATTGCACCTGTTAGTTCTGGTGTTTATACAAATTCTTCGCGATGCTGATGTACCTGGGTGAATATCAGCAAAGACAGTGCAGAGGAAAGCAAACTCACAGCCCCCAGTACATGATTTTCTTCCCCAGGTTTGGAGGGGGTTGCAGATCACATAAAATTCTGAACAGGAATATTAATTATAGCACTGGCTATTTAGTGCATTATCACCACCTAACGAGGCACTCCTTCTATGATTTACCTCGTAAGCACCTTTCTTCATAGCTGCATTTACTGCTTTATAAATGCTCCTTATTGCATAGCCATTACCAATGCCATTAAACCCATTTAACCATGCTCTCACGACTGTAGTTCTGCAGAAAGATTGCAGTAGAAGAAGTGTAACTTTTCCTCTTTATTTTTGCAAGGACAGCATTATGGCAAAACATGTATTTACTCACAGGGCAGTTCTCTATAACTCCTGAGAAACAACGGTAAGTATTAAATAAATACACATTCAAAAAAAAAAGTCGGCTCCTTCAGTATTATCTCTCCATAAAAGCAAGGATGGAAGAGATTAATGGTATTGATTGGTTATAAACCAGCACACTTTGAGTGAAAAGCTACACTTCGTTAATGGCAGATAGGAGAACACAAACACAGGTTCGACAAAAAAAAAAAAAAAAAAAGCTGAAAACTTTCTTAGGTGATAATTCTGTTTCCCCCTGCTGCAGAAACCTTCCATAAAATAAGAGCCATAAAGAAACAAGGTCAATATTTCTGCTCCCCCCTTCATCCATAGCACATAAGCTGCTCCACAGTTTCTCTGCATTAAACCATGCACTGCTTAAACTCCACAAATTCCCAGCTGAAATGCACTCACAACTAATTTATTTTCTTTTACCTTGGGAAATCCCAAATACAGCAGAGGCTGCTCTCATCTCCTCATGGAAAATGCAAATCCACTTACTGATAATGAATTCCTGTAGCACCTCTTCCTGCACCATCCACCAGCTCTCTGTGCCTCCCCTGCCAGCTCTTAATCAAAACATCGATGCAGGAGCTGGGTTTTTCTGTGACAATCCTTGTTCCCCATTAGCCTGAACTCAATACTTAAATCAGCTGTGCTCACCCCTTTTGGGGTCAGCAGCACAGGAGTTTCCTTTCAATATTTAAGAAGAGGGGACTCCAGCTGATGCTGAAAATAAGCTGGTCAAAAATTAAAATGAAACTGTTTCCCACCAGGACAACTCACAGAAACGGAGGAGTTGCACTGGAATGCCAGGGGAGGTTATTCAGCCCAGGATAGAATTAGGATACGAGCAAATTAGGAAGGAACAATTCACCCACTCAGGAATAACCCTGTTACTCTGGGCATTTCTTGACATGAGAAGGTTGGAAGCCTCAAAAGAGCAAGGGTGAAAATCATTCTCCCACAGGCTGGTAAAAAGCCTTTATGCACTGAGATGTAATGAGAGATGATGTTTTTGCCATTAACATATTCCTAAACTTACACATTTTGTTAACACATGAAATTAAAAATAGTTCCCAGCCCTTACGAAATGGAATTTCTTTTTCCCAGACAAGCCTCAGAAATGTGATTTCTATGCCTTTGCTTTGTGCAATGATTTGTTTGAAGAAGCCAGCTCCAGCCTTTCCCACACTCACTGATACAGAGGATGTTTAAGGTGCTTTATCTTTGTTGAACAACGCTGCAGATATGAATTCCATCACATTCGCTCCCCAGACAAGTTTACACCTCTTAGATTAGAGTGACATTGTGACATTGCTGTAATGTTCTTTCCACCTTCCTTTTTTACAGTGTTATATTGGTTTCAGCATGAACCCACATCTGAAACTTTCATTGTGGCTTCAATCTGCTGGACTGGAAATGAAGATGAAATGGGTTTTTGTATACACAAATGCTCTGTAATGCTGATAAGGGGTGATGTGAACAGAATACACACCAACACAACAGAATTGTGTATTCAGCCTGCCTGGTAAAGGAGATTCTTTTTCAACAGTCTGTTAAGTAGCAATAAATGATTTGTAAATATCACCTTCAATAGAGTGGGGACTCCTTTCTCCTAATAACCCTGACACACACACAAAAAAATAATAAAAAGGAGATTTTTGGCAGTAATCTGACTCGTGGGAGCCTTCAGAGCCACCTGTGTCCAGCAAGGAGCACTGGGCAAGCCTGCTGGGACTAATAAATCAGACTTCCCCTCGCTTAGATCTCTTCCAGCAATTATGTGATGGGCTTGGATCTTAATTAGCAGCTCTTCTCTCTTAATCTGAATGGTGTCAGGTCACTTGGAGAGTGATGCTGACTAGAGTGTTTTGAATTGTTGTCCCCAAACCCGATGTGTGACGGTGCACTCACCAGTCCCTCACAGCATCTCCCAGAGCAGGCGTGAGTTTCCTCAACCTACAGCCTGAGAAATGGGAAGAACACAAATCTGCTTTTGCTCCAGCTGTGAATCAGGGGGAGAACTCACTGGAATGTGAGAGTGGAAATGCATTTGGAAACTTCCCTTTACTTACTACCCTTTCTCACTGCAATGCTAAGAATTGTAAAAGCCTAAAAATTCTTAAAAATGCCCTTTTGGCTGAAGAGTGAGAAGTTCTGTGTACTGGGCAATGGCAACCCGAGTCCTCCTGTTGGAGCTTGTCTGGATTCAGCTGGGCAATTCTGCAGTGACATCTGGTCCTTTTCAAAGCTGCCCCCTGTGTTGTGGGTGAATGTTGCTTACATATAAGTGCATTAATTAGACTTGGAAAGTCTAATTAAGATGGAACGGAGGGAGCCGGACACCAACCAGGAGAAGGTGTGGTGCAAGACACCATCCATTCTCTTCCCCTCCTCATCACCAGGAGAGAGGCTGCTCTGGGGGTGGAAAGAACCAGGGACCCAAAGGAGCTCAGAGGATTCAGTGGTGGCTGTGGGTGTAATTAAAAAGCACAATTACATCTGTGAACAAGAGGCCAAATAAAAGCAAGCCGTAGATAATCACTGGAATAAAAACCAGAGCCTCCTTGTGCCCAGCCCCATCTACTCCTAGAAATGAACTTGTTTCAGACCACGTTAAAATCTAGTAGCTCGACAGAATAATGCATGGCTGCTGTAAAGCTGCCAGTGAAATTAAGAGCTTTTTTGGCAAACCAGCAAAGAGCTTCAGTCCAAAGGTGGGAGGTTTACGGAGCTGCTTCAGTGGTGTTCCATGCTTGACTTTGTGCAGTCCTCCTGAAGTGGCTGAAAGCATCACTGTGTTGCTTTTATCAAGTCAAAGCGCTGAGCCAGGCTCTTCTATTTCACGCCCCATTTGTACCTTGCCACAGAGACTACATAATGTGGGTTATCCCAAATGCCTCTTGCTTTTCCCTTTGGAAAGGTTTTTTTCTCAGAAAATAATAACGGGCAGATCTTCTCTTCTCTAACTCCAGTGTACATCTGTTGCAGCTCAGATGTTTTTATTACAGTTATCTGGGTTCAAACAAGGTCCAAAGTTGGCCTGAACAGTCTGAATGCTGATTTTTTTGGTTGTTCCTGCAAGTTTAGGCAAAAATCCTGTAGCATCTGCAAAAAGCATCTCAGTTCAATTCAGTGCATCAGGAGTTAGTTACCCACCCAGTCTTGTCATTTTAATTTTATACGTGTTGAGCAAATTTTAATTTAATGGCAAAATGATAATGTTTTTTCTCTGTTCAGAGCAAGTTCCTGAGCAGGGAGTAATTTGCACACCTGTAGAACAGGAGTTCTCTATATAATAAACTGAATTAAACTGGGTGCATCCTAGTGGAAACTTCTAATTTAGTTTTAGCCTCCTAGAACAGCAATGTAGGCATTGCTGTGAGATAGCAGGTGAGACTATATATCCTGTAAAGATGGGTAAGAGTAATAAGAAATATGTTTTCATATAATGCCTGTGGGTGCTACTCCTAACTGTCCAACAACATGGTCCTGCTTAACAATTTTAAGAAAAATTTAAAAATTTAAGACTGTGAGCAAAACTCATGTGAAGACTTTATTCCACCCGTGAAATATGTGATGTGCTCAATGATCCAGAGCAGCTCTCCCAAAGTCATTAGAATTTTAGCACCACAAAACAAAAATATGGCTTTTTCATAGGGTTGGGGTGTTTTTCCCCCCGATCCATAGCAAAGTATTTCTCGCCATGGATAGAAAGAAAGAAAATGAGGTTCTCTTTTCACATGGAATAGAAATAATTTGTTCTATGCACAGGGAAAAAAAAAAGAGGGCCAAATTAGAAAGAGCAACAAAATCTGAATGAATCAGCATAAACTCTCTATTCATAACCCAGTGCCTGAGATTTGCATTCCCTGTGGGGACATTTTGCTGGTTCCCAGCCTCATGGTTTCAGGATATCCCTGCTGTGCTTGATTTGATACTGCTCTCCTGTTCTAGTCTAATCACATTTATTAAATACGGCACTTCCAGTGTTATTTGAGAAATGGCATGGGACCAGGGAAAGGGTCCTGTTCAGTTTAGCTGGGAAACAATTACAAAATATCATCCTTGCAGACTTGCACTGTACCTTTGCCTGGAGGGAAGCTGAAGAGAGAGCTTAAAGGAGGAAGGCTGTTTCATTTTAATGGCATCAGTAATGAATGTTTATCAACAACACAGTTGCTTTAGGGTTTTGGGGTTTTTTTTGTGATGCTCTACGTGGTTTATTAATGAAAATAACTTGCTGAATTACATTCTTCTCAAAAAAAAATGATAACACGCAGATGTACAAACCCACATTCATGTGTTGTTTTATTGGTGCATTACAACATTACACTTCCTTCACACTGAGAAAGCATGAGATTGAAATACATTGATCCACAAAAACGCCTTCCCTATGCTGACCTCGCACTGGTGATTGCGGCACCTACGGATCCCTCCGCAAGTTCCATTCCATTAAGCCTTTCATAATTTTAATTACATTTTAATCAAGCCTTTTACATTGTCTACTTCATGACTTTCGATTTAATTATTCCCATTAAAATGTGTTATTCTTTACTGCTTTTCCGAGTTCACCAATTACTCTCCATTCCAGTTTTTATGCTGTATTACGCCTCACGTTCCAATCCTTTAACAGCCACTACTCACTCGAGGGCTGTGTGAGCTTTCCCCATCCCAAAGAAGACAGCTTGTTTGTATCAAAAGCCATTAAAATACTGGGAATGTGTACAGCACAGTTAGGAGGCTCCACTCCATTTTGAGAACAAGCCAGATCTATATAAAAACATGCAAAATGCTCTATGCATCAGTATTAAACTTCTAATTTTGATGGAAGATTTTTTTTTTTTTTTT
>VXBT01004732.1:801142-849445 GCA_013400235.1 Oriolus oriolus
TTTTAACATTTGCATATAACCTGGAAGACTCGGGTTCCTGCTGAAAGAAAGAGCAAATGGCTAAGCCTTACCCTGACTCTAGGGCTTTCAGTAATCCTTCCACATGAAGTAATAGAAAATGATATTTGTTACAGAATTCTGTAGGATGGTTTAAAAACTTTGTAGGAAGATTAAACCTCCATTAAACTCTGTGGATTTCTAGGATAAGATCTCCATCACACCAGAGGACTGTTCTGTCCAATCTGGTGCAAATGCCAAATAATTTTGCTTTGCTGATGCTGGTACTGTGAATTACTGTATATTCACCAGGAAAACCACAGCTAAGTTCAACTGTCTCCATTGCAGAGCTCAGAATTCTGTAACTGCCAGTGAAACATCCTCCCTCTGACACAGTTAAACTGGGACCAGCTTTGCAAGGCCTGATTTCTACAGAAACTCCCAGGCTCATGTCTCTTACATTCTGTTCCTTGATGTCATTTCCTATTCATAGTCATTTTCAAATACCATGTAAGTTTATACACAGCAAGGTTGCATCCTCTTGTACACAGTTATTAGGTTTATTTTTAATGGGATCCTAATTTACTTGCTTTTTATAAAAAGTCAAGTGTTGCCAATCCGGAAGCAGCTCTTCTCAAAAAAAAAATCTACAAAGCTTAGCTTTGAGGAAAGTAAATGACAAGCCTTACATAAAGACATTGAGCTGTTTGAATCACAAAATGTCTACAAGGCCAATGCATATTCCAACAGGAACACAGAAATTATAATCATGGCAGCAGTCTCCTCCAGTCTGAAGCACCGTAATTGTGGTCGTTGATCAACGTTATCTTGATTGCTCCAAGAAATGTTCAACTGCCAGGGTGTGGTCTGGAATATTCTGCCTGCATTTTCACAGGAAACCTAAGGAGGAAAAACCTGGAATCTGACATTCTGCCATCCAAGGGTACATCATTTCACAGGAATGTGATGTATACTGCATAGTGCATACATAACAAACAGAACCCTACTGATAATAAATTAGTTAAAGTCACACTTGTTGACCTTCTCCATACCAACAGTGGTTTGATTCAGGTGAGTTCCAATTTGGGTACCCAGCCCACCTTGGCAAACACCATGCCCAAGAGCGTGGTGAGCTGAAAATGTGGGATGGGATTAGTGGAAAACTGTCTCCAGCCTTCCCCTGGGTATGTTACAGTGCTGGAAACCACCACAAGCATTCGTGGTTGTGCGCCCAAAGTCACAGATGAGAATCTTTGCATTTCCTTAGATCACCAATGCTGCAGTGAGTCACTACACGAGAATGAACATGGCACACCAAGATCCACGGAAAACTTTGTGTTTCTTTATCCTCCCAGTTTTAGGGGTTTTTAAACATCTGTTTGAAAGACTTCAGCTTGTTAAATGCAATGGGCGCTCTTTTCTTTCGATTTGTTTTGATGGTAAATACTGCAAGAGTTCTCAAAAATTGCTGATGATGTGATACCAAGTTTCTAATCCATCCTGTGAACATAATATGTTGTTCTAAGTTGATAATTTTAACAGCATGGAATTTCTTGAACAACAGAATCATCCTGTGGAACTACTAATGCATGAGGCTCGGCTCTCACAAGCACTTCACCATCCACACCTTTTGCCTGCTTGGTCATTAGTAGCTCAGAATGACCTTGGCAAAACTTGATAATTAATACACAGTTCCACCAGCATGTGGAGGTTTTTGTTAATGTCAGAAGGCAGCCAGATAAACATAAGGGTGATGCCCCAAATTATCAAATTACAGATGCTGAACACCTGATGAAAAGTGCTCTGTGTACTCACCACCCATGGAAATCAATGACTGCTGAAGATGACCAGAACTTGGTAGAAGATACTCAGTACTTCAGAAAATCTGTTTCCAGATCTATTATATCCTCAACCACATCTCAAAATTACTCTTAACCATTCTCTGCATTGGATTGTTTTTAATAATGTTCTTTCCCCTTCCCTCAAGTAGTTCTACCTGCTTGCAGTAGACTGAAAACAGATAATTCAGCAAGTCAATATGAACTGAAAATTTAACTTTAAAAGTATGACAGTATCATGGCATTAAAAATAAAATATCTAACTTCCCTTCATAAAAAGGAAAGAAATAAAAGAAAAAATGTGCAGTAAGACCCACTGTTAAGAGACCAGTTTGGAGGAAATGTGAGAAGACTGAAAGTTCATTCTGCACATTTCTCAAAGTCATACGGGACCTTCAGTTATTCCCTCCAGAGGCAGCCCAGTAGCATTGTCTGCTGTAGGTCTCTCTTCTTTCTTCACTGAGTTCTGATCCAGCAGGCTGACGTAAGATTTGTGACAGGCTGTATTACCCAAAGGAGGGTAGTGCTGTCTGTAGCAAATATAAGCAAAAATGAGGCCAATGATCCCTCCAACGAAAGCATCTGGAGGAAAAAAGCAACAAAACCCGAAGCACGTTACCAGGGAAAGGGCAGCCAGTAGTGACAACTGCAAATAAAAGACATTTGGTTGACGTGAAAGTGTTTCACACAGAAAATGTGAATTTTGAATTTTCCTAAAGAATGTGGAGCCAAATACCACAATCGCAGGGGATACACAAAATCAGTCCTTTGCTGGGGACACCTCTGGCATTTTGAACACCCAAAATTTAGATGGTTGGCCATGTTTTGGGAGATGAACACTGGGAATAGAATGGCCTCGATGGGATCAAACACTCCTGATGTTCCAGATCACAGCTGACCACTTGTGGGTAGGCAACCCATGGATCTTCTCCCCCTTACAAAAGCAGACTGCCAAGAACAATTTCAAGCTGAATGAATTCTTACCAAAAGCACCTGAAAGGTCAGAGACTAAGCATGCCTGTTAACTGATTTAACACCTTTGGGGTATCTGTCTTTGATGGTTTTTACTATCCCATACTGCTACCAGAAAATAAAGATAAAATAAGGCTATTGGATGAGATATTTGCAGCTCTCACAGGGGCAGTTTAAAGTTTCCCATGGAACACTGAGAGGATTCCTTCTGTTTCTAGTTCTGCCTCTTACTAAAATACTCACCTGCTCTTGTGTTTCGTTTACAGTCAACAAGAGGAAAATTTCCCTGAAAATACATGCTCTTTGAAAGCCTCAGATTTACATGAAGAATAATGAAGTGAGGCAAAAGGCACTGGTTAAAATACGACCTGACAACACATTTTATTTTAACAAGACTTACTCAGCACCGTATCATTTGTGTATACCAGTGTTTCCATTCTTTCAATTACAAAGAAACCACAGTGTAATAAAAAGGGTGAATCATTGAGTTTACTGGCAAAGAAAGGTAAATCAATACAAATTATTTTTGTCTAAGGTCCTTAAATACAGATTAAATGCCTTACTTGGGCAGTTTGATGTATATTAGAACAAAGGGGCTGTGGTTCAATTTTCAATGGGTAATAGATGGTTTGTAATCATCAGAGGAGTGAGAGTCCTTTTATCAGGAATGGCTAGGGCAAGAAAACCTGAAAGATTTAATATTGAGGTGGATAAATTTAAGAAATGTGATTTTAAGTCACGATTGAGGAACAGGACTACACGGAATGACCTAGGAGATGCCTTCTAATCCTATGTTCTCTTCCTCCACACAAAAGGACATAATCAATCTATCACAAATTAACTGACAGAGGCTCAAACAAGAATTTAGAAGGTGATTGTGTGCAGACAGTATCTGCAGGCAGACAGAAGCTTATTCTACCCACACTGGAAGCTGACTGATTTCATCAGGCTGTCCCTATCAAGCTATAATGGTATTAAAGGTACTGAGGGCAAGAATTTCACTGTACAGCATCAATCAACTTGTAAAAAAACTTAGTTATTGTGACAAGGTTAATTTTCTATAATCTGTGTTGGGTGCAATTCTCAGATTGCCCTACTTTAACTGTGGTTGACTGAATATTGCCCCAGCTGCTTTTTTATTTTGCTTAACAATCAGGTCAAGCCTATGATTACTATTTTTAATTATGGAGAAACACAAGATTTTTGCCAGTCCTCTGTGAGTTCTCTGGTATTTTAAGACTTGCTGAAAACTTGCCCAGGTAATTTTTTTCAAAACCTTTACACAAATTATGCAACTCTGGGCCTCAGCTTGGGCACCACAGCAGCACAAATTCCCTACATGACTTATGACAAAGATTTCTAGCTTACTGACCTTAACTGGGGGTAATAAGCAAAAACTCAGGCAGCTATTTTAACTCCTGTTTTTGAAAAAAGCAATTCTGTCTTTTGTTTGATTTCATGGTAGAAATAACTTCCCTCTTTTTTTTTCTTTTTTTTCCTTTGTCCATAAAGGAAAAAGAATATTCTTTCAGTCTCAGTATTTAACTTTACTTTTTTCCATACACAATTTTCCCTTGTTCCATGAGTAAACTAACATTTTCAGAATTATAGGACTATACAGGGACATAGGAACTTAAAAGCAGTTGATATATTCAGGAATTCATAGTGAAATATCCTAATATATACCAAAACCAATTCTAACATCTTGAGTATTACTCTCTCCAGCCAAATTGAAGTGAGCTCATAAAGTTCTCACAATATTAATGTTCTGAGCACACTCAGTGGATTTTTAACATAGGGGAACTCCATCTTCCACCTGCACTATGCTGAGTTTTGGACTCAAAACTGATGGTCCTTTTTCATTTCCCACAACACAGTTAAGGCTCCACCACAAAGCCACCATAAATAATTTACCACAATTAGCTGACCCTGCTGAGCATGAAAGCCGAGGCCTGAGGCTGTGTGCTGTGAACAAGTCTCTCTCTTGGGAGTACAGTTCTCTCAGGGAAAAGCAGAGGTCACCTGCAGGATAAGGTCTGCCAGCACTGCTCTTGGGAAGAGATGAGTTTGCAGCTCCATCTCCTTAAAATTCAAAGGCAGAATAGGAGCAGCTGTGATGAACAGAGTCACAACCCCCCGGGTGCAGTTTTCCTCCACCATGTATAAAACACCCCATCATAACCTGTCTCACAGCACATGTTCCAGTCCATAAATAATTCCAGCTCCTGGCAGGGGATAGTACACACTGCAAACACGTGTTCCAAACTTGAGAGTAAACCTCTACTCCGCACATTTTTTTTCACACTCCTCCTTTTAACAGAGAGCTCAAGCCAGCCGAGTGTCAAGTGTTTCCTGTCCCTCCTGACAGCCTGGTGAGGCAGCACCTCTGATGCCATGATGACTTTTTGCTTTTTCTTTTATACCCCTTTTATACACTCTTTTATATGGCTTTTATGTATTCTCAGTGCTTTTAGCCCACACAGTTATAATTCTTTAAGTTTGATCACTTCCCTCAGACCCAATATCCCGTTAAGCCAAGAGCCCAAACACCCTGGAAACCCCAGACCCCGAGGGCCTCTCCAGAACACATTCTGTAAACAAAGCCAGGCCCAGCCAGGGGAAGGTTCCTCGCTGAGGGGTCTCGCTGGAGTCCCTCCCTGGGCAATCTTTGATAGATGTGCTAATTAGCAAGGCCTATAATTGCACACACATCACATCGTGGGGGGCCATTTCTTGGGGGGCATTTCGGGGTGCATTTCGATGTGCATTTTGGCGCCCCTGAGGGTCCTTCAATAAATACCGAGGTAAAACCCTTTTTCCCTCTTAACTGTGTTCAGCTCTCTTAATTTTAAGACCAGGGAAAGGCATCACCTCGTGCTCAGCAGTTTCATGCTGGAGGCTCTCTCCAGCTCCAACGTCACGGAGAAAAGCAGAGTAATGAGTCCTGAAACGAGACAAGGCTCTGCTGGAAACCAGGAGACTCCTTAGAGAACATGTCAAGGCTAATGGCTGGTGATTAGGCAGCTGCAGGAGAACAGCAGGAGCACAACAGAGCAAGAGAAAGCACGGCTGAGCCTGGCTCTGGTGCGCTGGCTGCTGGGTGAGAGGGGGACGTAGATACGCAGCACTTAATTGAAACTGCGTAAAGGAACCAACAGAGGGCTGTGACTTTGTACTGGGACTCGGGGCCAGGTTTTGGTTGCAGAGGGAGCTGCAGGGGTGGCTTCTGTGAGAATCTGCCCGAAACTTCTCCATGTCCAACAGATCCAGTGCGGGCTGGCTTCAGGATGGATGTGTCGCTGGCCAAGGCTGAGCCCAGCAGGGATGTGGGAGCACATCTGGGATAACAGACTTAAAAAATGGGGAAAAAAATCTGGACAACTGCAGTGGCAGCTGGAGAGAGGAGTGAGAACATGTCAGGGAAACAGCCCTGCTGACATCCAGGTCAGCGAGGAAGGAGGGGCAGGAGGTGCCTCAGGCACCATGACAGCAACTGCTGAGTTATCTTTCCCTCAACTTATCTCGACTCATGAACCTTTCACTGCCTTTTCTCTCTCACCCATCCAGCTGAGGAGGAGAGTGACAGACCTGGTGTCCAGCCAGGGTCAGACCATCACAGTGCTGGAAAACACGAAACAGCATATAACCAGAGTGAAGCGGGTAATTGGAAGGAGCACTTGAGGACCTTGAGGGGAGTTCAATTTGCAAGGCCAGCAGTACTGGACCAGCAATGCCACAGAAAGACAAGATGACCCACATAGCAGCATCAGAAATTCCAGGCATGGTATTTCGTATAGGAACATAGGGACAAATAGAAAAAAAGTAATTACAGGCTGGTTTACTTAGCAGGAGGCATGAGTAAAGCAAGGAAGCTACAAAGGTGGTCAAGAAACAGTAAAAGAAATGATTGATGGCACGGTTTTCTGAACTGTAGCTCAGTAATGTGAGTGTGTTACTAATAAACAGCACAGCCTTCTACATCAGTTACGTCTCACACCTGAATTCTAAAGGACTCTGAGACAGCAGTGACAGACGCAGCTGATCTGACCGGTGTTGCACTCCAAAAGTGCCTGCTGTGAGGGAGGAGAGGATGCTTTGGCAGAGACCTGAAGCACTGAAGGTCAGTGCTAGCTAATTCAACCTTGCTAGGAAACCTCAGCCTCAATCCCAGAGCAAGGAAAATCTACAGCACACCACTGTGGTGTAACTCACACGACATAATGAAAAACAATCAAATAAATACGTGGCTAACTAAGAAAAAAAAAAGTAGGAAAAAAGGGTCCCTCTATGTCTCACCTTGCCAGTGATGTTTGTAGTCACACATCCGTGACAGGGCGATCATCATGGCACAGTAGAGTGGCAGAATCGCCGCACAGAGCCTCCAGCTCTTGCCGCGGCCGTTCTCGGTGAAGCAGTGCAGCTTCCCAGCCAGGTAGAAGGTGGTGAAGCCCAGGCCTGAAAATGCAACTGAAAAAGCAAAACACATCACTACAGTAAATTGTTGTTAGCACTGGTTTGGTTGGTTGGTTGGTTGGTTGGTTGGTTGGTTGGTTGGTTGGGGTTTTTTTTATTAAAGCAGTCACGATCTTACAAACTTTAAAATAATCACATTTTGGGGGAGGTGAATGGGAAAGGACATTCTCCCACAAGATCCATGACATACACATATTCTCTGCAGCAGTGGTGTTACCTATGGAGCACTGCAAGCAACCAGGTAAGGGAGAAGCAAATTGATTTTTTTCTAATATATATACTCAGATTTCACATAATCTGACATGTCTGCAAATATTGTGGCGCCTCTAGACATTAATCTATCCCACTGAAATTTAATTGTCTTTCCTTCAGCAATTTACCTTTTTCCTCTGGGAAAAACATCAGACACTAAATTAAACATTTAAGCAAATTTTTAACTTGAGTCACAAAAGCTTTTTCATGCTTCAACCTTCAGCACATCTTTCCTGATTTTAGGCCTATTCTAAAAAGTTAAGGTTCAAAGCAGAAAAGGATTCAGACAGTTTGCACTGTAATTGAATTACATTTAAATGAGATTTTTAGGTTCCATTACCCAGTTTCTATAGAACAGGCATAACTGGCAGTAACGAGAGAACTCAGGCACCAAGTTTATGCACTGAACTTCTTTCCTGTTGTAGCTCTTCACCTTCCAGAAAGACACTGGACAAGGACAGGACTTACATGCATGATTTCATCTTCCAGCTGAGTAAACGGAGTGATCAAAATGAAATCTGTCTTGGATATGCAATATCAAACGCAATTCTGAAGCAAAAACTTTCAGATACTTCCACTCCAAAAATATGTTTGTCTTCACATTTCTATTTTTCGTCTCAGGTTATTGTTTTTTCGGTGAACTGAAATCTGAATACGGTATTCCCAGGCAGAAGAATCAATTGCTTTGTGGTTTCATTCTCAGGCATGAAAATTGAATTTCTACAATGCCCATCCATTTAGAGGGCTTAAAGGAGTATTGCCCAAACTGTAAAGCAGGTATTCAGCTCACACAGAGTGATATTCAGGATTACTACCATTTACCAGGCAATTCTACCAGCAATTGTCAGCATGGTGCACAGCAGCAGCAGCAGATTCAGCTACAAGGGCTTTAGAGAGAATCTGGCGATATTTTAAAAATTTGTGGGGTTCTTTTCAGGGTCTGCCACATTTCCAGAAGGAGGTGCTCGTGGAAGAACATGGAAGTTCAGCAGGATCTATACCTGCACTAAACACAAAGGCAGATCTTGCCTTAGGTGGTTGATGTGTTCCTCTAAACTAAAAGGCAGAAAGAAGAGAGTCATAAACACTCCTCTAGGGGAACCCACACCTAATAAAAGAGGGAAAAGTAATATATAATACTCTAGCTTGTGGCTGTGGAACTAACATTGTGCAGAGAAGCCTTACACTGCAGAATTTCAGACTGACTTCCCTCACCCTGGAGTGTGCACATCCAGAGAGAGCTGCTTGACCCAACAGTCCCAGTGCACGCAGAGGCAGCAGCAAAACCCACGGAGTTAACAGCAAAATGCTCTGGGATGTGCAATGTCCATTAAAAGTCACTGCAGAATTGAAGACAACTCAATTGTTGGGTACCCCACATGGGCAACTTTTGCTTGATGGCTCTGTTTTGAAGATGTCAGTCAAGAACATTGAGATAAACAATTCACTCTTCAAGAGTCCTGGGCCTAAAGGTGGTATTTGCACTGAAGAATTGGTCCATCAGTAGAATATATTTGAGCACTTTTTCCTGCACCAGCTGGAGTCAGTACATCACTGCATCAGGAAGGAAATGCAAATACACTCATGCCCTGAAGGGTTACAGCCTGCATACCATCCTAGTGAAAATTATTAAGGTAGATCCCAAAGATTCAGCAAAGCAACACAAAAACACTTGTAAGCTGCCTTCTTCCAGAAAATAAATCAAACTGTCTTTATATAAAGAAGGGAAAAGCAACATTAAATACCAACCAGCACTTTTTGGAGACACTGATGTAAATGAAAATAAGAAAAACAGTCTGATTTAGTTTAAAACAATGTTAACACAAGAAACATGTTGATACAAATTCCAGACGCAAATATTTAATTGATTTTTAAATGTTGTAAGAGGAGAAAGGAATGAGGAAATGTGATATTTTTAACAGTTGGTGTAGCTAACTCAAATCAGAGTCCTGATGCCACAAGTTGCCGAACTCAGGAAAAAGTCTCCTGAGACAAGCCCCAGGTTCTGTCATTGTTAAAACACTTTAAATTGCCTTATCATTATTGGAATAAATAAAACTATGTTAGACTCAATTGTTCAGTTTGCTTCTATGATGTTCTTTTTTAAAAAATGAGTTCACAGAAGAAATAAGAAGGATGAGAGCACCTGGAGACACCACAGATCCCATCCTGATGCTTGATTCCCTCCAGACAGGGGGTTTAGGTGAGTTGAAAAACCTGTCTGTACAGACCAAACCACTCACCACGTTGAAATTTATAAGGTGAGAAACTGTAAACAAGAATCTGAACTAAAGCACCCCAAATAAATTATTCATTAAAAAATGTAATTGCTTTTGTGAGTGTTTTCTTAAATTTAAACTACCCCAGGAGGATCTTCAGCTTCTCAAGTTTTAATGGATGCTTTGCTAAGCACACAATAAATGCCTTTTTTTACATTAAGCAGTTTTTGAACTGAAGAAAAACCCCTCAACTTATTTAATTGACATCAAATTACAAAATGGCAAAACAACCATTGGAACTGCCTTTGTCAGGGCCAGAGAAAATGATCCATCTCTTTGTGTGCAAGGCTTTATTCTTGCAGTGATTACTGTGTATTTCCCAAATGCAAACACAGACTATTCATCTCTGGAGTTGCTCAGCAGCCTACTGAGGGATTCCAGCAGCTAGGGCCACTGCCGAATATTTTCAGTTTCACACTGTTCAAAGACTGAAACATTTATTTTTCTTGAAGGAGAAAAGTATGATACCAAATGAGTGCATAAATTTTAATGCTGAAATTCAATTCAAAGAGCATTTTATAGAAGTACAATTCCCAAGGAACGTTGTGAGCTTATTATCACAAAATATTTTTATTTTTTTTCCAAGTGGGACAGCCAATCACCTTCCCTTTGGCTTAGCTTTAGTAATTTCTTTTCACAGAGAAAGACAGTTCAGCAGAAGCAACATGAAAAGCACATCACAAAATACAAATGTATGCAGGGACTTGGGAAATAAAAAAGAGATGTTGCAGACAGAGACATGCTAGAACAAAAATAGACTTACATTATCTGAAAAGCAAGAGTATTAGTCATTAGACTGTTTTTGCACCACTGTCACTGTGAATTCTTATGAACCTTTTGGGGTTTTCTTGGTGACATGTTTTTTTTATGTACCTTTCCAGATACCTCATCTCACCTGAAATACCTAAAGTGGCCTCAGGATGCATCTCACTGCCACCAAAAAATGAGAACTAAGTTTTGATTTGTTCAGTTCATGACATCTTTTACAAAAAGTCCTAAAACTGAACCTGTTCCACAGCCTACTTTTCCATTTCTGTGCATAGAAACCTTGAACAAATCTCCTTTCTCTGAGAACACAGCAAAGAGAAGATTAAACCAGCTCAGATCCTGGAATTACTTTTAAGAGATTCTCTTTTTAAGCACAGTATCTAGGCACAAGCTTTAGGCCACTGCCTCTCCAGCCCCAATACAAATTACGGCATTTATGAGATATCCAACAACAAATAATCACTACCAAGAGCAATTTTTTCTTTTCCAGTTCAACACCAGAAGATACCAAGTCCCACCCACTGGGGTCAGGGTAACTTCTCCTTCCTTGCCACGCACGCGCGATCATCCTGGGTAAGAATCACATCCCACTTGTCCTTCCACTCACCATGCCAAGCATTTGCATCCCTCATTCAGGGATGTGCACGTCCTTTAAAACCTGTTTGAAGGAAATTGGCCCAGGCATACAGATTAGCATATAAAATACAGTCAGGAGACAGGCTGAAGAGTATCTCCACGGATGGAAATTTTTTGCAGTGGAGGATCAGAATGCTTCTGTCGAGCTCATGGTCAGCAACGTCAAGGAGCTTACTGGATTATACCAGTTTTAGTACTGCAAATAATCCCCCAAAATACTTAAAAAAAACCAACTAGGGAAAGCCCAAGACTACGCCCAGCCTGAGCAGGAAGGGTTATATAGAAAATCGCTGCTCTTTTCATGGTGTGAGACACAGCAGGAATAGGAGAATGTTATTTATTCCTTCAACACTGTGCAGTGCAAAGCAACGAAGCCTGATCTATCCACCATCTGCAAGAGGAACTTATCACTGGGGTTTTATGTAGAGAAGTAGAGTTTGAGCAGGGGGAAGGCAAATTACTTTGAGCCTTTTTCAACCCCACTTTCAATGTGAACCAGGACACCAAGAAAGTGGTTGCACAGCAACATTGTACGGTCACTGAATTCAGTGGGCTCCAAAGTTGCCAAAAACTCTCTTGAGAGAGACTTCTAAATAACTCTCTTGAGAAAAACAGTGGCTGGGAAGCTGGGCATCTTCATTTCCAATTCAGTCTGGAACAAAGTTTGCTATCTGAAGAGAGCAAAACTAGAGTTGCTCTCCATTCTGGAGTACGCAGTAGCTTTGAGATTAATACCTTTAATCATGCAAAGAAAATGGAGAAAATATAATTTTTAAAAGTGCTAAATAATTGAGGTGTTCAGCACGGAGAAGAGAAGGCTCTGGGGCAACCTGGTCTAGTGGGAGGTGTCCCTCTCCATGGCAGGGGGTGAAGGATCTTTGAGGTCCCTTCCAACCCAAACCCTCCAGTGATCCTACATCCTACAGAGTAAAACAAACGCCTACCTTGGCCAGGTAGGGTAAATCCCAGTGAGGAACCACTGTTTCACACTGCCAGGATTCATGAATTAAAAACCCACTGTATTTTTTTTTTCACGTTCAGGAAAAAAAGGAAAGCCTTTTGCAGGCCTGCCTGAGACACACACTTAACCCGAACTTCAAACAGACTTGATTTATTATTAAGGCTGGAAAACGAAACTTTAAGGAGTCCATTTCACAAGCCCCTCATGAATTCCAACAGCCCTTGTTGCTGCGTACTCACAGGTAATTATGTCAGAGAAGAGGTGGAAGCATTAAACATAACCATTCCTGAGTATACTTCAAGTTTGAATTAAGAAGCCGATAAACCCCACAGGACTTTTTTTTCCTTGTGTGTCTAAGAAATCCATTTCATATTTCCCTGGATTCTTTTATAAAAGGATGAAATATTTCAGTGAGACAGTGCCATACAGCTGTTAATTAAGAGATTTATCTTGAAAATAGGGGAGTAGCAGCAATTACTGCCAAAAACCTGTGGCTTGTAGCTCATTTGTTACTTAAAATGTTCATTTTCAAGTGAAGGAAATATGATTATCCTCCATGAAATTGCTAGCTAAAGATAATTAACAGTTCAAATTTAGATACCCAACTATAATTACAAGTACTGAGGTAATATTTTATAAAAATTATCACAGGATAGCAAACATTTCTATTGAAATTCAGTAATTTCTATACTCTGAAGCACATAAATCACTTTAATTTTTCAAACAAATGGATGTCTTTTAACATGTAAAAATATTTTCATTCTTACAACTGACTAATTTTAATTATTTAGTGGAAAAGGGGAGGAGGAGCTACATGTCCTTTCACTCTAATGACATAATATTTCCCAGTCACCTTTTTTCTTCGTAGTGGCACGGCAAGAAACACCACAAATGCTACATTCATTTAATTAGTGCTTCATCAAGCCAGTCTGGTGCGAGCATAAATTACATAATCAGCTTTAATATCATCTGAGAAGGCAACTCCTCGGGGATAATACAACAGTAATGCTCCATACAGGGACAAACACTGAGTGGAACAGTCAATTGTCAATGAAATATCAACAAACAGACAGTCAGCAGCAAAGGTGCTGGGCTGCTCTGAGAGCTGCTCTGGGGTTTTACCTGGCTAAGAAGACAATCCACACCCAGCCTGCTGTCACAGAGTTCATAAGTGGTTCAGAGAAGCAAAAAAGCCAAGAGATTTTGCTTTTCTTCTCCCAAAACCAAGGAGGGGACTAGACAGAAACCTAATTTAGGAGTGATCTTGGCAATGCTTTCTGCCCGAATGAGCAGAGTTCAGCTGGGAGGAATGGGACACATCCAAATAAATGCAGACACTGCTCTGTGCATCAGTTATCAGGACTATGATTGTTAGAGGCAAATTCACATTTCCAAGCAATACCGTAGAACAATAAATAGAATCAAGGCCAGATCCATGAATATTCACATCCAGATTATTCTCCTGCCCATCACCTGCAACTCCTACCCATCACCTGCCCTGCAGCAAGAGGCATTCTCTGCATCCAGTGATATTTTTCATCGAGATTCCGGCCTCCCTGCCATACTAAACAACACCAGAAAGTGATATCATATCTATTGTTTGATAGCATAAATATCTTTTAACCATTAGCTATTGACTTTTTTGATATTTACATCAACTAGCAGTTCCATTTTTCTAGACAGGATCTTCCTGTGTTCATTCACACAAACTTACTGATTTCAAGCAGGTAATGAAGGAAGACAGAGCAGGGAACATGGAGAATAGAGCAGAAAATAACAGAATATTTCGGCTGGAAGGGACCAACAATTGTCATCTAGTCCAACTGCCTGACCACTGCAGGGCTGACCAAAAGCTAAAGCAAATTATTAAGGGCAGTTTCCAAATGTCTCTTAAACAGTGACAGGCTTGGAAAACACTGCCCACCTCTCTGGGAAGCCTCTTCCAGTGTTTGACCACCCCCTTGGTAAAGACATTCTTCTAATATTGAGTCTGAACCTCCCCTGGCACAGCTTTGCATCATTCCCACATGTCCTGTCACGGAAATCCAGGGTGAAGAGATCAGCAAAGACAGGCTAATAAAATGGGGAGTAAAATAGCTTATCATATGATAGAGAATTTCTTGCATGACTGAGCAAGTGGTGCTTTAAATATTTAGTGGTATTTAAATATTTTTAAAAAGATTTAATAGGACTCAACAGTCATACTAAATCATATTTAATCCCAAGTGTCTTCGGAAATGCTACGATAGCATAAACATCAGGTCAATCATTCTGATTTCTATTTTCTGATTAATTCTCGCAGTAAAATAATCCAGAGATTTCTTCCTTCCCCCCACCTCCCCTGCGAGTGATTTTCAAACAATTCTTCCCATGCTATTTCATCCACAAATCCAACTTGCATTGCCTTCCAGCATGATCAGAAACTCCCAAAAGAATCACTCTCCAAAAGTTTCTAGTTACTTAAACAAAATGTAGGTACCAGACTGAGAGACTCCTATAACCACTGCCCTAGTTCAGGTTGAAACAAAGGAAAACTGAAAGTCTCGAGGGAAAACCACCGGACAAATCAGTCGATTTCAACAAATCAGAATCAGTTTTAAGAATATTTTGCATAAATATTTGTCATGTAGGTTTTGTTTGAGAAAACACTGATGTCATTATTTGCTCAGTCTTTTGTAGAAAGAAGGGGGAAAAAAAATTACTGTTCGCTTACCTGCAACAGCTCGTGCTTTCTATGTAGAACTGACAGCAACAGCAAAATCCAAATGAGGCTTTCTGCAGGTGCTTTTTTTTCCTTTCTGGCATAAATAATATACTTGATTTCCTGCATTTATCTCATAGCTTTTATCTCAAGAGCCTTTTAATATCCCCTTGCTTTCAAGAGACCTAAATTAATGTTTTCAGAAAATGTTATGACTGAGATTTCTGCCGTTTGATAAATCAGTCAGCCACCTCTAAAGGAAGGTGCCTGGCATTTTAAGCTCATCATTCAATTTCAAGGGTTTTATTGAGTTATTTTTCTTTTGCTTAGAGCAGAATTGTAGTTGGTACTCCTGATTTTAATGAAATAATTCTGGCTTGACTCAGAGTTATTTGCATTAGAAGAACACGATCTTGTGTGAGTCAGGTCCATCCCTTTTGCTGCTCAAAGGGGTTTTGAGTCTGCAAGTGGGATTTGGAGACTGATCACAACTAATTCTTTTAGGGTGGAAAAGACCCACCCCAATTTATAAAGGTGAGTGCTCTGCAGAGTTTTAAAGTCCTCATGGGAACAGAATGTTTGGGTTTACTCCCAAGTAGCTCTAACATAGGTAGAACACCCTCACACATATTCTGATTTATTCTTACCATGGAAGACGACACCATGTGCTGCAATGGCAGCTCAAGGAGTCTCAATATTTGCCAGTACAGTAGCGAGACCTCTTCCTTAAAGATGGTCAGAAAGCGATGTGCCAGCCTCCTCTGAGCTAACAGCCTTCCATTTTCAAACCAGACTTGTGCTTTCTGACCCATTTCACTCCAGAGAAGAGCTGTCACTGCAGTTCACTGATGGAAATTGATCTTTAGATCTCTGGTGTGACTCAAAGTCCTTTTAACTGAAAAGGTCAGGCAGAAGAACAATGGTCTTTACTTTAGATACGGCTCAAGTCTACAGCATCACAACAAAGTCTTCTGCAGGCTGTGAAACCAAGCATTTACCTTAACCTTAGCTGACAAATTTTGTCCAAAAAGCTAAAGTTAGGCAAGAGGAAAGGAAGAATTAAACTGAAAGGTAATTAAGCTCCTGCCCTGCAAAGATGAAAGCAAACTGAACAGATATAATAACCAAGAAACAGCAGTAGCTGCTGGGAAAACTGGTTTGTTGGAGCTAGGATCAGAGATTTACTTACACTTGCAGCTCCCTTTTTTTAACTTCAGCTTCTTACATATTGTAAAAAGTAAATATTTTACATATCTACCATTTTGTTTGTGAGGTAAATGTAAACTATATCTCGAAAGGCAAAGAAAATAATTTTCTTCTTCACTTCTAAAGGGCCATTATCTTCTCAAACATACCAAGACACCTTCATTCATCAAGGAGGTAATTAAAAAATGCATGACAACGCAAGTCACAGTTTCTGTCCCCACAGCCTCTGGCTGCATTCTTCATTTCAGATTTCTGATTAAATTCTCTGATTTCTTCAGCGATATTCAACAGTAATCTCTACAAACCTCTTTCAGCCAATATAATGAAAAGAAGAAAAACAAACCCACCCACACAAGAAATGAAAGCTCTCACACAGCTCTATGGTAACATTCATTCCGTAAAAATGAAATTGAGATGCTACCACAAAATACTTTCATCAAAAATGTATTTTTCCCTTGCAAAAATGGATCTCTAGACTCAATAAAGATTTTTATTAAAAAAAAAATCAATGACACAATTTAGCCAAAAGTCAACTTTTCAAACTAATTTTAGCAACTAAATTGCAGCTACAAAAATAAAACTCGAGTGTTTTATTTATTTTGCTGCTGATACAGCAATTTTATACAAGATATGTTAATTTTTAATGGCTTTTATTCCCATAAATCCATCCAATCCAACGTGAAACTGTAAGTTCAATTATCTTTGCAGCCACTATTTTAAAATGATTAATTTTTAGTGAGTTTGGCTTCCAGTCAGTTGAAGGGATCTTTCTCTCAGGGATCAGCAGCCAGCAGGAATCTCCTGAAGTCCAACACAGGGAAATGCAAATCCCTGTGCTGGGGGAAGTGCATCCCAACTCTGCTGGGTGGGAGCCAGTAAAATGTGAAGAGATTATTGGCACAAATTAAAGCCCAGGAAATTGCACTTAAATATAAGAAACAACATTTTCACTGTGAGAGTGGTCAGGCACTGAACCAGGTTATCCTGTGAGATAGGTCGTGGAATCTTCATATTTCATCAAAACTCAACTGGAAATCCTCCTCTGGAACCTCCTCTCCCTGACCCTGCTTTGCCAAGTGGCTGGAACTGCACAATTTCCAGAGGCACCTTTATCCTAAAACTTCTGTGAATCAAACTATAAGCTGATACAAACCAGACTAGCAGGTGATTATTCATTTTTTCACAGCAGACACACCAGTTTCAAGAGGTCTGTGTGGGTATTCATGGCCAGCTTGGGCTCAATCTCCCCCTGACCACCAACACTCAGCAAGCTCCAAAGAGCTTAAATTAACCTCTCACCGTGTCGCTATTTTTCCTTCAGTACAAAGGTACCAAAACCAGTTTCATGCAACTTCCTCTAATCAAATTCCTTAGCTGAAAAACACAGCTTCAATAATTCTGGCCAATTCAGAAATAACACATTTAAAAATAGTCCCTAAATAAAGCTGAAGCCAAAACTGGCAACTGCAATCTGCTTGCAAATGTTTTGAGCAGAATAAGAGCCTAAAGGGAGTTATATCATGAAGAATTAATCACTTCCCCTAAGAAAGCAAACAGGGTCAAGAATCTGGCATTAAATTCACACAGGATTTTTGGCGTTTCTAAATAAATTGTGTTGTGTTACTATTATTTACCCATACTTGCTCGTACAAGGACTCCATTACTACAATCACAGCAGCATATGGGATATCTCTCCGACTAGGATTTTTTTAAGCTAAACAGCCCATTTTGCTGAACAATATTTGAAGCAAGCCTGTACTGCTGATTTGCAATTTACTGTTCTGATAACAACATATGAACATAAACACTTAAGATGTAACCATGGTTTTGGCAATGCCAAGACTCATTCATTAAACTATATTAACACAAACACAGTCTGCTTTTGCAACACGTTTTTTTGCTTGCTGTTGGTGGCCTGTCCTCATTTATACAGGTGAAATCTGGGTCAAAGGTTCAGTTAAAACATGATGGACCAGGTGTTTACTCCTTTGATTTAGAGCTCTGTATCCAAAACTTGGTATCACCAGCTTGGAGAGATGATCTGGATTCATATCTTAAGCCAGAATTCACTTCAGACAGCAGCTGGGAGAAGACTTGGACAAAACCCAACTCATAAAATTTGGCAGAACCAGTTTATGTTTGGGCTATTACCAGGACATAAAGTGAGAAGAGAATTTGCTCCTTTAGTTCCCCGCTCCTTACAGCCACCTGACTGGCGATGTGGCCACATCACAGGTAATTTACTGCTCACATTCTTCTGCTCTCCTCTGAGAACTCTTTAGAGGTCCCAGGGCACTGCAACAACTTTAAGCTGCAACTCACGAACCCTATGTGCTTCCAGAAATGTGAGCTCTCGTATGGAAAACATGCTCAGTATTCCTGTCACCTTAATTAAACATGTTCTTGACATACGGTCCTCTGCTTACAAGCAGAATCAGTCTTTCTTGTGCACCAAAAAACCCTGGTGGCTTCTAGGATGAACACATTCCCTGAAAAAAATTAGTTATATACTCCAAACAAAGATATTTACCCAGTCACAGCAATTATAACCAATTATAGCTAATTGGCATTTAAGACTAAAATAGGAATCAGAAAGCTGACATTCTCCCTCATGACTCCACCATAATAATACGAATTCTAAATTCTGTCACCAAAATAAACTCAGACCTCCCAGTCCACACAGATATCAGAAAATCAAATCCTTACTGTTTTTAGCCTGTATAAAGAGTGGCACATTGTGAAATCTTCCTTGAGCTGATAAATGTATAAAGCTACCCAAAGTAACAAAGAACTGTTAATTAAATGAACCCTACTGATTTCTTTTCCATTTTTAATTAGTGAATATCTGGCCTACCTGGAATTGCTCCACTGGATATAAACCTGGAATTACAAGCATTTATTTCCCATGCACATTGATTTTTAGATAAATAACACCCCAGGTAAGTTCATATTTTGTTTGTGGAGAGATCTTGCTAGCCTGACACAAATGTCAAAATTACATCAGACATGAGATAAAAAGGAATAAATCAATTACAAAAAGCTTTCTATCCATCCCATTAGCATATGGGATATAACGTATGCCTGCAAATTCAGTGATCTTTTCAGGTCCCAGTTGTGCACATGGCTTGTCCAATTAACTGTTCTGTGTCCATTCACCTTAATCTTCCTCTTGCACGTGTTGCATTCAGTTAAATGCTCATTACCAATAAAATGTTTCTACTGATTTCTGCACAATTTGATTTGTTTGTTTCACTGAATACACTCAATCATTCTGTCTGTATGTCCATCCATTTTGTTGCTCATGTTTGATCTGCTGCTCGCTGCCGCTGTTTCCATTCCCTTGCAAGGAGAGAAAAATACCCCTGGAGAGGAGGGGACGCCGCGAGGTCTCCCCAAGGCAGGCTGCCCAAAGGCTCTCTGCAAGAAAACTCTTCAGAAGGCACATGGGAAGGACACAGGGAGGAAGAAATGATGCATTTGTGATCTTCATAAACATCACTCTTTGGATGAAGTATGGGCATAGAGAAGCTGCATGGTACCGTCACAGGCGGTAGCTTTAAATTAACGTAAAATTGCCAACGGATTATAAAAGCGTGGAAATACTAAATATGGAAAAACCAAACCTATATTTTGGAGTTATTTCGGCTGTCAGAATAGCAACATATTCCTGCAAGTCAGGAACACCTCTGAGCTCCTGGACACAGGCAGGAGTCTTGGCTCCCTACATGCAAATGTCCATTCCCTCACACAAGATACTTTGGCAGTCCACTTGAAAAGAAGCAAAACAGCCTCCTAACATTCCAAAATATCCAGAGATTTCTTTGATCCAGCGGAACATGCAACTCACTCTTTGGCTTTACGAAACAGTCCGTGCTCCACACGTTTTTCTTCTTTGTATGACATGCACTCCTTGGCCTGGGGAGGTGAAGCCGAGAAAATCATCTGTGCTCCAGTAAAGCAGAACTCTCCTTCAGGCTCTGAGAGTGGTAACAGGTGGTTCACAACATTTTTACGGAGTAAGCAAGGTCAGGCCAGGCCATCTGGGAGTGCCAGTGTTGTCACTCTTGATACACATCCCTGCATTACACCCTTACAGCTCCCCATTTACAGCACCACAGAGTTCCTTGTTAAAGGCCTCGTCTCGCATGGGTGAGGTTTTAGATTCTGGGATAACAAAGCTTGTGATTGACAGCCTAGCCTAGAAATGCCTTAAGAAAAACTGGTTTGAAGATGAAAATGGCTCTTGACTGAAGCGTCTAACCCCTCTTTATGAGCTGCTTTATGGCAGCTTTTACGTGTGATTTATTTTCCTCATGGGTTCAAGTGCAGTAGGAAATACCAAAGTGTAGTGGGCTGCTTGTAACAACCATGCCAGGAGAGCTACTATAGTTTATGTCAGCTCTCACCCTCCCCACTCACATTTCTGCAGTCATGAAAACAGAAAAAAAAATGCCACAAACACTAACAGAAACAAAAAAACCCCTTTTTGGTGCTGTTTCATGAATTTCACAACACCCAAGAGAAGGGGTGACAGAAATTTGAAAAGTGGAACCCCTTCACTTTACCTCGTAACAATCTTGTGCTGAAGGAAGGGGGAAAGGTGCTGAGAAAAAAATTTTGGACTCAGATTATGGAAGGAAAGTTTGCAAATACCCACACGTTAAGAAGATAGGAAGGACAGTGTTTAAAACTGAGCTAAGAAGATGGAGAATTATAGCACAATTTGCAAACATGAATTATTATATCCCAAACATCTTCATTGCTTCATAGGTGTAGGAAAGCAGTATAATGGTGTGCTTCCCATAATACTTCTTTGGTTTTCACTCTTTATTCTACTGGGAATGAAGTAATAGCAAGCAACTAAATTAATGATCACAACCATATACTATTCTTGATAAAACTGACAATTCTGGTTATCAAAATAATTTTGCTGCAGAGAAGGAGTAAGGGTTAGCATTGTATGATTGTCAAATTAAATGCTTTCCTTCTCCATTATGAGACTAAAATATATATGGATTTTTAAGGCTTGTCAGAGACTTAGATATTATAACATCAGGCTTCAAACAGCTAAGTAGCTCAAGCAGCTGCAGAATTGCCTCACTCTAACATACACTTACCAACTGATAAAAACTACTAAATATATAATATCTCTTCATTCTTATCACATTTTAACAAAAGGCTTTGTAGTGGGAAATACAGTCAATTCAGCCACACACTACTCTTATGTCAGTGACGGGGAAAGCTGCTCCCATAATTTTGATCTAAATACTCTGGGACATCATTCTGCTCCAATAAATTTGGTGTGAGCTGCAGCACCATAGCTCAGTGCTTATACAACCAGTGCATGGAAAAAGGAAAACCCCAGGACTCCTCCTGTGCCTGCCCCACTGACTTAGAACTAAAGCTCTTAACATATCCACAAACATCTACTACTCTTTTATTCATTTCTGGGACTCAAACAAGAAAGAAAGAGCAAACCCAGCTCACAGTTTCATTCATCTCATCACCGAACTTGTTTGCAGTAAATACTTCTGAACAATTAGGCAATTTGAAGTTACTACTTTCAAAAAAAAATCCATAGATATGACATAGTGGTTCTCAGTTGGCAGTTCTTAGAAATAGAACAGCTGAAGGCAGCAAATATTACTGGCCAAAAAAACCCCAAAAAAGCTCTCAGTAATCAAGTTATTTTACAGAAGAAAAGATATTTTATTAGACACGACATAAACCACACTGGAAGTCACATCCTCAAGACAGAGAAAGCAACCTTTACAAACATCTACGTTAGTAAAACTAATTTAATCAGATAGATGAATTCCCAAAAAGCCACCTAAACATCTGTCAGGATACAGCACAAATTGGGAGTATCTGATCAAACCATGAGACCTAGATTGAGGACCACCTCAAAGCCGAAAGAAGAGTGATTTTACTGTCTTACTTTATACTCCAATGGAATATAACAAACTAAGTATTTACTGCACAGAAAAAGGTCTGCTCGGAGGAACAGATGCCCCTCAGAATCACAGTGTTCTGTAACCTTGGACATGCTTCACTCTACTGACAGTCCTGCTATGACTCTCAGTGAACTCAGGTGGCTCCCAAGATAAGGAAGGCTCACAACTTTATTTCCAGAAGGAAATTTCTGACTTTCTGAAAGTCAGAAATTCAGGCTCCTCCAGCAAAAATCAGGTTCACGATCCAGCAGAAAAAGAGCAACCCCAAACCACAGAAAGGACAGCTTTTTACAAAAGAGGCATTGTGTTTAAATGAACTTACAGGAAGAGTGGATGCTTGGAAAGCTTTTCCTGCCTTCAGAGACCAGGTCTGGATCACCTGTGCAGTGCATTTCAGAGTTCATTACTCCATCTGGAAAGCAGCGGTAAAAGAAATCGGGACGCGGTCTACAAAAAACACCATGGATATTAAAAATACAAAAGCTGTAGTAACAGATAAACCTCAGAGTGATTATTACATTTACTGCTTATTACACACATGCAGGTTACTCTTGCCTACAGTGATCCACCTTGCACAGAGCAAAGTGTAATGACCCCCAAACTTTCACAGGCCTTGCCGACACACCCCGCTCAGGACATCCTCAGAACAGCCACCAAAATCTAAAGCCAGCCTTGATGCTGACATTGAGCAAACCTCTGAGTTTCTTCTGACCCTGCTGTGAGCTGGGCCTGTAGGTTTGGCTGGTGTCATGCTATAATAACCCACGTGGAGAAGAAAAGTGAATGATCACAGATCCAGAGACCAGGTGACAGCGAAATACTTGGCTTGGAGTGCAGGAAAAATGAGCTTGTTCCTGTCTAAAGAAGAGGGTGTATTCTTAATTGTTTTAAAAGCACCTTTCAAGTAAAAGTGCCAAGTACCATTGCTGTCAGGGCATCAGTACTGCAGCAGAGAGGGTTCACGAGAAACCAAACACAAATGCTGCTTCCTCAATGCTGCAAAACATCCCAGCAACAAAAGCAGCACTGGACTCTGTCAAATAGTGGATGAACTCAAGTTAAATGTGTATTTTTCAGCTGAAATTATTCAAAATTTTGATAAACAAAAAGTACCTAAAGATGTGTTTTCCAGGGAGTTTTGTTTGCTAGACTTTTCTGAGCCCTTCATTCAAAATTATGATTCCTTAAAGAAATGGTCTACCCAGAAATCCATTTACTGCTTAGCTCCCAGGTTTGTTGTGCCATGGATGTTGGTGTCACCTGGAAACAGAATATGCTTCTCACAAAATGCAGGCACTGAGTTATACAGAGCCTCAACTGATCCCTGTTTAATCAGACAAGGGGCACTGGCATCTAAACTCCCACATGCTGTGACTCTTCCCTTCAGTGCTGCCGATTTAATGAACTGATTTCAGCCCCCACCATTCCCTTCAAACCCCTCGCTCGTCTGGATCTGCCAGCGAGTCCAACAAACAGCAAAGCACAGGGGCAGGGATTCCTGCCGCAGCGGGATGTCACTAATGGAGTTGTACAACACCTGCACCAGGGGAAGGACGGCTCCACAGGGGCCCCCTCTGCCTCCATGTGCTCTGCAACAGCAGCTCTCTATTTACTGAGATGTGTTGTAGCTGTCAACCTGCCTCCATTTCTCTCAGCAGCTAAACCCATCATTTATAACACGACAGGACTTACCTTCCCACTATTAATTTAATAGTATTTGTGCAGACACCGTTCAGAGCTAGAGCCAAGGAAACAGCTACAAAACAGAATGAACAAACAGAACAGTAATAACCTAAATACCAAGCAATAAATTGCAGCATTACAGCATTTGATTTACAGATTTAAGCCTTTACTGTAATTTACCAGATTAAACTCTCATGCTCTTTGGGTCAAGCAGAATTCCTGTATAGACCCCTATGTAAGATACATAGATACATCTACACACACATATGTGTATCTATGTGTGTATATATACACATATATATTATTTATGTGTGTGTGTGTGTGATGCAATTAAACAGTTCACTTCCAGACTACAGAACTGCCTTTTGGCTAAAACCAGAATTGGATGACTTTCTTTATTTCTCTTTCAAAAGGATTTGGATGTTTTGATTAAATATTTCAGTGTTTTCCCCTTACATTTGTTCCCATGATTAAAAAATCTTTCTAATAAAATTGGAGAATAAGTAGGAACTGTCATACTAGGTAAGACTTAATCATCTTTTCTATTTGTGCTTGCATGCCAAGTCCCTAGACTTTCCAAAGAACCTCATCTCAAGCCTGTGGAGATCTTTGCCTTGATTTCACTGGCATTTGGATCCTCAATGTACACACACTTTAGATCAAAACTGATTTAATTTTGCAGTCCACACTGCAGCTCCCTGTTTCAAAAGAGGAGCCAATGAATTTTATTTCCCATCGGAAAAAAATTATCAGGCAAATGTCTGATTTCCAGCAGAACATTTACAGCAATATAACTTTGATTATGACAGCCACATGAGCTATTTTCTCCTTGGGCTGCTGCCCCAGATGCTGCACTTCAGCAGCACTCATCCTGTCTCCATAAAACCTTCGCCTGAGGATACTACAGATCATAAAAATGTGTTATAGGATCTATTTTTTAAAGCTAAAAAAAAAAAGTGGGACCTTCATCAAAGCAAAAATAAGGGTTTTCTCAGAATATAACAATAGCTGCCAGCAAAAATAAAAGAACAAGTCAATCATAGAGACACCCATACTGTTAAAAAAACTCTTCCTTTATCAACACCTGTGTTCACAGTGACCACTCAATCCCGTGCTCTGTTTTTCTCCTCCATTGTTTTGTCTCGGTTTTTTATGGAAATTGCATGGGGAAATTTTCCACAAAGTCAAACTCAGATGGCCAGCAATGCCACAGCACTGCACTGTCTTTTTGGAAAAACATATCTGCTTTTGAAGACAGGCAGTAAAATTCAGTCTTTTTGCTGAGCTTTGTCTTGATCGTTGTACACCTGACTGAGCTGCGCCTTCACTGCTGCATATTCCTCACAGTGGCAACCCAGGCACCAAATGACAGTGTGAGTGTAGGAGGGTAAAAAAAAATCTGCTGTTGTTCCCTTTAAGAAAGATTCATATTGCCCATCTAAAGTCGTATAATCCGGTCAGTGAGAGATTTAGGCACTTCATGGGGAAGGCTTAAGGGCACCTAAATTAATTCCTCCTTACTCCAGGTGCACTGGATCCCCTTCCTTGTATTAATGGCTACATGAGGGGCAAAGAATTTCCACATCCTTTTAGCCTTTTCTCTCTTCTGTGTATCATGCTTAAAGAAATCCACCTTTTGGGGTACTCCCTGAACATTCTTTACGAGCATCCTGTGCCAAATCTCAGCAAATCACCAAAGGCCCACCACACCTAATGAGGACTCACATCACCAGATACTGAATCCTGTTAGTGTACGGTGCACTTGAACATAAATAAGCCACAAAAAGTTACACCCTTCTGGCACAAACTGAACAGAACATCAAGGCTGGAGTTTCCTTAGTCCGGGCAGCAAGAGGAATACTGGGGAAGCTGGCAAGTTTTCTCCTAGACATTACAGAGGGAAACACAATAGAAGGGAAAACAGCAGGAAAAAAATAAAGCCTGCCTTTTTAGAACAAAAAGGTGAGACTAAGTGATGGAGAAACTGACCCTAAGCTCCTTTCCTTCTTACACAACAGAAAGTGAGGCTCAGAACTGACTGTATTCATTTTATGAATGGAGAGTTATTTGCACTGAATGGACTTGTCAGTAAAATATCACTCTGAGACATTTCAGAACTTACAACAATTGACTGGCAGCAGTCAAAACAAACCTAGGATCGTTTCACACTTGTGTGAGAGCAGCTGGAGAAAGAACAATCTGTGGGAATAAAGCCTTGTCTAAAAAAATGTTTCCAATTACACAGTGCCATTTACATCCCATCCAGCTAAGGCAAGGCTGAGCATTGCTTTGATTTTACTGTATAAGGGACAATAAATTAAAGTGTGAATTAGCCAGTAAAACAGAACTTCAGAATTATGCATGTTTCAAACATAATGCAAACAAAAGCATTTGCAGTTCTTAGTGCTTCAAGGTATCCCTTGCCAGTGAAAGTGCTTTAATCAGTATTGGTCTCTGGCAATATCTATGTGAAAAGGATCTGGGCAAGTATCACTGTAAGATTTCAAGAGATAGGCACAGCCAAAATTAGCTGGAACAACTTAAGAGTTACCCTTCCCATTGTCCTCTGCTCGAATTTTCTGCCTACAACTATAATTAGACCTCACCCATAGCCACTGCTGCTCACAGTCCAGGATTAAGTGCACATCTAATTCCATTGGCAGCTTAGGATGAAACAACAGCTTCTAATTAGGAAAACTGAGCCAAGAGCACGGATTTTGCAATGGGTAACAGCAAATTCCAGGAGAAGATCGGAGAAAACAATGAGAAGAGTAATTTCCTACACTAAGCAGCTGAGTCCCACAGGACTTTCCAGTCAAAACCTTGATTTAGAATAGCTGCAAGTATAAATAAGAGGTAAGTAACAGATTCGGTGTGACAGAAAAATATACATCTGAACAGTCTCTCAGATGGACTTGTCTGTGCTGATCAAATTCCAGCCCTTGCTGGCTAGATTGTGGAATTAAGGCACAGAATTTGTACACCTAGAAACACAAATAAACCCAAAGTATCGTGTGAGGTGCCTTGAAACTGCACTGAAAACTGCTATAATGGACTGTAACGGACACAGGTTTTCTTCAAGGCTTGGACTACGCTTGGAATCAATCTCTGAGAGCTATCACACATTTTTCCACCTTGAAGTATGACATACATTACCTAAGAAAGCCTCTTTAATTTCAGTCTTGTCTGTTCGACGGATTATTTTCACCACAAAAATGACTGCTAGTGGCGTGAGGAACGAAATTGCCTGCGAGAGATAACAAATATCATGAGTGAGAGCATCAATTCCTTCTCAGTCCAACTGATTAATAATTAGCTGCAGCCAGCTCCATTTAAACTGAATGACTGAATGATCTTTATCAAACTCCTGACCTTAAGCAAAGTGGGACGATTTGTCTTTGCAACTCCAGGCTGACGAGCACATTAATATTCCAATATAGCCCTGGGCTATAATTGATTTGTAATTGCCCAGAGCTGCATTTAAAATGTCAGCTTCTCCAACGAAAAAGTAACAGTCCACAAGGTTCACAAAATTCATACACTGATCCATATGGATTTTGTACATTTTTTTCCATTGCTGCAGAAGGCAGCACACCCAGGCTGAGTGCTCAGTAAAGACCCTGCTCAACAGGACAGACTGCAGCACCAACCTGCCGGCTTTTTAAAATGCTCCTTATCTTGCTTTTTGTTTTCTTTTCAGCTGTCATGCTTGAATGCATTGGGAAGATCGTGTCTTTAGGATTCTTTCGTGTACAAGTGTTTGGATGTGGAGGAAGCCGCTTTGTTTCGTTCAAACCCAGAAAAACAACAGCTGAGCAGCTACAAGTTTAGTCACTGGTTAAGCAGAATCTTATTCTGTAACTGTCAGTGCTGGAGGACAGGAATCCTCCTACAAGGAACCCGAAATGGCATCTCTGCCTCGGTGCACACACTTGGTTTCCATGAACAGCACTTTTATTATCACAGAGCGATCTGGGCCATGATGATTCACTGCAAACGTTATCCAAAAAGCATCCCACTGCATGCAGGGTCCAGAGTGTCCTCCCAGGGCAGGGACTCACTGTTTTTCTCCAGAGACACACATCAGTTTGTCCCAAGCACGGCACCAGCGAGTTTCTCATTAGGAGCTTGCCATGGAAACTCTGATTGTGTTCTCAGCTGGTCTTTCCATCATCTCTTCTGTCTCAGACCTTCAGTTGCAGAGGTAAAAGGCAATTTGCAGGCAAGGTAGACTGTTTATGCCTCTTGCTGGTTCCAGTCTAAGTTAATCAATTCCTTTCTAGAACCTACAAACCTCTTCACAACCACATTTGGTCAAAAAAAACCCCAGAGCCTTTCAAAAACATTTATTCTCTTAAAAAAAGTGAAAATTACTGGTTGAGGTTTGGGGTTTTTTTTTAAAGAAGGCAAAAATTAAGCTGTAAATGGCACAAGGGGTGCCAGGTCTTAAGTAAGATTATGCTTTCTTTACTGAACCTGAACTGTGCATTACTTCTTAAATAGCCCCACTGACATAAAAAACAGACCAGACAGATATATTGACAAAAGACACATGACTCAATCTTCTTTTTATACCACAGATTAATCCCAGTCCTCACTTTATGATTTTAGAATATTTGAGCAGGAAACAGCACGAGAGCGCACTACATTTGTCATTTTGGCTGTGCATCTTGCACCAGATTGCCTTCACCTGCATCTGCAAAATATTATCTAACCCAGCGAACCCCCCAGATTAAAACACAGCCTGGAGTCTGTTCCCCTTTTCTACATTTAGAAAGGCAGGCACCAAGGTTTGTGCAAAAAGAGGTGTCATTTCCACTTAAAATCTCTCTCTGTCTGTGTGAGATTCAAGTTTGGGTGCCAATGCCACATTACTGCTGCAGAAATGTTCACTTCTCTCTATCCTCATCAACAGTTTAATTTCTGCTTTCAGAGACAGAGTGTGAAATAATAAAAATAAAAAAAAAAGGTTAAAGCAAGCCCTAGAATTTCATTCTTAAACATAAGGATTGCCACCAGGAAAAAAAAAAAAAAAGAAGAAAAATATTTGCATTCCAGTACTGAAGAACATGTAGAAATATAGCCAAGGCTGACAGGCTGATGGTGGTTTAATGGAGTCAGAAATCTTTTGAACCAGCAGGAGCAGCAGGAATTATCAACAAAGAATAGCATTCAAGTGGCAGCTTGTTCCAAACCACTTCCCCAATCCATCTTCAGAAATCTGGTAAGACTGCAGATTTCCTCGTATTTCACAAGCATGTGTATTTTTGAGGGAGATGAAGAGCTATTCATGTTCGTGGTATATTGCTGCACCTTACACAAAAGCATTAGCTGGAAGGTGCTTTTTATTCTGCAGCAAAATGCACACACGAAGAAATCTTGGCTTGTGACAGACTCCTTTTTATTTGTTTTGTGAAAAGTTTCTCCGTGGCTCATATCTAAAACAGATTTGGCAACACTCTAACGAGCAATACTCTCCTCAGATGCATCTCAGCAACGTTTCCTTTTCCAGCAGTGAAATGTTCCAGCATTGCCAGGCTTTTGTGAAACATGGGCAAAATCTCTGTCATTTATTATTCATCCTGGCGAGCCAGATGTGCTGAAGTGTGTGTGGCACAGGGACTGCCACACACTCCTGTGCATCCAAGGGAAAGCTGGCAGTCACCTGCCAGCAAGGAATATCCATTGGTAGAGAGACAGAATCAGGCTCAGGTCTTGCCAGTTTTCCCTACCCATGCAGAAGTCAGCTTTGTCTAATTTGGATGTGCATTCACAAAATGTCTCTCGAATTCAAGTCTCTCATAGCAAATAAAATAATCCAGCAGTTCACAGGGTTTTAGAGATTGCTTTCTGGTAAGCTGTAGCCATATGTTTCAATATCAGAGTATGTTCGTGGCAACAAATTCTTTCCGTAATGAAAGCTTGTGATCAATGCTCGAGTCAGATGTTTCTTCTTTAAGTTAAAAAAATAAGAAAAAAAATATAGGAATTACCTATGTTTCTTAATTTAAGAAGCTGTTCAGAGTCTGAGCCAGAAAGAGAACACAGACCATACAAATGTTACTGACACAGAGCTGCCTGAAAGTTCCACCCACCACAAACTTTGCCAAAATCTGGGGCTATGGGAACAGGGGAATATATTATAATTATATCCCAGAATTGTGCTTCCAGTGCCTACTGCCTAGAGAGCAAGAGGACTAATGATTATCCCAACTGGTTTCAAAAATAGTTTCACCACTGGAGCAAAACCCTGTACAATGATTCACTCTTGGTTCTTGAACTCTTCAGCTACAAACACAGATCAGAGAAACCACGCAGCAAAGTAATGCTGAGCATAAGGGAAAATCACACAATTAAACTCAGTCTTCCCCAGCACAATTTAATGTTTGGCTTGGAGGTTGTTTTGTTTGTTTGTTAGCTGTTTGATTTTTGGTTTTGGGGTTTTTTTACACAGCTGTCTTCCGTTTCAGGAAAAACATACATTTTCACCCATCCAGGCTGAAAAAGTCCATAATAGAGCTGCTTCTTAATGCAACATAAACAAAATGTTTATTGTTTATAAAGGCAAATTTAAAAACCAGGCCTTCAGCCTCTGTCTTAGAAGGCTGGGATATATGCTCACCTCACATGCAGGAAGCACCTTTAAGCTGCTCCTTGATCAAAAATTTTTCATAACTGAAGGGTTAAGCCTTTATTAAAAAAGCTGAAGATAAATGCTACAACTGATTTGCATTTAATCTGAATTCAAGTTTGAAAAGTAAAATCCTGGCCTCCTTGAATACTCAGGAAAAGATGACTTTGAGGCAGCTGTTGAAAAGACTGACCTTCTACTTTTACAGCCTGAGCTACACCCGTAATTTCTCAGCATTTCTGAGGTGGTCTGTCTTACTGCACTCCTATATACAGAGATTATTATGACTGTTAATCATTGCTGGTGAAGGTTATCAAAACTATGAAGTTTGATAACCAAATTCTGCCATCCAGTCTGCACGTGCTGAGCAAGGAAGAGCCAGAGGAGCAGTGACAGCAGGGCAGCTCTGTGATATATTCAGTGTTGGCAGAAGCTAAAACAAAGGTTTTGCCTTTAGGGAAAAAAAAAAGATTACTCAGAATCAAGTATCTCCGTGCCTAACACGCCTAAAACAAATTGGATTTCAAAATTTAAGCACTTAACCTTCTAAGAGCATGGCAAGGTTTTGTCAGGTCACCCAGCCAACTAATTGAAAAAGCTTCTCTACTCATTTCTCTCACATCCCTCTAAGCTAACACCACTTTCATTCCTAAACTGAAAAATCAGCATTCATAAATTCAGTCATCTGATAACGCTGCTTTTTAAAGATTTCCCACAATTTGGTACATTTTGGACAACGTTGGTTTGGAAAATAATTGCCTTTGGAATGAAAGGAACATCCTTGACTTGTGAAATATTTCCTACTGCTTATCAAATGAAAGTGCACTCAGTTTACAGCCATCAAATGACCCACAGGCCTTTAGTACTCACAAACATGAGACGTGTAGGGATGTTGTCTGATTGCACCAAAGGATTTTTGTACAGCCAGATCTCTTCCGGCTGGATCACCCGCTGGAATGGATCCAAAAATTCTGTAAAACTGAAAACAACAATCAAAGATACAAATTTGTCACAGTTTGAAGTGATGACCAAAAACCACCCAGAAGAGTTCTGCTGATTTAGAAATTCCCCCAAATTTCACTATGAATTCTCATTGCAAGCATGATATTTATTAATAAATTGCTACATTGCCATCCTACCTCACTGCTTTTTAGTAATAAAATCTTTATAAATACACCCTTCAGAAAATGGGTTTCAAAATCTACACCTTTAAAGTTCTTCTACAACTTTATAAAAGTTCCATAAACACCACTGTGGAGAATAAATTGTCTTTTTTTTTTTTTGTGGGAAAAGTGTGCAAATGATATCATGAGATGAAATAAATCATGTAGTCATTTATTACCAATTCACAATCATGTAATCCAGTCTTTTACCTTCAAGAAATTATACAAGAAATATAAAATATAAAATGTCTTTCAAATGCCATGATTTGGACTTTGAAGCGTGACAGTTGTATTTGCAGGATCACAAAGCAAAAGAAAGAAGCAGCCCAGAAAATTTCTTCTACTGATAGAAAAAAAGAGATAACTTTAGAGAATATCTCCAAAAGATACTTACTCCTAAAACAGGATGGGCTGTCAAGCTTAAGAAAAATCTAGGTTTACCAGAAATGTTTCATTCTACCAAAACAGTTTTAATTTCATTATTACATCAATTAGCTCTCTTAAACAGCAAACCAAAACCAAAACCCCAAACTAACCAACTAAAATCCCCCATGCTTCTGTAATTAGGTTATTTTGAAATGAAGAGTATCAAAATAACGTGTTGAGGTTACATGTCTGTAGAGAGTAATTTGTGTGGGTATCTTTGTCATGCACTGAAAGCCAAAGCAGGAATTGTGATCTTTGTAGCAGGAAGTTTCAAAAGCTTTTCATGACTACCTAAATTGTCTCACTTCATTTAAACCATACTCCAGGACTCCCCCAGAGTCCTTCAGTGCTCCTTAACTTTTCTTGGCTTTGAATCAGTGTCAGACAACCTGGGAAGTTTGGCCTTTGCTTTACACTGCTCATTTCAGCTCTGCTTTATTAGGACTCGAGGGATGGCTGCTGAGGGAAGACACAGGGACCACTTTTCTCACCTAATAAGCCCATGGAGGCAAAACTTGGAGATGTAGCAGCCCAAAGCTTTTCTTACTGTAAATTTTCCAAAGCCTGGGGCTTTCAACCTCTCCAAACCCAGGTTTTACGCCAGTAGCAGGAACGCCGAGTGACTTTGTAAAGAGAAAAAGCCCAAAGCAATTTGCAGAGCAGAGTAAAATTAAACCATGAGCACATATGCAACCCTCCCCAGGGACAACAAGCCCTCAAACTGAGGTCAGCAATTTCCTAAACAACAGCAAACCACTTCTCCTGCTCATGGCACAGGGGCTGGGACCAGGTGATCTTGAAAGGTCTCTTCCAACCCAAACCATTCTCTGACCCCCTCTAGCTGAGCGCACTCAGACTCCCTCTAGACAGAACATTCAAAAGAGCCCAACTGACTTCTTCTTCTCTCCTTTCCTAAAGGAAAACAGCAAAACTTAAGGACCAAAAAAGGTCAAACACAGTCTTGTCACTTGTAACAATATTTATATTTCCTATACTGGCCTGCATGGAAAACAAGATTATTCTGGAAGCTTTAGGAGTCTGGTTTTGCAAGGGGAATATTTAGTGTTATACTCAGCTTCTCCAAACCCAGAGTCTGAGCCTGCTCTCCCAAGAAGGTGAACTTCAGAAGTGTCAGAACAATTTGTTTCAGTGTTTTCAAAATGAAAACTTAAAGCTTTTTTGAGTTTAAAAGACAATGGCTTGTGCACGACATGAAAGAGGGAAGCATTTCTAAAGAAGAACAGTTCCAGGTAATACATCACCCATGTGAAAAATTCATTTTACAGTTTTCAACTAGAAAAATAAAGGTCAACTCCTAGATAATGCAAGCAGATTTGGTTCCAAATTTCAACTAAGAGAGAGTGCTAAAGTACATTTTTGGAAGCATTTGTGGTGACTGCAGAGAGCAAACAACACACAAACATTTGTGCTTCAAGGTGACCATGATACATCTGTGCACCAGTGCACTTTTGGAAAATTTGTCACATTGGATCAGAAATTTAATTAATTTGACGTTAAGACATTTGACATTATGAACAAATGCCAACGGAGTTAAAGGTTTGGGGCTCTTCTTGATCTTTTGCTTCCCGCCCCTCATGATGTAAGAAAGCTAAAATTACAGTTGTTTAAGTCTGAGAAATTAAAAAGAAATCAAACTCCGTTCTCACAGGAAACACACTATGACACTGCAGATACACATTGTCATTAAGATTTAATTCCTTTCAAAGCAAAATAACACATGCGCTAAAGAGATTACAATATAATAAATAACACAAATAGCATCTGATTTCAGATGAGGACTGATTTTCTGATTAATACACACTCATCTGTACTCATACTAAGAATGAGTAATTTCAGCAAATCTATCAATGACTGTAATCATTATTATTTTATGCAACAGCAGCAGTTTTGTATCCACTATGTATTAAATCTGATTATGTATTCATTTTTCTTAACTTGTGTTCTGATACCTTCCAAAAACAGTGTTCAAATTAAGTGCAACATAATGAAAAAAAAAAGTTTTCTGAAACTGAGCAAAATGATTTCAAAATCACTGTTGAAGGAGAAAAATAAAAAGCTGCAGAAGGCAGCAGATGTCTCTGTGAACAATACAGAAACAGAAAGTAAACAGTTAAAGGAAAGCGACTGTAAAAAAAGAAATCACATTTTTTTTTTAATCTTCCGAAAGAGCTCAACTGCTAATTAAATTTTTATGCCAAGACTCATAAGAGAACAATTCTCTTCTTTTTTGAAGCATCACCAATGGGTGACTGGATATGAGCTTTCACTAGCTGGAAGGCAATTCCCTTTGTACGCTATTAAACAATCATGAGGACACAGTGGTTTCTAAGCTGCCTGACACTTGGTGATTTATGTTCCTCTGTCCCAACCAAAAGTACAGTCTATCACTATTCATAAGTCAGCACAAGCTTTTTTAAAGGACTGGATGTTATTAGAAATGAATGCAGTCCTTGGATAAAGAAAACTGGTTTTGATCATTTTGTGTTATGGCTCAAAGTACGACCTCAGTCCCCTGGCAGCAGGTGGGCAAAAAAAGCTTCCTTTGTTTTAGTACAGTAAAATTTAATCTTAGCTTTTTCAGTGTTACGCTTTCTTCATTTTTACATTTTTAACAGCTTAGCAAGCAAGATTTCAAACACTTCAGCCTGATGACGTGAATTTAAGGCATAAAATGCCTTCCATTAACTTCGAGAGCCTTTAACTGTGACTTTCAAAGCAGCCCAAGGGAAACAGGAGCCCGGACTCCATTAAAAACATCAGTGAGCAACAGGTGCCCCAGACCCAGGGGCTGCTTTGGCCGTGCCAGCACTGCTGCCGACAGCACCGCGCCAAGCAAAGGCGCTGCTCTTTTCTGACTACACGAGCACTGCGAGGCACATTAACTTCATTTCCATGTCACAGCGTGCAGCCCTTCAGGATCATTTCGTGCCAGCACCACATCACAGCCAGAGCCAGGTAACAGCACACTGAAAGCAGCCCTGTGACAATTTGGGCTAATAACTTGGGTTATCTTTTCATGAAACCATTCACTGACATTGAACGAATCAAACAGAGCATAAATACCCTCACAGAGGTTTTAACCTGAGCTTCCAGCATGGTTTTCATCTCCCACAAGTAGCAGCAGGATGTTGTTTAGCACCTCACCTTATGGTTTGCAGCACTGCCTGGCCCTCAGCTGCACGGATCACACTGCAAGGTTTCAATTTGCTGCCTGGTCCTGAGCATCAGCTAAAGGGTGGGTGGTTGGTTGGCAGGAGAGGGAAAATTGGGGTTTTTTGCCTTTCACTTTTTCTCTTGCAGACAAAGATTATCCCAAAAACCACGTGACAATAACTGAGTGGACAGAGCAGTACACGTGGTTTGACAAAGCACCAGGAGAGAATGATCATGAACTTGAGATTGTGATACACAGACTTTCATCCCAGATACCCAATGAATGACCCTCTTCTTTTCTAAGCTTCATCTGTTGACAAGCAGATTTTATCCTCAAGGGGCTCTGTCTTCAAGTCCCCAATGAGGCAAACAACAAAAGGATAGCAGATGTTCATGAACTTCTCTTATAAATCACCTCTGAGGGCTTGTGGAGAAAAAATTTGGCTCTGACCACCATTCCCTGCCTGCAGAACTCTGTGTGAGCAAACACTGCTGCCCCTCCCAAAAACACAGGTCAGCTGTGGCTATGCTGTTGGAACTCCATTTTGCATGTTTTTGCATGGATATTCCCTCTGGTATTCCCCAAAACTAGGTCTCAAATCTAGTAGTAAAAGCTTGTCTAGCGTAGCTGCCACGTTAAATTGTGCCACCAGTTGTTCTGCAAGGCTGTGAGCGGCGCCAGTGGTGCTGAAGTTGGTAAGAGTTGGCCTAATTAGAGCATGTGCACAAAAATTCATAACTCAGTGAGGGATTCCCACACAACAGATTCACAGCCCCAGCACTTTGAATGAAGAGCCATAAAGGAGAACACATCATCGCCCCACGTGGAGATAAGAAAATTGTATTCTGAAAGGCAGGGTTTGCTTTAGGGGCTTCCCACAAGTGATCCAGGCTAAAAGAGAAGGAGTCCAGGGTTTGCACCAGCCGGGCGCACTGCACTGAACACTGTTCACATCACCTTGGCTCCCATTTGAATTCAAGACTCCAACTCAGCCTTTCTGAAACACACTAATAGTGAGGAAAGCATTCATGTCATGTTATTTGATGTACCTGGAGAGAATAACTTATTCTCAGGCCATGAGAAAATCTAGGCTTGTTTACTGCCTACAGATAACATTATGGAAAAAAACCCTGTAACTTCTTGGTGGTTATTTTACAAACTCCTGCAAAACCAGACAAAATCTGAAACGCTTGCAATGGTCTGTGGCTGGCATGTAAAATGAACAGAACTGAAGCAGAGGGGGTAGTGATGAGGGGAGATAAGAAGCAATGCCTGTGGTTTATCACCATGATTCTACTCTCCATGGAGTTGGAGCAGTTCAGGCTCTGAAATGCTGCTGTCTGTGTGTATCAGCATGATGAGATAGCTTTGTGTCAGCTCAGAGGTTAGCACAAGCAAAGAGATCTGAGCCATTTAAAATCTGAAGCACCTTGGGAAACCCATGGCTCCTCAGCCATCAAGAAAGGTTGCAAAAAATATAGCCAAGACTCAATTATGAATGATAAGCAAGGAAGAAGCTGGCATGAATTAAAAATATAACTTCAATGATATAAAATCTAATAGAAAAAGAAATGTTCCCTGTAGTTAAGGCACAACACTGGGTGTCAAGAGATTTGATGTTTCCTGACATGGTTTTACAAAGTAAGGTGAAAAAAAAAATTCCAGAAAGAAGTGTCAGGATCAGTATCAAAGGAAAAGTCCTAATGCTGCAGTTTGTTTATGAACTGGACTGGACACATGCCGAATATGCACTAATGACAAACACCCAGGTAGGAAAGCAACAGCTTCAACTCCTTTAAAGAAATCAAAAGGTAAGAGTTAATTTAAAATATATGCAAGAATTTATACTGCAACAGGTACTGAATGCAAAAGAAGCATCAGAATAGAAGCCAATGTTTTATTGGTTCTTCATCGGCTTTTTTTAATATAATTTTTTAACTGCACTAAAACCAGCTCAGTACTGTATGTACGCTCACACTGACACAGAAGCACCAGTGTCCATAAATTACCTCTATACCTTTTTAACAGCTAAAAACTTTTCATTTCCCAGTACAATGCCATGCAGTGTAGACACCTACTATTTATGATTAACAGAAATAATCCCCATATAGAGCTTTACTGGGACTGATAAAGACAAAGGGCAAGGACAATGTTTTGGGGAGTTTTTATTTAATGCCAGTGGCCAGTAGAAGACTGGTTCTTGAGGGTAGTTTTGGCTTCAGATGAGTCAGTATGACTTGATGGAAAATATTTCTGAATACTTTAAATTAGCTAGCAATTGCAGTGTGACATTTAATTAGCACATATGCCTACATCAGCCCTTCAGATATATGAGAAATCATTTTGATTAAGTAAAGACTGAAAATAAATTCTGATGCGGTTTTAAAATACACACTTATTACCACAGCTGTCGTATTTCCCCGAAGTGCTACAAAAGGAGAGCTTCTGGCATTTCTCTCCAGCCTTACTGATACGTTTCTCAGATTTGCCTCACATATCCAGTGATTTTACAGATATCTATCAGGGTATAACTTCTTCCAAAGATGAATGGCCACCCTCTGTACTCTCCTCCTTGCAGCCAACACTGCACTCAGCAAGGAGGCAACGTCTGTGGAGCCTGGGCTCACTTAAAAGCTCAGATCTCGAACTAAAAACAATACAGATTCACAACAGGGGTCCTGCAGCTGATGAAATCACATATAAATGAGGTATATACTTAGAATACCTAACATGAAAGAGTAAACCAACAATCTTTTCACAATGCTGAAAAAGAAAGAACAGCCTGGGGTGGGCTTTTAGAACATGATGTTAGTTTTCCTTGCACTTAAATTATACTGTCACTGTTTTCTCAGTCCCTGGCATTTGAAATCCCTCTAAGTATAGAATTTCCTTCCTGTGACATAATTTAAAGCTAAGAGGAAAGGGAAAGGATTATCTGAGCATGCATGAACAGCACAGGAACAAAGAGTTAGCACAGCCAGGCAGTTGTTCTTGTACATCTGAAAGATTCCAAAACCTTCCAGTCCACGCACTCTTAGGGGCTGAGCCTTTGATACCAAGTAGAACTGAATATCACTGAGCATCATTATTGCCACTGTGAAGTGACTGAATCTAGAAAACTCCCATTCCATGGGAATAAAATGGGTTTCCAGACCTTAAACGACTTAATTAGCTCTGATACAACCTTTTCACCATCATATATTCCTCACAGAAGTGGAATATTTGGAAATGAGCAAAGTGAAAGGAAGAAAGAGGGAACAGTTGGTCACGCTGCATTGCAGCTTTGATCAGAAGAGCAGGAGCAAGAGTGAACCATGAAGCTGAACCATGAAAAAAAATCCCACTGTAAAATGAGTCAAAGCCATATATTTTGGCTTGTTTTTAATTTTTGCAACTTTCCCTGACCTAATATTGAAAGTGATCTTTGCAACTTTGCTTTCTGGTCAGCAGAATATAAAATAAACCATTCTGAAACAAAAACAACTTTGTTTTGGCATTTAGCTGCTCCTGGGGTGAAAGAGCCATTCGGTCCTTGTGATCCCTGCTCACATGGAGCAGAACTGCCCTTGGAAAAACACGGCAAGGAGGTCAGAGCTGCTGCTTATGGTGTCAAGGTGCAACTCTTCAGGCCACCTAGAAATGTACCAGAGCTAATCAACAGTGTAGTTTTACAGAAATAACCAGTGCCAGCCAAGTGAAAACTACTGCCTCCTGCTTTCATTGCATTAGCTCTCATTTTATTTACTAAAAAATTTATTTATGGTATTAATTGTTGCCTCTATCCTCTATTTTTATTAAATATACACTATGATACAAGATACTTCACAAAAGCCATTTTAATGTGTGTTTGGGGAGGGGAAAGTAGGGGGAAATGAAATCATGAGTTCTGCTGCCATTAGAAGTGTCAAAGCTGGCAGCTGTACATCATCCTAAAGTGAAAAACAGAATTCACATTAAAGGCTTAAATTAACTAAGCACGTGTCTGAATAATGAACCCAAACACACTACAGACAGTCAAAATTTTCCTCTTGATATTTTTAATGCTTATTTTGATTACATCTCAAACTGCTTTCAGTCAAACAACTCTCCACAGTTCCCTGCACAACTACACAGCTTCACAGCGATCTGATGGAGCTGAGTCTGGTAAAGCTGCTTCTTTTTTTCATGTCTGCATGCCACACAGTATTGATTATGTTTGGATCTGAAATGAAAGCTGGGTTAAACTCACAACCATGCAGAGCTTCTCTTAGTGACAAAAGCTCCCCTTCTCAGCTGTCTCTGTCTCTCCCTCACTCCTAATGATAATCCCAATAAAACCCAACAATATTAAAATCACTCAGGCCAAAAACAGTTATATGGGAACTACATGTTCCAGAATATTAGTAATGATTTTAAAAAAATAATAATAAGAGAAGAAGATCTGGTAATGGGGAATGGGAACATCACTTTTTGCATTTTGTAGCACTCACTGAGGTCCAATAGCAATAGTTACACTCCTGGAAAGCACCTTGGACACAGATGAGCACAATTATTAATGGCCTCTCTGCAGGCTGTGAGAGTACAGACAGGCCATTAGATCTGTTCTCCCATTAGTGAGAATTGGCAGCTAATGAAAATATAATGCTTTATATCAGGTGACACTCCCCTCTGTTGTTCTCCATTTGCAAGGCTCCACAACACTTGGCACGGAGCCACAAACTCTTCAGAGCTGAAGCATTTCTGAGCTAGCACTTACACCTCCATTATACATGCTAAAGAAGTAGTAAAACTTGTCCCCAGTACAGGCTAAAATGTCAGATTGCAGAGTAAAACATTTCACCTAACCTAGGTTTTCATTTTTCCCACAATCTGGTTAATACAGAATATTTAGCAGAGAAACTTTGGCAGGGCACTGCCCTGCAGAAGGGACCACCAGCTTCTGTTCAGTGATTGCTGAAGTATGCTCCAAGTAATTTCGAATTGGTACTTCCATTTCCTGTCCTGCCCATCAAGATGAGTCAAAAATCTCTAACAAGAAATTTCACTTTAATGTCTTCAGACTTTTGCCCACCCACTGGGACACTCTCAGGCAATATAAACCTCAGCCCACTCGGCTGATTCGTGCCAGCTTACAGGACTACCCAGTGTGTCTCCTCACAGCAAAGCAAAACTTGATGTAAAACACTCCTAAAACACTTTAGTGTGACTTGCATTTTAAAGCTTCCATTGGTGGAGACTCTACCTAACCTCGGGCAGTCTATCACAGTGCTCAAAGTCCTTAAAATTAGAATATACTTCCCCACACTCAGCCTAAGTTTGCCTTGCTACAAATTTAAAAATCTTTCCTTCCTGTCTAATTCCCAGAGGATGTGAAGAGCAGCTTGCTGTCTTCAACCATCTTTATGGAGCTGCTTGCCTGTGAAGATCACTGCCATGTCTCCTCAGATTTCCAGATTAAACCGCTCAATTTTTCCTACCTTTTCCAGAAAAAAACCCAAAAAGATGTTTTCTATACCTCTCTTAAAATCTTCCTCACTCTTCCTCCCAACTCTCTGGAATCCACCTGATTTCAAACAGCCACTTACTATGAAAACACCAGTTGTAAACCCTGTTACCTACCCTGCAGTAAAACAATTTCCACTTATTCATATGCAATTTTAATTAAAATTCAGTTGTATTTTAACAAGGAAAATATGTAGCCATTCAGACAGGAAAACTAGAAGTGTTTTGTAATGCAGAGAAAGAAACACAACACACAGTGACTGCAGCAATCTGATTTAAAATGAAGAAACATTGCTGATCTCGTTTTCTATGGAATCATATCAATCAATCAATCAATCAGTCACAGAGTTTCTTACATAGCAATGACTTGTGGTCCAATGATGACAGATTTAACATTTAAAGGCAAGGGAAAAATGCGAATGGAAGGTACTTTAAAACCCATGTAGTCATGAAAAGCATCGTTCAGGTGCTCCAGCTGATGACAACTTTCTCTCTTCCATGCAGACAACGCACTTGGATCTACTGTAAAGCAGCTGCTGATCCAGAAATGAGGGAAGCTTTCCTTAACCATCCAAGCCCAGGTCCCTGCTGTTCATTAGTGGATCACAACCAATACCTTAATTAGGGACATGAGTGTTGCCTTTAGCTTTCTGTCCTTGTCCAGTAATCCTGGCCAATACAGATGCAGCACTCAGGCATCCCCTGTTCCATACCAGCACAGTCCTCACCACACAAAAAAGTTACAAGGCCCACTAAATATTATCTTTAATTCATTTTTAGCATCCATAATTCTTCCAGCTATTTCCAAGTACTGATGTTTCAAAGTCACTGACAGGTTGGGAGACCATAAAGATCCTGATTTACTGTGCCAGACATGAGTACATTCTCAGCAGTAAGACCATAATTTTTATTAAATTCTTTCCCATAAGAATCACAGTTGTGCCCAATCTTGACTGTGCTTAGATCAAAGTATAAGAATCAATTTATTAAAGAAAAATTTTCCCCCCAGGAACCCTATCAGTCTTAGTAGACTTCTCACTATAAAACATCCTCGATCAGGCTAGAAGCAAACAAACACACAGTGCCAAAGTCTGTGAGTAAATGGGATTCAACAACAAGATTCAACAAGAGACACAAAGTCACCATTTACTCCTAAAAAATCTGGAGCAGATGCTTTGGCACTTACAATGACATCCTCTTTTAGCATGTATTCAGCTGTGAGTTTAGCCGTGGAGATCAACTGTAAATCCTATCCTATCAGCAGGACAATTAGAATTCCTGCCACTAAATCCCCTTCCGTCTCCCCATCCTCTCACTCCCTCTTCCCCCAGACTCAGGGAAGACAAATGAAATAACTCAGTTCCACAGCCCAGAAGTACTGATGCACCAGTCTGTAGAAACAGTCTGTCTCATGCACAGACCAGAGTCTGCACAAAAAGACAGGTAGGTACAATTTCTCCTGGATAACTGTTATCAAAGGCAGTAAAATCCAACCCTGCTTCAATAAATATAATACAGAAACAATGGAATCGGAAGCTTCAGCTAAGTGAAACACCAAGTGGCTGAACACCAGGATGACACCAAGTGGATGCCGCTTCATCACTCCCCTCCTCAGCTCGATGGGGGAGAGCAAATACATCGAAAGGCCCCTGGGTCGAGATAGGAACAGGTAGAAATCACCCAGCAGTTACTGTCATGTGCAAAACAGACTTGACCGAGGGAAACTAGTCTAATCACACCAGAAAAATGAGAAAATCTAAACCTTAAAACAGCTTTCCCCCCCCCCTCCCTTCTCCCCAGGCTTAACTTTGATTTTTTTTTTCTCCCTCCTCCCCTCCAGTGGTACAGGGGGATGAGGCCCCCCTGCTACCAAAACCTGGCCATAAAACCCAGTACGGTACCAAGTGTGTCCCTGTGAGCTCCCTGATAACTCGCACACATCGGGACAGGCACACGGTCATTTTGTTGTGTGCTTCACGTGACCCCAGGCATAACTGGTATTTAGGTATTTATTTTGTTCTCACAGTAACCTGTCAAGGACACAGCGCCGAGCAAAGTTAAAATTCAGGTTACTTTGTGGTGTATCAGGGAGTTACAGGAGCTCCATGTCATTCTAGCTCTGCCATCGCTTCAAAGGTGTGACCGGCTCTGCTGAGCACTGGAACAAGTCTGTTGCTCAACATGCAACCTTTGAATTGTGCTCTCAAATCCCAAGTACCACAGAGGCTCTTTCCTACAGCAGGTCCTCCCCTTAACTCTTCACTAACCTTACTCAGTGAATTAGACTTCAGCCTGCACCACAAAACAAATCTTTCCCTCACTTTAATAACACGTAAATTACGGTTTACAACAATGCACCTATTTTGAAACAGGTTAGCAAACACGTTGATGTTCTCACTTCCCATTATCATTACTATGTGTGAAACTAACACTGAAAAAGCTCTAAGAATGTTCCATGGGTTTGGCTACCTCATGACAAAGAATTTATCTAGTAACTGAAGGAAGGGTGAGGAAAAAAAAGGATTGCCCTTGTTTTCTTGATGAGAAATTAGGGAATACAGAAATGAAGTCCAAGGCTGTTAGGATCGGAAGCCAAAAATCAGGTTCCAAACAAATTCCGAATTATGGGATATTCAAATTTGGAACAGAGGACACAAAACCACTAGGAAGTGGCCAAATACCTACTTTGAAACATTCAACTAGAGAGCCAAGGCTTAAAAGGTGCTTTGAATTCTTGGTTCAACTTCTTTGTGTAAATTTGCAGCGTTTGAGTCAGAGTGAGAAAATAAACCTTAATGTCTCAATCTGCTGATTTCTTCTCAATACCACCTTGCTTTTGTGACCTACACAGCTCCGACTGCTCACAATTCTCAACTCAGTATATCCTCCAAAAATCCCGTCCATAGGAGACAGAAAAGGCAAACAGAATCTGGGAGACGAGCAAAGCAAGAGTGCACCATTGTAGAATCTCCTCGGGTGATTGATTTTCTGTCTGTGTTAACCAGACAATACACAGTATCATTTATAAAGACAACATATGCAGGATATCCAGAAGACAACATCCCCTGACAAAGAGAGCTACTTGAAAGAGCTTTGCACACCAAATCATTTCATGCATATTCATAACTTGATTAAAATATTAATACTGTGAACTTGTAAGAAACACAACACGCGCAGAAACAGCTTTTATTTACTTCCACCAGAAACTGAACATGACACACACACACAAAAGATGTCAGCATTAGTCAGTGCTGTAAACTCACACGTGTGCAATATATATCTGTATATTAGCCTGCAGATAAACATTTATTCCCCAGGGAGGCTGCTAATGAGGCTGTGCTGTGGGTAAGATATCCAATTACTCCAAACGACATTTATATTTTAATCACATCACATGCACTGAAGAGCTCGAGGTTTGATGAAGCAATCCTTGAAGAGAATTTGCCTTTTCAATCAATTAGCTCTCTAAACATCAGCGATGTGCTGTTGACAAGTCATTGGGTTAAACATGTTACAACACACACAAATCCTCTCTTCCTGCCAAGAGGCAGTGGTGTGGTCTTCTAAAACTTCTGAAACAGGTGCAAAAAGTTCTCCTTGTAGAAGACACCTAAAACAGAACACTAAGAAATAAAGACACCCCTCAGGCTCATTCTGAGCTACCACTCAGTGAGTTCTTTTTAGGACAGATGACAAACTTTGTTTTAAGGGCATCACTTCCGTGTAAAACTATCAGACTTGGTCACAAATCCTTTTATAATTGGCTTATCTGAATAAAACCAAGTCAGTCAAAACAATTTGCTTTCTACAAGCAGCCTGTTAGTGACAAATGCCACTGTACACATGGAGATGAAAGTCTGGTCACTTTTAACGTGTTTTAGCATTAAGCAGGCATTTTAAGATGCTCCAATTCAGAGAAATGAGTACAAAAATGAAGAAAAACAGAGACACAAGACCCTAATTCAATCATTCTTCAAATTAGCATTGTATTTTTCCTGTAAACAAAGCAAATCCTCATAGCTCTATCACGCAATAGACCATTTCTACTTCTGACAGCTTACATGAAAAACCTCACTATAAAAATAAAACTCGGTTCTGTACTCACAATAGTTCTTGATAAGTAAAAACCTAAACAAAAATATGAAGTGAGAATTGATGAAAGTCAAGATTTGATTGGAAAATATTTGAAACTGCATAATGTAATAGTCAAATTATAGCGTGAGAATTTCCTTCACCTTGGAAGTGACAAACCACCCGTGTTCCATCAGATCAGTTCAGCCCAGTCAAAAGGCGCAAAGATACGTATTTTGAAAACCAGAAATTAATTTGTTAATGTTAAGGAACTGGGAGAAACCGGGCAGCAGAACAGAAATATCACTATCCTTGCAGTTTTTAACTTGCAGCCTGAGAGCTATTTTGCTGAAGGTACTCAAAGAATGCCTATTAAACTTTGCAGTAAAGTGTGCATTAAGTATATTTTTTACTGCAACCACTTGTTTTTGGGTTTTGACTCTTTGTTGTTTGGGGTTTGTTTTTTTTTTTTAACTCCAGCTTCTCAATTTCAGGCAGACACTGTCCTTCTAATAAACCTCTTCTAACTAATCCTTCCTTCAATACCACTAAATCCTGAGGGTTAAAACGCCCTTTATCACAGATCTCTGTAAATGCAGAGAAGCTTGAGTTGCTAAATTTCAATACCTAATCTGGTCTTTAATTCCTAAGTGAGCTCTCAGCAATTGCCAAGAACACAACACCTAGAACTGAGTTGGTTGTTATCATTATCCTCCCTAAGTGGCTGTTGAATGAAACCAGATCAATAGTCAACCATCAAAAACGTGCATTGCTTCTAAAGGTGCAATGAGAAGAGATCTTACATAACAAGTAAAGGTTTCTGCCTTTGATGGAATGACTGACGTTGATAATTATGGCAACTGGAGGGAAGAAAAACATTGCCAGTCTTAAACATAGAAAACATGGCTGTTCTTGCTGTAAAATAGATTCAGACTGGCTATACATTCAATTTCAGCAATCATCAACAGAAGCTTTCACACCTCCATTTTTATGAAATGACATTTATTACCAAGCAAAGCTCCATCATGGAATATGCACCTTTTTCCTTTGCATTCCAGGGTACAAAATGTGCCAGTTTATTGCTGTGAGTGATGTGAACTGTTAGGATGAAGCTCAAAGACATCTGAGAGGCACAGACGGTTCAGGACTCTCAAACAGCTGTGGAACCATTACCTTCAAGGTCAGGCTTCTGACACTACAAGGGCTGGTAATGACCCTAAACCATGAAGACCTTTACAGAAAGAACTCCTGCTCTTCTGTCCAGTTCATCGTGTCCTGGCACTCACAACAGAGATGAGCTCAGACCCAGCCTCAACTCATTTCTGTTAATGGCATTCCTTTCTGAGGGAGGTGGAACCTGTACAGCCTTTTCATTCCTAGAAAGCTCTTCTGTAGCAGAGCTTAAGTTGCTGCTGCTCAGATTCCACTCTCAGGGCTTCCAAATTCACTAGTGAACATTCATTCCTGAAAAGATACTCCACTGAACTCAATGCTCCATAAAAATCCTTGCACTGGCTGTCTATAAAACCACATGAAAGAGAGTGTTTAAACCTCTGCAACATACAAGTTTCAAAATGTGAGTAATTGCCACTTTAGAAAACGGAGAGAACTACTGAATACTATCGCAATAGCAAAGATTACTTTGGTGCTAAGATTATCTGAATATAAAATCTCTTCTTTTGGTCTGCCTAGGGCTTGTATTCTTGCAACCATTACAAGCAAATAAAGTGCAGCTCTTCACAAAACTAAACACCGACCTGACTTTGGAACACTACCGTGCTCAGTACTTTCAGATGTCAATGAATGACCCATCGAAATATCAGAATTACTCCCCAGAATCCCAACGAGGCAGGAGCTGAGCTACATGAAAATATGAGTTGTTGTTCCACAGGCATTTGCCATTATGGTGACTCCACCAAGAGCTTTTCTGTTAGCTACCCTTCCTCAGTGGATTTTGGAACCACATAAAGAGCAGAGAAACTCGTGGGATCTTTTAGAGAGGAAATAAAGACAGTAGAGAAGCACAACCAAGAAATGACTAATTCTGATGGGTCATGATTTACACATCATAGTAATAAGCTCCATGAAGAGATCCCTTACGGGGGTGGTGTAGGTGATGAATTACACACACAATCATAAAGAAGAGAAAGGTTCTGAGGTCTTTGCTGACCCTGTAGCTCCAAGTATTCCAGAAAGCAGTTCTGTTGACAGGAACAGGTCTACTTTCAAAGTGAGATGCAACTGAACTGACAGATATCGAAGGTACCTCGCAGGGTTTTGTTGCAAATCCAAAGATTTGCATCAATATCCAAGAGAAATGAGCACCGAAGGAAAAAATCAAACACCAGTAAATTGGACAAGTTATTAATTAACCATGAGAGGTACAGAAAGGACTCATCAAAGCATTCAGATTCACCTCTAAGCCAGTCTCACAGCTTAACAGATATCCTATACTGCCTGCACCTGTGACCAACAGCATCCATCCTCAGGAAAACAAACGAGCAAACAGCAAAATCTGATCCTGTTCCTGTGATGCTCCTGAGAAATCACAAAGGCTGAGAACGCTCATCTTTAAACATTAAGCAATGGAAATGCAAACTTATATAGAGTGGAACTTTTCATGGTTCAAATGTATTCAGACCACGAACTGCCTGAAAGAAAGAAATGAATACAGTCCTGAAAAGAAAGGGCTGAAATACACAGAGCAAAATAATGCATAACTGCTTTCTCCTAAGAAAAGGCAAAGAATGTTCCTGCAGCGAGAGATGCACATCGTTCAACAACCAGATTTTTATGACTTTCCTCCCTGCCCAACAGCGTGCGGAGAAGCCTCCCAAACCTGCTCTCACACGTTCCACCTCAGCTCAGCCCGCGCTCCTCGCTCGGCTCCAGCCCCAGCGCTGCAGCTCCCGGCCCCGGGGCTCCCGCTGCTGCCAGAACCAGCTGTCGAGGCGCATTCACAGCCCCGGCAGGTGAGACTTCACCCCACAAACTGCAACCGGCCCAACGAAACCACCAGCCCCTCTGAGGCTGCATTGTTTTGGCTGGTCGCTATTTGCACACTTCTCTCACAAACAGCAGCTTCTCCGAGACAAAATTCCCCTCAGCTCTTCGGCTAAACCCCGGGGCTGGGAGAGCTCCCGCAACGACTCAACCCGGGGAAGTATTCCACTCCCGAGCATCCCGGAGAGGGGACCGGCGGCAGCTGCCGTCTGCTCCGGCATCCCGAGGGGGCTGCCCCGGCGGGGGTCCCCTGACCGCCGGAGCCCAGGGGCGAGCTCAGCAACCCCATCCCGCACCTCCATCCCGCACCTCCGCCCCGCACTCCCCGGCCCGGAGCAAGCGGGACTCGGTTGCCAGCGCGGCAGCGGAGCAAAGTTGCCGCGGTGCCGCCGGTGCCGCCCGCTGCCGCTGCCCGGCGCTACTCACACGAAGACCCCGAAGAGCAGCACCCGTATGCCGATCTCGATCGCCAGCTCCCGCATGGTGGGTCCCGGCGCTCCCACAGCCCCGCGGCGCCGCCTCTCATGCCCGGGGNCTCGGTCGCCGCGGCTGCCGCGCTGTGCGGGGCGCGGCGCTGGCGCGGCGGAGCCGAGCGCCGGGGGAGGGTCCCGGTGATAACGCGGTGTCCCCGCT